>CAUYUJ010000248.1:38472-98472 GCA_963575745.1 Prorocentrum cordatum | reverse complement strand
CTCCTCCTCTTCCTCCTCCTCCTCCTCCTCCTCCTCCTCCTCCTCCTCCTCCTCCGTCTCCTCCTCCCCCATCCATTCCTCCATGCCCTCCTGCCCATCCTCCCATGTTCCACATTCTGCCTCCCCCCCCCTCCCTCCCTTCCCACCCTGGATAAGAAAGCGTTGGAGAACGAATCCAGGGTCTGGAAGCTGGTGGGGCACCAAGTCGCCGCCGCCCTCACCAAACAAGCTGAGGGTGAGCTCTACGGCCAGGAACTTTTGCTTCGCGCGTCGCGGCGACGGCCCTTGCGACACGCCGTGCCCTGCGAGCGGGTAGCACGCCGCCCTGACTCGGCGGGGCGTGCAGCTGGACGAGGCCTGGGCCGTGGACGCTCGGGAACGGGGATGTGGACGGCGTGTCGCGCCGAAGCGTGGTGGGCCGGAACAGGCGTCGCGACACGATCACTCCCAGCACACTCTTGTGAAACCGATCGCGCAGGAAAAACAACGACAACATAAACCTAGTCTTCAAAGGTAACCACCCCTTGGAAATAACAACGACATCTCGGTTCAACCGGTACCCCCCCGCTTACGAAATTTTGACAACGGCCGAAGCTCGATTGACTGATTGATGACACGCGACACGTTAAAACAAACTTCCTGACCGTATGGGGGAGGGACACATTGAGCTGGCATCGGCAGTGCATCGCCGGCGGATCGGCGATACGCCCCCGGCAGGGGAGCCGCACGCTCCCATGCGGGCATTGGCTCCAGGACCCCTGCTCCCCCTCCTCCTCCTCCTCCTCTCCTCCTCCTGCTCCCCTCCTCCTCCTCCTCCTCCTCCTCCTCCTCCTCTTCCTCCTCCTCCTCCTCCTCCTCCTCCTCCTCCTCCTCCTCCTCCTCCTCCTCGCGAGGGGGTTGCCGATCGGGGGCTCCCCCTGCGGCCCCGTGGCCTCTCGCGCTTCGCGGCCCCAGAGTCGTGGCCTCCGCCTCGCGAGGGGGCTGCCGTTCGCGGGCTCGCTCGAAGGCCCCGCGGCCTCTCGCGCCGGGTGGCCCCGGTGAAAAGTAAACAATGGCATAAACACAAAAATCAGAGGTCCACGTGGATTTCTCGGGTCGGCGCTGGGGCACCCTGGCGGCGCCGGCGCCGCCCCTGGCGCGCTCCGCGCGCCAGGGAGAAGGATCCAGCGCCGATCCGAGAGATCCGCACGGACCTCTGAGTTTTATGTCCATTTCTCTGCTCGTTCCCCAAGATCTGCCTGTCCGCCAGATTTGCGAGCAGGGCCTGACGCTGGAGGTCGCAGCTGTCCGTTCGACCCTGTGCCATTCGACAGGCAGCTGCTACCACCAGCGGGGAAAATGCCGATCACTACCTCACACGCCGTGGCCGATCCAGCTCGCGCAGGAAAATCTCTACCCTGCCGCCGGCTCTCTGCACCTTGTCGACGCGGAGCTGCGTGCCAGGAGCGAGAATAAACTCCTCCTCGCCCTTGTACTGCGACAGCTCCCTGATGCCGACACTCCTCTGTGCCTTGATCCTGAACAGTGTGCAGGCCTTTTGCGACGCTCCGAAGCTGCAGGCCACCTTCAGATCTGGCGTGCAGCTTGAGACCGCCCACCAGGTGACCTCCGAGCCGACCGCGTACTGCGAGCTCAGGTCCAGGGGCACCCCCCTGTACAGCTCCTTGTCCGCGCTCGGCAGCTTTGACAAGGCCGCCAGAAGGATTCGCAGGTACAGGAAGTATTGCTGGATGGAGCACCGCTGCGCAGAGCGCAGCGCTGCGTTCAACTGTCTGTAGAGGTGGTTGGTGGTGTACATGTGGACCGCGGCCGCCTCCTCGATACCGAGAGCGCCCCGGTTCATAGCCTGGGCCTTGGTGGTTGACTGCCGAGCGGCGTCCGCAAGCTTGAGGGCCCGAAGTGCTTCTGCGAGGGGCACAAGCGGCGACGACTCCACGCCCGTGATGTCTGCCAGCTCTTCGTTGCCCGAGTCCAGGCCATCCCTCAAGCGCTCCAGGTACATTCGGTGCAGTTCCTTCGTCTCGGTGATGAATTCGCCCATCGCGCTGGCGCGCGCATCCGTGCAGAGGTGGTGTTGCCAGCCATCGCTGGGTAGCCAGTCGATGGGCAGTCCAAGCTGCAGCGCCTTCAGCTTGTCATTGATGGCCCCGAAAATATTGGGCTCATCCAAGAAAGCGTCCTGCATGGCCGCAGGGTTTTTGTGCTCCACGTGCTCCATCCGAACGTCTCGGTACGCCGCGAAAATGGTCTTGGCGAACTCCTTTTTTAGCTTCAGGCTCTCCCCACCCCACCAGGCGAACACAAGGCCTTTGCCGTGCAGTCTGCACTCTGCCAAGATCGCGCCCAGGATTGCCTCGATGACCGGAGCCCAGAACTTTCTGTGCTCTTCCACAACGCTGCCAGCCCTGACGGACTTGTCCTCGGGAGGGAGCAGCGTGCATGCGGCATTCATGAAGAGCACCCCCTGCGTGAGCATTGCCTGGAACCATTCAGCAGGATTCACCACAGCCCTATCCCTTAACAACTTGCGGAACTCAGCGCTGGGGGTAGCCTTGGGTATGCCGTACTTATGCATGGCCGCTGCCTTTATGATGTTGCGCATGGAAACCACAGCGCCAAAACGGCCGTCATCCCACGAAGAGATGGAGTTGTCAAAATGTGCAATGCCAGTGGCAGACTCGACCCGAGGGTACGGGGACTGCCCCAAGGAAATCACGCGCCATCCAGATGGCGGGTTCGGCTTCAACGCTTGCAGCGTCAGTTCCCGAATGGGCACGATCTGCTTAGGGCGTCCTGGTCCGATGAAGCCCGCAGCGTTCGGCAACTTGTCGATCACGGGTCGCAGTATGGGCTCCCACCTGAGTGCCCAGGTGACCATCTCCGACCAGTGCCCCTGATCAAACGATCGGATCGGTGCCCCTGATCTGTCGCAGGCAGCAATAGCGCCGATCGGGGACACTGCCGACCGCATCGATGGCACGTCGACCGCGCGACCGATCCGCGCGCGATTCCCGCACACTGCGATGTCCAGGTCGCCCACGGTCTGGAACTCTTGCTTGGCAGCGCGCCGCGGCGGCGGCCCCAGCGACACGCTGTGCCCTGCGAGCGGACAGCGTCTTGCTCCGCTCCGCGGCGCGACTGGCTTCCAAGAAGCCCGGGGCGTCGACGCCCAGGGAACGGGATGCCGATAGCGTGTCGCGCCGAGGCGTGGTGGGCCAGAACTGGCGGAGCGACGCGGTGCCCCGAAGTTCCCGACCGTGGCGCCGATCAAGACAACTGCCGACCGCATCGGTGGCACGTCGGCCGCGCGACCGCCGCGCTCGATTCCCGCACACTGCGATCTCTAGGTCACCTAACTTCGCGCGCCGCGTCCAGCAATGCTCGACGCGCGGACATCTTCGCGCCCTCGCGCCGCCCCTGCTGGAGAAGGGCAGCTCTGTGGCGCAAGCCGCGGCGCGCGAAGCGAGACCACCCCCGCGCCCAAGGACCACTGCGGGCGACCTTCAGCCTATGTAGCCGATCCGCGTGCGATTCCCGCACGCAAGTCGCCTACACGTAAGAGTGACTCTGGGCAGGATTGACCTTTGGTGCGCAGTTTCGGGCAGACGCGGGGGGGCTAAATCCAGGCGTGCAAGCCGCTGCCATCGCATTGCGCTCGACGATCGGGGTACATACCCCAGTGGCCCCGCACCAAAGGTCACTCTGCGCAGGGTCACTCTTACGCGTACAGCCAGACCAAGGATTTACTAACATCCTTCAAGAACATGAGACCATCCGCCTGCCAAACGGAAAGACTTTTGAAAGTAAGTACCATCCCCCAGGATGCACAACAACGCGCAACAAAAACGAAGAACACTAGGGTACCCTCCCCGAGCCGACCTCGATCTTTTACTCTGGTCCGACCGTAGCCGAGCCAGGGCCTCCACACAGCGCCGTAACCTTTCCCGCAGAACAGGGCAGCGAGCCCCAGCGGGTCCTCTGCCGAAGCAACGGCGGCGGTCCCGGGCGGCGGCGAGGCGGCGGGGGCGGCCAGCGCACACTTTGCCCTCTTGGCCGGAGGCTGCCCGTCAGCGGGCTGGGGCGCGTTGGCAGCCCGCTTGGCCTTAGGGGCCACGGGCTCCTTCGAAGCTTTCAAGGTCGCCTTGGCGGCCAGCTTCGCCTTGGCGGCACCCTGCGGCGGCGGCTCGGAAAGCGCATCGGCCTTCGCTTTCGCAGGCGGCGCCGCGGCCGCCTTGGCCGCGGCCTTCGCCTTGGCCTCTGCTCCACCCCCCAAGATCTGCTTGCCGAGCTGGTCCACGGCACCGTCCACGATGCGGCCCCACTGCTGCGGCGAGCCGCCCAGGAACCAGGTGATCTTGGAGCCCGCCTTGGCCATGTCCGCCCACTTCGACGGCTTGCCTGTGTTTTGCTCACGCGCATCGATGCCCTCCGCCTGGACGCACCTGCATCTCGAGGACGCCTTCGTCACGGGCAGCGTGTCGCCAGAGGCGAGCCTCACGGAGTCCTTGCCGCCGTGGATCGCGGCGTGGATGCGGAGGGCGTCCGCCTGCGAGACAGGCATCGCCGCCCGATGGGGGCCAAGGCCAGGGCGGCGGCAGGCGTGGCAGTCGAGGGAGGGATGGCTGCGAGCGTGCCCGCCAACCTGGCGCACAAGAAGGCCTGGTCTCCCTCTCAGACAGGACGACCGTGGGGAACTGGCAGGTGAGGGGGGAGCACCGACCCCCAATCACCCATCCGCCGCGATTGGGGCCTGCGCACCCCGTCCCGCCGCGACGCGGGTGGGGTGGGGTGCCGCGACGCGGGCACCAGTCCCAGGGCGGCTGGGAGCCTGGCCCCATGGTCACGCGGTTGGCCTCTGTCCTCGGCAAGCCCGTGCGCTGCGCACGGCCGAGGCAGAAGTGTGCGAGCGAAGGGAGACAGGCGGCGAGGGGTCCCCGCGGTGACACATCCGAGGGCAGAGTCCCTGGCCGCCCTGGGGCGCTCTCGGCGGGAAATCTCACAGCCCCACGGCGAGACGGCGTAGCGCAAGGCCTCCAGCTGCCGTGGGACGGGCGCCCCCGTCGGTGGAAAGCCGCACTCTGCACCCGCTTCTGAGGCCGCCCAACTTCGCGCGTCGCGCCTCGCGATGCGCGACCCAGAGCTGTCTTCGGGCCCTCGCGCCCCCGCGCCGTCCCTCCTGGAGGAGGGCAGCCGCACCGGCCCGGACCGCGCAGCGCGGTCATCCTGGCCCTGGCGCCCCTGGGGGTGACCAGCGGCAGCAACTAAACTCGGCCAGGCTGACCTCGGCCAGGCTGAGCTCGGCCAGGCTGAACTCGACCAGGCTGACCTCAGCCTGAACTCGGCCAAGCTGACCTCAGTCAGGCTGACCTCGCTCAGGCGGAATTCGGCCCAGGCCGAGTTCAGCCTGGCCGAGCTTCGCCTGGCCGAGTATCCCCCCTGTCCCTACAGTGCGGGCGCGGCCGCAAAAAACCCTCGCAAGAAACCCAACCTTGAAATCCCGCGCGAGAGGTGCACCTGAGGGGAAACCCGGAGCACCCTGAACGCAGCAGCTTCTTCAACGGCTGCGAGAAGTCACAGCACAGCGCGCGGAGCGAAGATACGCTGACGAAAAGCAAATGGCTTCTTGACGCGCGACCCCACTGTAGCCGCTTCCGTCCGCCCGGCAGGGCAGAGAAGTCCCCCTCCAAGCGTCCCTGCGTGCGGCCTGTGCCCTGGGAGTGGGGGGTGCCGAGCGGAGAGCCGAGAATACCCCAGGTGCGAGGTGAACGGGAGGACCTGGAATCCCGAGGGGACCTCCCCCCCTTCCAGCTGGCCACGCGCGCCCTGGGGGCCCTCTGCCTCCGCCGTTTCCTCCTCCTCCTCCTTCTCCTCCTCCTCCTCCTCTTTATCCTGCCCCTCCTTCCCCTCCTCCCCCTCCTCCTCTTCCTCCTCCTCCTCCTCCTCCTCCTCCTCCTTGTCCTCCTCCTCCTCCTCCTCCTCCTCCTCTTCCTCCTCCTCCTCCTCCCTATCCCTTTTCATCCATCCCTCCTCCTTATGAGTAATTCCTCCCTGTCGCACCCCGAGACGTTTCAGTAGGGCGGGCTGGGCGGTTCGCCGGAGACGTCTCTGCCGTATATCATTCTGACGCTTGACAATTGCAACAGCTTCACGGAGCGAGGGCGGGCCGTTTTCAGAATGTGGTTCTCGTCTTAGCGCCGCTCACATCCGTCATTCAAGTGTGCAACAACTTCAAGGATGGAGGTCGGCCCGTCTTCACAATGTGGCTCTCGCCTTAGCGCCGCGTGCAATCGTCTTCAAATCTTGCAGCAGTTTCAAGGGTGGAGGGCGGTTCCTTTTCAAAATGTTGCTCTCGCCATAGCGCCGCGCACATTCGTCTTAACAATTTGGAACAGTGTCAAGGAATTGTATGGCCGAAGTTCCCAGAATGGTGTTCTGAGGCGACTGAGGGTTGTCAGGACGCAACAACAACGTTGATTCGTGGTGTTGAAGCCCGACGACTGGTGCTATGGCACGGTTTAGGAATATCAGCACGCAACAGTCACGTTGATTCGCGGCGTGGAAATCCCTGGAATGGTGTTCTGACGCGATTGAGGATTGTCAGACGGTTGTCTTCCAATTGGGCACTGCCCAAAATTAGAATAGTTTCTGGCAGTGGCCTATGAAAAAGGGAACTTGGAAGAATTACTTATTGCAGCATCGTTGATGTGTCTTGGTTTTGCACTGGCTTTCTTCCTCCTTCTTTTTTTCCTCCTCCTCCTCCTTCTCCTCCTCCTCCTCCTCCTCCTCCTCATTTCCTCCCCCTCCACCTCGCCCTCCAACCCTTAGCCCTCCTCCTCCTCTTCCTCCTCCTCCTCCTCATCGTCGTCCTCCTCCTCCTCCTCCTTCCCCTCCTTTTCATTTCCTCCCCCTCCCCCTCCCCGTCCCCCTCGCCCTCCAACACCTAGCCCTCCCCCTCCCCCTCCCCCCCTCCTCATTTCTCCCCCTCCTCCTGTTCCTTTTTTTTCTCCTCCTTCTCCTCCTCCTCCTCTTCCTCCTTATTTCATCCCCCTCCCCCTCTCCCTCGCCCTCCAAAGCCTAGCCCTCCTCCTCCTCCTCCTCCTCCTCCTCCTCCTCCTCCTCCTCGTCCTCCTCCTCCTTTTCCAGGCCCGCTGGTAAAGGGGTTGGAGCGGTCGAGCCCGCACGCGTAACTAGTGCTGCACGCTCCAAAGACCACCACTCATCGGTATGAGCGCTGTCCTCCTCCTGGCGTGGGCCCGACGAGGCCGATCGCCCCTGTCCTCCAGCCTCGCCTCTCATTTCGCGCTACCTCCTGGTCGCGCGGGGGCCGCAAGCGAGTACACTGGCCAGGGCCACCGTGGGCCCACAGCCTGGGTGCCTTCGGCGGCGGGCCAACGGGAGGAGGCATGGTCGCACGGACGCGCGGGAGGTCCCGTGGGGCCCGCCTGGCCTTGGGGGTCAGTGGTCAGTGGGCTGCGCCCTGGTCATAACTTCAAGGGCAGGCCCCCATAGCCGTCGAAGCGCTCCCCCCCCCAGAAGAAACGCCCAACGGGACGCCGTCGCCTGGTGCGGGCGCCCGCGGGCGGTGAAAAGTGTGATGCCCACCTCCAGCTGTGGGTGCGGTCGCGCGCGACCGCGGGCGGCGGCCCAGAGCGTGCTGCCCCGTTGAGGCGACGGCTGCGGTCGCGGTCGCCCGCGGGTGGCCCGGCATGCGCTGCCTGGCCGCAGTTGGCTGGCGCCTGCAGGCGGCTTGGAGGTTCCCCGAACTGTCCGTCGACGGCAGTCAATCAGTCAGTGAGTCAGGCACCGCCGGGCACGGAATCACACCCAGCTCCACTGGGGATGGGAAGTAAGGAGAGAACGAGGGGGAGAGAGAGAGAGAGAGAGCTACATACACGCACACATAAACATACATATACACATACACATAAGTACATACATGTATGCATGCATGCAGACAGACAGACAGACAGACAGACAGACAGACAAACATACATACAAACATACCATGCAAGCATACACACACATACACACATACACACACACATACACACATACATACATGCATGCATGCATGCATGCATACATACATACAAGCATGCATGCATACACAGAGACATGCATGCATGCATTCATACATGCATGCATGGACCAATACGTACATACATACACATATACATATATACATGCATACATACACACATACACATACATGCATACATACATACATGCATGCAAACATACATGCATACATACGCATATAATTACAGGCATACGTGCATACATGCATACGTGCATGCACACATACACACATACACACATGCATACACGCATACACACATACATACATACATACATACATGCATATGCACGCATGCGTACATACATACATACATACATACATGCATACATGCATGCATGCATGCATACATACAAACATGCATACATGCATACGTGCATGCATGCATGCATGCATGCATGCATGCATGCATACACACATACATACATACATGCACACATACATAAATGCATACATGCATGCATACAAACATACATACTCATACATACATATATGCACGACTACGCATGCGCAAATGCATCACACACATACGTACGTACATACATCCATACACATTCTTACATACATACAGACACACAGACACACACACACATTCATACATGCATACAGGCATACAAGCATACATGCATCCGTACATACACATACCTACATACATACATGCACACAAGCATAGGCACATGCATACGTACATACGTCCATACGTACGTACATGCATACATACACACATACATACACACATCCACACATCCACACTTGATTGCATGCATGCATCGACACATACATACGTGCATATGTACATATATACATACACATCTGATACTGGAGAAAAAAGCAATCAGGGCTATAGGGCTAGGGGGCTTTAGGGCTATAGGGCTATTGAGCTACAGGGCTATAGAGCTATAGGGCTATAGAGCTGCAGGGCTATAGGGCTATTGGGCTATAGGGCTATAGGGCACCCCGGGGCACCCCGGGGCACCCGGGCACCCAGGCACCCGGGCACCCCCGGGCACACCCCGGGAACCCGGGCCCTGGGCAACCCTCGGACACCCGGGCACCTGGGCGTGCAGCGAAAATCGGCGACAAACCTAACATAACCATATGAATCCGCTAGGACCCCTACAGAGGCAAGCTCTGATTGGGGAACATACATGCGTGGGTGCATGCATGCATACACACACATATATATATAATACCGTAGCAAAGCCCAATCAAAGTCTTCGTACGGCTATAGGGCTATAGGGCCATAGTGCTATAGGGCTATTGGGCTATCGGGCTGTAGGGCTATAGGGCTGTAGAGCTATAGGGCTATAGGGCAATAGAGCTATAGGGCTCTAGGGCTTTAGGGCTATAAGGCTATAGTGCTATATGGGTATACATACATATAAAGAGCTATAGGGCCATAGGTCTATAGGGCTATGGGGCTGTAGGGCTATAGGGCCATAGGGCTATAGGGCTTTAGGGCTATAGGGATATAGGACTATGGGGCTCTGGGGCTATGGGACTATAGGGCTATAGGGCCATAGGGCTATGAGTCTATAGGGCTATGGGGCTATAGGGCTACAGGACCATAGGGCTGTAGGGCTATAGGGGTATAGGGCTATAAGGCACCCGAGGACCTGGGCACCTGGGCCCACGGGCGGGCCCCGGAAATCGGTGACACACCCCACCTAACCATAAAAATCCACTAGGACCCCTTCAGAAGCAAGCTGTGATTGGCTAGCCTACATACATGCATACACACATACACACATGCATACATATATACATCAACACATGCACACATATACACATACAAACATACATACACACATACGTGCATACATGTATGCATACATACATACAGATGTACGTACATGCAAACATGCATGCATACATACATCCATGCCAATATTTATACACGTACACGCGTGCATTGAAACATACATACATGGATACATACAGACATGCATACATACATGTATACATACATAAGTGCATACATGCATGCACACATGCATACACGCATGCACACATACACGCATGAATGCATACATACACACATGCATGCATCCATAAGCACATCTATGCACACACACGCATGCATACATAAACATGCCTACATACACACATACACACATGCTTTCATGCATGCGTACAAGCAAACAACTCGCATACCACCATACATGGTCGAGGGTTTGGGCCCCCCCCCCTCCCCCCCAATGCTAATGCCATCGGGTCCCCACCCCCGCGCGATGCCCCCCCCGCCCACTGTGGGCGTGGGCGTGGCTGGTGGCTCCCCCCCCCCCCCTGTGGATGTGGTGTGGGTGTGGTGTGTTGCTGTGGGTGTTTGCGGGGTGACGCCATGGTCCTCCTCCCCCCCTCCCTTCCCCCCTGTAGGTGCGATGTGGGTGCGGCGTGTGGCTGGGATTGGCGTCATGTTGACAGCTCCGGTGCTCGACGTCGTCGCCGCCGCCGCTGGTGGTGCCGTCGACGTCGTCGTCGTTGTCGTCGTCGTCGTCGTTGTCGTCGTCGTCGTTGTCGGTGTCCTCGTCGTCGTCGTCGTCGTGGTCGTCGTCGTCGTCGTCATTGCCCGCGATCATACATACGCACATTCATACCAGCATGCATACATACATACATCCATACATGCATACATACATGCAGGCATACATGCATACATCCACACACATACCTACATGTATGCATGCACGCATACACACACGTCTATATATACACATACTGATGAACATAAATGCAGGCATACATACACACACATCCATACGTCCATCCATGTATCCATGCAGTCATCCAAAAACACATACATACATGCATACAGACAGACAATGCAATCACATACATTTTCACACACACACACACACATATATATATATACATACATACATGTGCAGTTGCATACCTGTATGAATCCCACCAGCCCTCTGGGCGTAGGTGGTTTAGGGAATTTCCTCTTCCACCCCTCCTTCTTCCCCTTCGGGGAGGGGTGCACCCCTCCCCCTGACCCCCTCCCCTGGACTTGGACGGGGGGGGCCGCTGGAAGTTAGAGCGTCCAAAACGGCCTCGGCGAGGAAGCCACAATCATCGGTTTTACTAGGGTTTTGGCCCCATTTTGGCCTCTTGGGGGGGCAGGGCTAATTAACCCCACCCTCTTCCGTAGCCATTTTGGCTCAAGATGGTGTGCTCGGGAGGCTTTCAGCCTCCGTGCATTCACGAGAGCTGCCGCTGCAGCAACCTCCAGTGCCCTTGTGGGCTCGTGTCGGCGCGTGGGGCGCACCGATGGCGGGCGGCGAAAACGACTGGGAGGTCAAGGGTGGCGGTCGGCGCAACAAGAAGCAGAAGCCGTCTCTGGTGTGGACAGTCGGAGGCAAAGGCGGTGGCACGTCCTGGGTGGGGGCGGGCCCGAGTGACTCGTGGACGTGCGGGACATGCGGTACAGGTGCGAACTGGAGTACGCGTACGTCCTGCCGTGCCTGTGGCGCGGTCCGCCCTGGGTACAAAGGCAAGGGCAAGGTCACTTCCACGCCTGAGCTGGGGCAGTGGTTCCGCACCTCCTTCCCACCAGTGGCTGCCAGGCCTTGGCGTGCGGCCGCGGAGGCCAAGGCGCCTACGGCTTTGCAAAAGCTGGAGGAACGCAGGAAGGTCCTGGTCCAGTGTGCCAAGGACTGGGGGGGTGAAGCGCCTCACCTCGACCAGGCGGTGGCCGACATCGACAGGCAGATCCAGGACGCCAAGGCGGAGCGCACGCAGGCGAAGCCGTTGTCTGGCCAGCTGCGAGAGGCGCAGGTCCAGCTGGGGCAGATCGACAAGCAGTTTGAGCGCTTGGCCGAGACCGAGAGGAAGGCCAACCAGATGCTGCTCGAGGTTAAGAAGGAGAGGGACGAGGCAACGAAGCGCAAGGAGGAGCTGGCGACCACGATCCTGGAGCTCCAGGGGAAGATTGCGGTGGCGGGCCCAGCGGCCCCAGCCTCGAACCTCGACGTCATCCGAGTGCAGTTGGAGTGCATCGCCAAGTCCGTCGGCAGTGACATCCAGTCCCTCGGCCTCAATTTCGCCACGCTCGAGTCCCTCCTGGAGGCCAAGGCTAAGGAAGGGGCAGCAAAGGCTGAGGCTGCTAATACTGGTGCTGCTAAGCAGCCTGGTCAGGCTGACGACGGGGGCGAACCAGAAGACGAATCCATGGGAGACATCGCGGGGGCTGAGGAGTTGCCACCAGGTGTCACCGAGGCTGAACGTAAGTGGCTCAACGGGCAGGAGCCAGTGCCCGACCAGGAGGAGAACCCGCACTTGTTCAAGCGGTACCAAGAGGTGCTCATGTCGGTGCACTCCTGCCAGTTGGCCAAGAGGCAGCGGAAAGGGTAGGTTGCCGTGCGACCTCTTGTTCCTGGTGCTCAATGGGACCCACCTCGGCTACCCCGAGTCGCCGTGGAGAGGCGCGGTGCAGGTGCAGTTGCGCCAGAGCGGGAAGACCCTCCCTTGGGACGACAGCCGCTGGAACCCTGAGGGGTGGGAGGCGGAGTTCGGGGAGAGCGAGAGTGAAGGGCACCGACGTGACGAAGTGCAGATGGATGATGAGCGTGGCGGGCGCGGAGCAGCGGGAGCCAGTCAGAGGGCGGGAAGTGTGGCCAAGTCCACGCCCGCGGGGCCTGTGCGCGGCCCACGGCCTGCGGCATTGGCGAGGAGTGAGCACGGCGTTTTGAGGGCGGGAAGTGTGGCCAGGTCCACGCCCGCGGGGCCGTTGCGCGGCCTTGAGCCTGCGGCGACGGCGAGGAGTCAGGGGGCAGACTCAGGCCAGTGGCGAGGATACGCGAGGGTCCTGCACGACCACCGCATGATGAGGCTCCTGGTTGACAAGGCGAATGACGACAAGCAGGTGGTCATGGTGTGGACTTTCAACGGCTCGGGATGGGGAACCATCAGAGAGAAGCTCCTGGAGAAGAAGGTGGGGCCGCAGAAGCACCTCTACGCCTTCCAGGAGCACCGCTTGAAAGAGGACCAGTGGGCTGGAGTTACCCACAGTTTGCGTCAGAGAGGCTACCAAGTTGGTGGAGCGGAGGCGGTGCCCACGCTGGGCCCCATGGGTGAGCCAGGAACCTCTGCAGGAGTGGGAATCGCTGTGCCGAACAGGATTGGCATGGCGTGCGTGTGTGGGCAGACCAGTTGGGACTGGTCCCCCAGAGGATCCCCAGGAAGAGCTGCAGCGGCATGGGTAGCAGTAGGTAGAGGCGGCATCGTGGTGGCGACGGTGTACCTGTGGACGGCCGAGCAGATGTCGCGGCGGAACAGGGGGCTGATGGACCACGTGTTGGGGAAGCTGCACGAGCTCAACATGCCGTGGGTGTTGTGCGGGGACTTCCAGAATGCCCCTGCCGTCCTGGCGGGTTTGGATTCGATCAAGCTCATTGGCGCGACGCTGGTGGCCCCCTCTGCCGCGAGCGGCACCTGTCGGTCTGCGAGTGGATGTTCCACAATATACTATTTCGTGGTCTCGAGGGAGTTGGCAGGCCAAGTGAGGAAGGTGGCCATCCACGAGTCTTGGCCTTCGGCGCCGCACAAGCCGGTGGGGATCACGCTCGACCTGAGGCCGCAGGAGAGGAAGGAGCGGATTCTCATCACGCCGAAGAAGTTGGAAGGAATCAGCATCGGGTGCGCGCCTGAGCCGCCCGTATACGACGAGGTGGGGGTTTTCAGCGACGTGACGGTGGCGACCAGTACCTGGGCTTCCTTCATTGGCAAGCTGGAGCGCGAGGCTTTCGCGCTGCGGGGGCTGGAGTGGCACCCCAGGCATGAGTGTGCAGGGCGTGCGGACCCACCGCGCTGGAAAGAGAGAGCGATCCTCAGAGGAGGCGGCAACCACCCAGCCCCGCAAGGAGACGCTCTGTGGTGGCGGTGGCTCGCGCGCACGCTACAGACCCTGGCGGGGAACTACGAGAGGCTCAGGTCGTCTTCGGGCAGTGCCCGTGCGCGCCAGGAGTGGTGCATGATAGCTAGTGATCTGGAGGAACGCTTCAGAAGCGTGAGCCACGAGTTCAGATGTGAGCTGGTCGGCGAGGAGAAGGAGCGATGGAAAGAAAGGTGTACCCTGCTGGCGAAAGGGCGCTGGCGAGGTGCTGACCAGAAAGCCAGCCTGGACGCGATGATCCTGGAGGCCAAGGAGCGGTCCAGGCGGGAGGACCAGGCCCTGATAAATGAAAGAAGGAGGCAGTGGGCTGCGAAGCTGGAGGAGGCTGCGAAAGGAGCAGCGGGCGGACTCCACAGAATCAGCAAGCCAGTGGACATTTGGAGGCCGAGGAGAGCGAGTACACCCCAAGCTTCGGCAGACCCGTTGCGGGCAGCGGAAGCGGCCCTGGGGGAGTGGAACGCAGTCTGGAAGGTGAACGACCCGATGCAGGAGCAGGAGCGGCGGTGGGAGACGGAGCCGCGTCAGGAGTTGCCAGAGTTCACAGAGGACGACTTGGCCAAGTTAAAGAAAGTGGCGCGCACCTTCAAGAAAAAGACAGCACAAGGAGTGGACCGCTGGCACCCCGCCATGCTGCAAGGGGCGTCGGACGCAGCGCACTGGACGCTCCTGCAGATCCTGAGGGAGGTGGAGCGCACGCTCGTCTGGCCGCTGCATGCAGCCACGGTCATTTTCTTCCTGATCCCGAAGAGCGTAGCGGTTGATCGTGCCATCGGCCTCCTCCCGACCCTGGTGAGGGTGTGGGAGATCATGAGGGAGCCCTACATGATCGAGTGGGCCAAGGCGAACCAGCGTTCTTGGGATTGCACGGCCTTCGGCAAGGCGGCGGAGGACGCGGCTTGGGAGGTTCTCCTCGCCAACGAGGGCGACGAGGTGCAGGATTCGGACCCGCGCACCCTAGCGACGGTGACGGCCATCCTCGACCTGGTCAAGGCTTTCGAGAGGGTGAGCTTGCATGTGCTGTGGGAGCGGGGAAAGGCCATGGGCTTCAATACGGGGGTGCTGGCGGTGGTGTGCTCCTACTTTGCCATGGCGAGGAGAGTCAACACGGGGGAGGCCATCTCTGAGGAGACGAGGACAGTGGCTACGATCATCGCGGGCAGCAAGTTCTCGGTGGGTTTCCTCAAGATGGTCATACAGGACACGATTGACGGTTTGGTAGTGGAGTACCCGCTGGTGCAATGGAGGATGTATGTTGACGATTTGTGCCTCAAGCAGCGAGGGGCACAGCAGTGGATCGTGGACAGCTTCCCGTCCGTGGTGGACGACAGCGTGGACGGCTTCGCGGCCTTGGGGCTCGAGTTCTCCCTGGGCGACCAGGGCAAGGGGGCGGTCATGGCCAGCACCAAGTGGCTGAGACAGGCTCTCAAGCAGGATGCGGCAGAGAGAGGGCTGCCTTTGGTGCTGGCCTGCCCTTACCTCGGCGTCGACGTGGTGGCCCACGGGACGGCGGCCAAGAACAAGAGTGGCAAGAGGTTCAAGCGCATGAGGAACAGGGTCGCCAGGCTAAAGGGGCTGAAAGGCTCAGGCAAAGGTGTGACTAGAGGGATTGGCTTGGTGTACAAGTGCGGCCTCAAGAGATCGGTAATGTATGGGTGCAAGTGCCTGGGCATGCCGGACCACCAGCTGCAGCAGGTAAGGAGAGCGGCAGGCCAGTTGCTTCCAGGTTCGAGAGGAGCCAAGAGCCTCACCTTGCAGTTGGCGGTGCTGAAGGAGGACCCCACCGAGGAGGCCACACTTGCGCCAGTGGTCAGGTGGGCGAGGGCTGTCTGGGAGCAGGCTGTGGCAGGAGACCTGAGAGTGCTCGTTGCAGGGGGCCAGGGGCAGGTGCAACCCTGTCGCCAGCAGGCCTTCTGGCTTGAGGCGGGTGCTAGGCTCAGGGATGCCCTCGGTGTCTGGACGGCGTTGTGGATCAAGGATCTGAGGGGCGAGAAGCACCAGCGGCAGGAGGACTGGAGCCAGTGGAGTGTTCCCCTGGTCGCGGAGTACCTGCAGGAGGCAGCGCAGGCAGGCCTCCGCAGTGAACTCAGGAGGGAGGCGGTTTCCAAGGTCACAGGTGGAAGCTTGCCCCAGGAGGAGGCTCAGGAGGCGGAGTGTCTTGCTGCAGAAGTGTGTCGGCGTGCGTGGCGGAGGGCGTGCTGGAGAAGGCGTGCAGCCTTCCGCTACCTCGACGCGCTCGACGAGGATTGCCGCGCCCAGGTCATCTCGCAGTACAGGCAGGAGCAGGTCGCGCTGCAGAAGGTGGTGCGGAGGCTGCTGGTGTCGAGGAGGGCGCAATGTCCCTGGGAAGGAAGAGAAGGAGGCATGCAGGAAGAGGAAGGCTACCTCGGTGTCAGCACCATTGAGAGCCTGGTCGAGCTGCTGCTGGTGGCGGGCAGCCAAATGGACATCGCGGAGGACAAGATAAGCAGGAGGTCGAGTGTTGGCAGTGAGGCTGTCCTCCTGAGTGAGCAGATGAGCAACGCGTGGAGGCAGCAGCAGAAGGAGGTGGGCATGAGCCCGCAGTGGGCCAAGGTCAAAGGACCCGCGGGGGCGGTCATCATGTCATTGAGGAGAGCGAGGTGGACCTGGCCGTCGTGGACGGTTTACTGCACAAAGGACGGCGAGATGGTGGACCTCACGGCGGTGTGCCCCACTGACGTTGGGGCGCTCCTCAGGGCTGACCTGCGCAGGGTGCTGTGGGAGCAGTGGACGGCGCAGCAGCCAGGCATGGGGAGCCTAGCCCCAGGCCCGAGGCTCCCGCCAGTGGTGGCGCAGCTGGCCGCGCGGGCTTTCCCTGCGCATGCGAAGCGGGCGGCTCGGAAGGTGGTGCTGGCGGGGGCCTGGACCATGAGCAGGCTCGCCGAGGTCAGCATCACGCCGACCGACATCTGCATCGGGTGTGGGCTGGCGGTCGGCACCCCGCATCATCGTTTCTTTCGGTGCCCCGCGCTGCTCGAGGTCAGGAGGCGAGCGCAGGCGGAGTGGCAGCACGTGGCGGAGCAGCAGGAGGACAGTTTGCTCTGGACGCGGGGGCTGGCGCGGGACCCCTCGGCGGACTGGGCCCACAGGTCGGTCGACGAGGCGGACTTCCACTGCGACGTCCTCCAGGGGACGGACGCCCTCCTGTCGGGCGACATCGTGTGCGACGGCTCCAAGCTGGGCACCAGCTGCTGGGCGCAGGCGGGGTGGGCCGCGATGGCCATCGACGCGGGAGGCGCCCCCACGGTGCAGCTCTGGGGCCCCCTGCCGTGCCGATTTAAGGAGCAGAAGACGGTCAAGAGGGCCGAGATGTGGGCTTTCCTGAAGACTTTGGAGATGGTGCTGCCACCGTGCAGGATCTTCACGGACCACCAGGGCATCCTTGACGGCATCAGGAGGGGGCCGAGGTGGTGCTTAAGCTGGGGAAGGCCGCACGCGGACGTCTGGAGGAGGATCTGGCACAAGATCGCGGACTTGGGGCTCGAGCCAGAGTGGGTGATGCATGTGAAGGCCCACAGGTCCAGAGCGGCCATCAGCAGGCTCGAGGGCTTGGCGCAGCAAGTGGCCAGGGGCAATGAGGCGGTGGACGCCCTGGCCAAGCGTGGGGCCGCGGAGGATTTCGGGTACGGCAGGGAGCTGGCCCTGGAGAGCCTGGATGAGAAGGTGAAGTGGGCCATCCAGAACATCGGCTGGTGGTACCAGGAGATGAAGGAAGGATGGCCCGACGTGCCGCCCAGGACGGGGCCGAGCAGAAGGAGGAAGCAGCAGAGGCCCTACGTCAGCCTCACGAGGCACGAGGTCGAGGTGTGTGGAGCTTGGCTGGTGTGCACGCGGTGCGGCAAGCGTGCAGCTTCGGCCAGGATGAGGAAGAAGCTGTGGGCCTCCGCGTGCGCACCCCCTCCCTGGCAGGCGGTGAGCCACCAGTCCAGCGAGGAGTGGGGCTCGCTGGAGGCTAGAGTGGGAGCCGCATGCGCGCGGAGGCAGAGGGCTGCAAGGCAGGAGGCGTCCACGGCTGCAGGGCGTGGGGCTGGCGGCGCCTTGGGGGCGGCGGCGGCCTGCGCTGGCGTGGCGGTGGCGGCGGCAGCTGCAGGCGGAGATGATGGAGAAGACGGCAGTGCTGCAGGGAGGTCACCTCGGAGGTCGAGGTCGCCTCGGAGATGCAGGGAGGCGGTGGACGTGCCTGTCCTCGAGGGCCCGCCGAGCGCCGAGGAGGACGTCAGGAGGGCGCATGTCGTGGAGGTCGTCGGCCCCTACGTCGTCTGCCGCGTGTGTGGGGCCCACTCGGCGGTGAGGCGGGCCAGCTTGGGCCGCGCCTGTCCTGGGCCACTGCCGCGGCGAGGGGCCGACGGAGGAGCGGACTCCAGGAGGAAGAGGCGGGACCGCATCCTCCGCGGCTGCCACCCGCAGACGGGCAGGCCGCTCCCCGCCGAGATGGTGCCCACGAGGAGAGGTGGGTGAGGCCCGCGGGCCTCGCGGGGCCGCACTGAGCTCAGTGCGGCAGGCCTCCAGCGTGGCGGAGTCCGCGGCGCTGGATCTGGGGTGAAAAAAAAAAAAATTAACCCCACCCTCTTCTTTGATCGATCTCCTCCAAGATGGCCCCAAGAGGCGCCCAGGAGGCCCCAAGAGGCTTCCAAAAGGCCTCCAAGAGGCCCCAAGAGGCCCCAAGAGGCCGCCATGAGGCCCCAAGAAGCCCCCAAGAGGCCCAAGAGGCTCCAAGAGGCTCCCAGGATGGTTCCAAGAGGCCTCCAAGAGGCTCCAAGAGGCCGCCATGAAGCTCCAAGAGACCCCCAAGAGGCCTCCAACAGGCCCCCAAGAGCCCCCCAAGAGGATCCCAAGCGGCCTCAAGAGGCCCCCCCGAAGCACCCAAGACGCCCAAGAGCCCCCATTGACCGCCAAGAGACCCCCAAGACGTCCGAAGAGGCTTCCAAAAGGCTTCCAAGAGGCATCCGAGCGGCATTCAACCATCCACCCAGCGTCATCATTCTCCTCATCCCTCCTTCGCTCGGTTCCTCGCCACCCCCTCATCTATCCATCTGGCCTCCTCTTCCGCCTCATCCTTTGCACGGATCGACTGTCCCTCTCGTTGCTCCCCCACTTCCCTGATCTCTTCAACTTGCCTGGACATCGTTTCTGGATGGGCTGGTGGGGACACTTTTTCCCAACCATCCTGTGGTGTTGGGTCCTCGTTTCGAAGAGACGGCGCCCCGCGTTCCTCACCTCCTCCTCCTCCCCCCCCCTCTCTCCCCCATCAGCATCATCATCATCATCATCATCATCATCATCATCATCATCATCATCATCATCACCACCACCACCACCACCACCACACCCACCACCATCATCATCATCATCATCATCATCATCATCATCATCATCATCATCATCATCATCATCATCATCACCACCGATTTCGGCACACCCCTCACACGCTTCGTGGCCCCATAGGGAGCTCCACCGAAGGCCCCAGTGGCAGGGTCCGCATGCCTCCCCACCACCCATTTCGGCACACCCCTCACACGTTTCGTGGCCCCATAGGGAGCTCCACCGAAGGCCCCAGTGGCAGGGTCCGCATGCCTCCCCACCACCCATTTCGGCACACCCCTCACACGTTTCGTGGCCCCATAGGGAGCTCCACCGAAGGCCCCAGTGGCAGGGTCGCATGCCTCCCCACCACCCATTTCGGCACACCCCTCACACGTTTCGTGGCCCCATAGGGAGCTCCACCGAAGGCCCCAGTGGCTGCGTCGCATGCCTCCCCACCACCCATTTCGGCACACCCCTCACACGTTTCGTGGCCCCATAGGGAGCTCCACCGAAGGCCCCAGTGGCAGGGTCCGCATGCCTCCCCACCACCCATTTCGGCACACCCCTCACACGTTTCGTGGCCCCATAGGGAGCTCCACCGAAGGCCCCAGTGGCAGGGTTCGCATGCCTCCCCACCACCCATTTCGGCACACCCCTCACACGTTTCGTGGCCCCATAGGGAGCTCCACCGAAGGCCCCAGTGGCAGGGTCCGCATGCCTCCCCACCACCATTTCGGCACAGCCCTCACACGTTTCGTGGCCCCACAGGGAGCTCCACCGAAGGCCCCAGTGGCTGCGTTCGCATGCCGCCCCCACACCAACTTCGGTGCACCCCTCACACGTTTCGTGGCCCCATAAGGAGCTCCACCCAAGGCCCCAGTGGCAACGTTCGCATGCCGCCCCCACACCCATTTCGGCACACCCCTCAAACGGTTGGTGGCCCCGTCGGGAGATCCACCGAAGGCCCCGGCCATCCCCACCACCCATTCGGCACACCCCTCACGTTTCGTGGCCCCATAGGGAGCTCCACCGAAGGCCCCAGTGGCAGGGTCCGCATGCCTCCCCACCACCCATTTCGGCACAGCCCTCACACGTTTCGTGGCCCCACAGGGAGCTCCACCGAAGGCCCCAGTGGCTGCGTTCGCATGCCGCCCCCACACCAACTTCGGTGCACCCCTCACACGCTTCGTGGCCCCATAGGGAGCTCCACCGAAGGCCCCAGTGGCCTGGTTCGTATGCCTCCCCAACACCCATTCCGGCACATCCCTCACACGCTTCGTGGCCCCATGGGGATTTCCACTGAAGGCCCCAGTGGCAGGGTTCGCATGCGCCCCCACCACCCATTTCGGCACACCCCTCACACGCTTCGTGGCACCATAGGGAGCTCCACCGAAGGCCCCAGTGGCAGGGTTCGCGTGCCGCCCCCACACCAATTTCGGCACACCCCTCACACGTTTCGTGGCCCCACAGGGAGCTCCACCGAAGGCCCCAGTGGCTGCGTTCGCATACCGCCCCCACACCAACTTCGGTGCACCCCTCACACGTTTCGTGGCCCCATAAGGAGCTCCACCCAAGGCCCCAGTGGCAACGTTCGCATGCCGCCCCCACACCCATTTCGGCACACCCCTCAAACGGTTGGTGGCCCCGTCGGGAGATCCACCGAAGAAGGTACTCACACCAGCATTATTCACAACTGCGTATGGTTGGGTCCTTCGCCAGGCTAATTTCCAACCGTCCTGTGGTGTTGGGTCCTCGTTTTGAAGAGACGGTGCCCCGCGTTCCTCTCCTCCTCCTCCTCCTCCCCCTCCTCCCTCTTCTCATCGTCATCATCAGCATCATCATCATCATCATCATCATCATCATCATGACCATGATCATCATCATCACCACCACCACCATCATCATCATCATCAGCCTCATCATCATCACCACCACCACCATCATCATCATCATCACAATCATCATCATCATCATCATCATCATCATCATCATCATCATCGTCATCGTCATCGTCATCATCATCATCATCATCCTCATCCTCATCCTCATCATCATCATGCTGTCTTAAGCGCGGGGGGGCGGATAACTGCGCAAGCAGTAAAGAGTTTTCTGTTGCACTATTCTCGTGAACACAGCAAAGTCATCGCGATGAAACCCGACCGACCTCGAATCGGACGGGTGCTACAAGTGTCTAATCAAACACTCTGGTGCCAGAAAAATAGTTCGAGCATTCGAAAATTGCAAGAAAAGGAAAAAAGAGGCCTTGGGTTGGCGGCGGGAGCCAAAACAGAGCAGTTACAGAGAAGCTGTTCGGCACCGCAGTGCGACTTCTCAAAACAATGCAAGCACGACGGAGCAAAGACCCCCGCGGGGCGAAGCGCGATTATCCACGCGCCCACGCACCGAGAGGGTTGGGGTCCACGACAGGGCCCGCTATTTTACATCATTCATGTGCACGCACCCCCATGCTGTCTTAAGCGCGGGGGGCGGAGAACTGCGCAAGCAGTAAAGAGTTTTCTGTTGTACTATTCTCGTGAACACAGCAAAGTCATCGCGATGAAACCCGACCGACCTCGACTCGCACGGGTGCTACAAGTGTCTAATCAAACACTCTGGTCCCATGGCATCCCCAAAACAGGATGTTCGCTCACACATTGAAGAAAAGGGACCTGGCCTGAGACACAAGGGTCTTCGCGAGCGCTCTGTTCAAGGCTTGTGGATAGGTCTGGGCTATGGTGGTCCACCTCACACCCTCGGGCGATGCCCCTTCAAGGATGAGGTGAGGCCTGCCCGTGCGGCTGCAGATTCCTGCAGGCACGTTGCAAGTTTTTGTTAATCGGGCGAGCTCGTCTGGGTGGCAATGTCCTACGAGGAACCGAGTTCGCTTTCGCCAGCGAGCTCCAAATTGACAGAAATCTGAAATGACGATTGACACACATACCCCGATCTCCTGCGCAGCACGCCGGAAGCACTTCAGCAGGTCGCTGTAGTCGAAAGCCCGCAGAGGTCCCTCCCCTGCGCTCTCCTTCAGCTCCTCCATGGCCGGGCCGATCCACGTCGCCCAGCTCGAGTCCAGGACGATGGATACATTGGCGTCGCCTATCTTGCTTCTGCTCGCCGTCTCCTCGGGGTGAACCAGCAGCGACCAGTGGGACGTCACTCCGAGCGTAGGCGGCGTCAAGCCTGAGCCATGCATGCCCAGCAGCTGTCCTGGCCTCAGGTAGGTGCTCAGCATGATCAGCACGAACAGCGCCATGTCGCGACGCCCAGCCGTCACTAGGGCGTTCATGAGCCCAAGCCACACACCCAGGGCCTCGGGCCTCCGCGAGCGGCCTGGGCACAACTTGTACCAGCCTCGGAGGGCCCGCCACCGGGCGGAGGTGCAGCCAGCCCGCCAGCGTCTTGGCCCCCCTCGAAGCCTCCACGCCGGCGAAGAAAGTCTTCTCGAAGTATGCGGCGAAAAGGCCGTCCAGCACGTCGTCCCCGACGCTGTCGACGTCCTCCCCCCTCGACTCGACGAACTGCTTGAACCTGCTCACTTCTAGCATGTACTCTGTGTGCACGGGCCTTGTCACAGCCCGCTTCTCCAGCAGCGTCAGCCCGTCGCTCTGCGCCTCCATGGCCTCCTCGAGGTACTTGCGGAGGCGGGACTTGGACCGGTCCAGCAGCGTCCGCTGGCGCTTGGCGTTGACGCCCTCGCTGACAGATGTGGTGCCAGTGCTCGACGAGGGCGAGCGCTTCCGATGACGACGATCGGGCGGCTCGGCGAAGTTGCCGCTCGTGAGGTCGGTCATGGCCTCCGCCATCTGCTCCAGCGTCTTGGCAGTCGTGGCTGCCTGGCGCCCCACTGGCAGAGGGGCGAGGCCGGCTGCAGGCCGGAGGCTCAAGGCGCGCTCTCGCCGCGGCTGGGCCGAGGCGTGGCACCCTTGCCTCGGGGCGGCTGCCAGTCCGCGCGCCCTCGACAGCCGCGAAGCCGCCGCCGCGGGCGTGGGCCCTGGGGCGCTGCTGCCACGGGCCCGCGCTCCTGGCGCATGGGCGGGGGCCGACAGGGTTCGGCTCTTCCGCGCGGCCGGGGCGTGCTTCATTGCTTAGAGCCAAGGGGGCGACCGACGGTCCAGAGTCTTGCTCAGGGTTCGCTGGAATAGGCTGGCTGCTGATGTAATTCATGATGTTCGGGCTTGGCTGCTGCTCCGCTATGTAAGCTTGGCTGCTGGAGAGGACTGGCTGCTGATGTAATTCATGGTGTTCCTGATGCAATTCACGATGTTCACGAACGTCTATATCGCTAGAGTTGTGTGGCTTTACTGAATGAACGTAATGATGTTGGCTATCTTCTTGTACTTTATGTTGACTGTTACCCAGAAGCTCGCGTTCACATTCTTGCTCATGATGATGATAAGGAGGCTCCGACGTTTGCTTGCTGACGACGTGGCTTCCGTGGGGCTCCTTGGGGTCCTGGGTGTCTGGCCGAGATATATGAGACGGGATGCACCAGGCCAATGAGCAAGAAGCGTTATCATCAAAGGCACGAGAGGCCTCGTCCGCCGCCCCGTTGAGCTCACTCGGGATCCAGCGGACGATGAGACGGATGTTGCGAGCTAGGAGGTATGCATTGATGCGTCTGATGTCTGCCAACATCGAGAACTCTTTTGATCGAGACCGACAGATCGACAGTACAACTCCCATGTTGTCGCAAAGATGCACGTGCCCGATGTCGTGGCCCCACCGCGACTGGGCGAGGCGGCGCACCGAGGCCAGGACTGCACGGGCTTCCAAAATGGCGATGCCCTCAGCCCTGCCCCACGTCCCGCTGCGGCAGACGGCCCAGCGCCCCTGGTCGAGCCACCCGGCCGGCACCTCCTCGAAGCTCTCGTCGATGGCCCAGGCGCCGTCCGATGCCTCCTCGGGCGCCGAAGGGCGCCATGGCCCGGAGCCGCTGTCGTCGACGAAGCCCGTATGCCGCATAGCACGCTGCCGCGGCGCCAGCTCCAGGTCGAGGCGGAAGCGGCTCCGCTCGGCCACGCGCCCAACCCGAGCGACCTCCCTGACGTCCACCATAGTGGAGGCGACGCCGAAGCCGCTCTCGGACGCGTCCGACGCCGTGACACAACGGTTCCAGGGCAACGCCCAGTCGCTGCTGAGGAAGACGAGGAGGCCCCGGAAGCAGCTGAGCTCCTCGCGGACGGACGCCCACATCACTTGCCGCTCCCAGTAGTTGGCCTGCACGAAGGCGTAGCAGGCGGAGAAGACGCAGAGCACCTCTCGCCTCACCAGCCCAGCATACGTGCAGTGGCCCAGGAGGCACTCCAAATCCTGGCCCGAGAGTCTGCCTCGTTGCAGCGCGTAGGCCAGAGCCCTCTCCAAGCGGCAGCGCCGCTTGCTGGTGATGGAGGTGCAGAGGCGCTCGCAGTCCACGACGACGCCGAGCGCGGACCCCTTCCTCTCGAAGAACTCCACCTCGTGGATGTCGAGCTTCATCTTGTTGAAGGCCGCCACCTTCTCGTCCAGCGCCATCTTGACTGAGCTCGCGTCCTGCCCCAGCACGCCCAGGTTGTCCACGTACACGTAGTGCCAGAGGTCCTGCTCGCGAGCCCCGCCCACTCTGAACACCATGGGCTCGCCGCGGTCGGTCGCAAGCCGCGCCTCCCGCAGCAGGTCGCACTGCCTCGCCAGGTTTGTGTTGGCGTTCTGGCAGAAGTACAACGACCACGAGCATCCCATAGGCAGGGCTCGGCAGCAAGGGTGCACCACATCATCGCCGCTTGCCACGCGGCCCTCCACAGTCTCCACTGAGTCTAGGCGGAGCTCGCTAACGGTCAGGGCGGGGAAGGCGAAGAGGGGGCTCATCCAGGGCGGCATCACCATCCTGTGAAAGCAATTCTCCACGTCGCCGACGCCGAGGCACAGGCGGAGCGCCCGCAGGATGCCCCAGCTCGAGTCCATCTGCAGGCACGGGTCGCCGTCCACGGCGACCTCGAGGCGCGAGAGGCCCTCCGCCGTCAGCAGGTCTACCCGAGGTGGAGGTAGTAGCCGCTGGTTGGTAGGGCGCGCATCTGTAATCATCCGCATCTTCTGTCTACCCTTCTTCCAGACGAAAAAGGCTCCGACAAATTCAACAGGCTCCGACGTATATCGTAGCATGCCACTGGAATGCAACCTCTTCATGAATCGAACCAGTAGTCGCCTACTCTTTGTGAACGCTGGGTCCAGGTGAGGCCGCGCTGGATCGCTCTGTCGGAGGCGTTCAAAATCTGGGACACTTCGTAGCATCCGCTCTCCACGACCCTCTAAAAAACGTAGGCCCTCTGCGTCGAGAAACCGCTCCAGGCGCGGGGCGTCCTGGGTGCCCTCCGGCAGCGACACGAGCCCGAGCTGGAAGGGAGCTATGTTCGGCTGGCCCGGCTCCTCGTAGGACCCGCGACCTCGGAGCAGCTCTAGATAGGACGCTCTCGGCGAAGGCGCGTCAGGCACCGGCCCCTGGGCTCGTACCAGTCCATCGATGCGCGCAGTCACTTCGCTGTGGATGTCCGTGCCGCCGCCGCTGCCGGCTGCAGGCGAGCCGGCCGCCTTTGCCAACCAGTTCAGGGCGTCAATCGCCCTGTTAACCAGTCGCACGTGCAGATAGCGACCTCGCAGCCCGCGGCTAAGACGACCGCCTCCACGTGCTGTATGTGGCTCCTCCAGCCGCGGTAATGGGAACAGATGGCGTTCTCCGCGAGAGGCTGGAAGGCGCCCAGCACCGGGCCAAGTCAGCTGCGCGCCGATGGGGGGGCCATTCCCCTCGGCGATCTCCTCGCTCATGATTTCTCGGCGGCCGCGGGGTTCCCGGCCTTGGGCAATGCGCCCCTGCCGCGACCGCGACCGCCGCCACCGCGTCCTCGTCCACGGCCCCTCGGCCCTTCGCCGGCTGTGCCCTCGAGCGCGTCGTCGCCGCCGGCTCCACTGCCACCTCCAGGGGGGCCGCGAGCCCGCTGGGCCCCCGTCTCCATGTCGATATCCTCCTTCGCTCGCTTCGCCCCGTACTGCCGCAGCCCGGGCGCGATGGCATCCACCGCCGGGGTCACTCCACTGTAGAAGCGAGCCATCTGCCAGTTCGGGGCTCGCCCAGGGATCCTGTACGCGTCTAGGATGGTCTGGAACCTTCGCGCCAACACCTCGAAGCTGGCCAGCGCGGGGACATTCAGCTGGTCGAAGGTAGAGGCGTATAACATCATGTCCACGAGACAGTTCAGCTCGTGCATCACTCGATCATTCACGTCCACCTGCTTTGTGCGAGCCCACAGCTGCAGCCACAAACGCGGGTCGCCCCCCGTCCTCTCGATGTGCTTCATCACCTGCAGGTACGTCGACGGGCCTTCGAGGGGCCAGTGCTGGTCAGGCACGTGGAAGCTCTCCTGCACCGCCTTGCGGTATGGCTTGTACCTCTCGCCCTGCTCATCGTAGTCGATCCACAGTGTGCGAGCGTCCTCCGCCGCTGGAGGAGGCGCGGCTGTGCCGCCGACGGCGTCTGCACCCTCGGGCGCCTCGGCCGACGGCCCAGGCGGCGGTCCAAGGGGCGGAGCCAGCGGAGCTGCCCCAGCTGGCCTCAGCTGGTCGGCCAGCTCCTCTCGGCGGGCTCGCACGAACTCGTCCACCTCCGTGATAGGGGCGAGCTCGGCCCGGCGGCCCTGCCCCCGGCGGAGGATCATCGCGTCGTAGTCCGAGAGCCTGAAGTCATCGGGCCCCAGCACCACCTCATCCCCCAGGTTGCCAGCGCGGCCGCCCTCCGCGAGCACCCACGCGTGACCACGCGGCGTGTCCAGCGGCCCCGCCTGGGGATACCCTGGGCTGGCGCCATCGCCGGCAGCGCCCAGCGCAGGGGCGGCACCCGCGTCGGAGCCAGCAGCCGCGTCGCCAGGGGGCCCGTTGTCGGCCCCGGCCGCTGCCGCCGCTGCGCCGCGGCGCAAGGGGAGGCGGCGAGGCAGGAAGCGGCCGCCGAACAGGGTGTCGAGCGGCGCCATCTCACGATCGGGCATCACCACGTCCGCGACCTCGATCGGTGGGTTACCCGCCGCAGCTCCGTCCTGCAGGGCCAGGCGTCGGCCCTCGCGGATGTACCCCTTCAGGGCGCCCAGGTCGAGCGCCTCCTTGAACCTGTAGGCGGGCTTGTAGAGCCGGGGAAGACGCCCGTCGGGGCGCAGGCCGACGATCCGCACCACGCCGTCGACGCCCTCGCTGCCGTCCAGCATCTCCGAATACATGTCATGGTCTGGGGTCAGGATGACCCACCTGGCGTGCGTCTGCGGCCACAAAGCCACCCGCTCGTGGTACACATCGCCCCCATCGTACCAGGCCAGGTAGTGCCTACCTGGCAGGAGGCGCCTCAAGAACTCCGCCTCCGCGCCGAGCCCAACGAGCGCCATGGCCTCTGCCGCGTCCGACGAGCCTGCGCCCCACGCTCGTCACCCAGCCGATGCCCGTCTGCGCCGCCCAGGTGACCGCGCCGATGATCAGCGCCTCTTCCCTGCTGAGCTCCGTCGGCGGGCAGGCCACCGGCTCCGGGCACACGCACGCGGGCGCCGCTGGGCACACGCAGGGCGGCGCCTCCGCGCACGTCTCCGGGCAGATCGGCGGCTCCGGGGGAACGGGGCAGGCCTGCCTCCGCGTGCCCAGCGCGAGCAGACCCGCGGCTATCGGGCCACTGAGGATCTGCGGGAGGGACACGGGCCGCATGCAGCTCGAGGCCGCAGGTCGAAGAGAAACCACTCAGCCAAAACAGAGCAGCTACAGAGAAGCTGTTCGGCACCGCAGTGCGATTTCCCAAAACAGTGCAAGCACGACGGAGCAAAGACCCCCGCGGGGCGAAGCGAGATTATCCACGCGCCCACGCACCGAGAGGGTTGGGGTCCACGACAGGGCCCGCTATTTTACATCATTCATGTGCACGCACCCCCATCACCATCACCATCACCATCACCATCATCATCATCATCATCATCATCATCATCATCATCATCATCATCATCATCATCATCATCATCATCATCATCATCATCATCATCATCATCATCATCATCATCATCATCATCATCATCATCATCATCATCATCATCATTTCATCATCATCATCATCACCATCACATTATCATCATCATCATCATCCATCATAATTTCATCACATCTCCTCATCATCATCATCATCATCATCATCATCATCATCATCATCATATTATCAATCGTCATCATCATCGTCATCGTCACCCACGCCCATTCGGCACACCCCTCACACGTTTCGTGGCCCCATAGGGAGCTCCACCGAAGGCCCCAGTGGCAGGGTCCGCATGCTTCCCCCCCCATTTCGGCACACCCCTCACACGTTTCGTGGCCCCATAGGGAGCTCCACCGAAGGCCCCAGTGGCTGCGTCCGCATGCTTCCACCACCCCATTTCTGGCACACCCCTCACACGTTTCGTGGCCCCAGAGGGAGCTCCACCGAAGGCCCCAGTGGCTGCGTCCGCATGCGGTTCCACCCCATTTCGGCACACCCCTCACACGTTTCGTGGCCCCATAGGGAGCTCCACCGAAGGCCCCAGTGGCAGGTCGCATGCCTCCCCACCACCATTTCGGCACACCCTTCACACGTTTCGTGGCCCCATAGGGAGCTCCACCGAAGGCCCCAGTGGCAGGGTTCGCATGCCTCCCCACCACCCATCTCGGCACACCCCTCACACGTTTCGTGGCCCCATAGGGAGCTCCACCGAAGGCCCCAGTGGCAGGGTCCGCATGCCTCCCCACCACCTATTTCGGCACACCCCTCACACGTTTCGTGGCCCCATAGGGAGCTCCACCGAAGGCCCCAGTGGCAGGGTTCGCATGCCTCCCCACCACCCATTTCGGCACTCCCCAACACCCATCTCGGCACACCCCTCACACGTTTCGTGGCCCCATAGGGATCTCCACCGAAGGTCGGGGGGAGCTTGAGACTCTGGTGCCACATGCGTTGGCACGTCTGGGTGGCTATCGGGTGGCTGGAACCGTTGGGTAATCCGTGGAGAATGGGCTGTGGCAGTCGCTTCTGAGGGCCCTGCCACTCCATCTCACGGTCCAAATCCACGGGCAGAGCATCAGGTTTGACCCTTCTGCTTCCAACTCAGGGCGTCCCCAGTATATGAAGTGCGTCACCCGTACCTTGTAATGTTGTTCTCTATGAGTGCATGCAGTTCGTGTTCTTCGTGTTCCCAGACCACCATTCCCGGGTTACATGTTCAGTGTCTTCGT
Source organism: Prorocentrum cordatum (assembly GCA_963575745.1). NCBI lineage: Eukaryota > Dinophyceae > Prorocentrales > Prorocentraceae > Prorocentrum > Prorocentrum cordatum. The sequence goes on along the minus strand of CAUYUJ010000248.1, from coordinate 68,920 downwards.
CCCAAATCCGTGCGGTACTCGCAGCTGCATATGGTTGGGTCCTTCGCCAGGCTAAGTTTTTCCCAACCATCCTGTGGTGTTGGGTCCTCGTTTTGAAGAGACGGCGCCCCGCGTCCCCCACCTCCTCCTCCTCCCCCCCTCCCTCCTCCCATCATCATCATCATCATCATCATCATCATCATCATCATCATCATCATCATCATCATCATCATCATCATCATCATCATCATCATCATCATCATCATCATCACCACCACCGATTTCGGCACACCCCTCACACGTTTCGTGGCCCCATAGGGAGCTCCACCGAAGGCCCCAGTGGCAGGGTGCGCATGCCTCCCCACCACCCATGTCGGCACACCCCTCACACGTTTCGTGGCCCCATAGGGAGCTCCACCGAAGGCCCCAGTGGCAGGGTCCGCATGCCTCCCCACCACCCATTTCGGCACACCCCTCACACGCTTCGTGGCCCCATAGGGAGCTCCACCGAAGGCCCCAGTGGCTGCGTTCGCATGCCTCCCCACCACCCATTCCGGCACACCCCTCACACGTTTCGTGGCCCCATAGGGAGCTCCACCGAAGGCCCCATGGCTGCCGTCCGCATGCGTCCCGCACACCCATTTCGGCACACCCCTCACACGTTTCGTGGCCCCACAGGGAGCTACACCGAAGGCCCCAGTGCTGCCGTCCGCATGCGTCCCGCACACCCATTTCGGCACACCCCTCACACGTTTCGTGGCCCCATAGGGAGCTCCACCGAAGGCCCCAGTGGCTGCGTTCGCATGCCTCCCCACCACCCATTTCGGTACACCCCTCACACGTTTCGTGGCCCCATAGGGAGCTCCACCGAAGGCCCCAGTGGCTGCGTTCGCATGCCTCCCCACCACTCATTTCGGCACACCCCTCACACGCTTCGTGGCCCCATAGGGAGCTCCACCGAAGGCCCCAGTGGCAGGGTCCGCATGCTTCCCCACCACCCATTTCGGCACACCCTTCACACGTTTCGTGGCCCCATAGGGAGCTCCACCGAAGGCCCCAGTGGCTGCGGGCGCATGGCGGCACCGCACCCATTTCGGCACACCCCGCACACGTTTCGTGGCCCCATAGGGAGCTCCACCGAAGGCCCCAGTGGCTGCGGGCGCATGGCGGCACCGCACCCATTTCGGCACACCCCTCACACGTTTCGTGGCCCCGAGGGAAGCTCCACGAAGGCCCCAGTGGCAGGCGTCCGCGTGCCTCCCCACCACCCATTTCGGGGCACACCCCTCACAAGTTTCGTGGCCCATAGGGAGCTCCACCGAACGGCCCCAGTGGCCTGGTTCGTAGCCCTCCCACACACCATTCGGCACATCTCAAACGGCTTCGTGGCACATGGGGATTTCCACTGAGGGCCCAGTACTGGGTTCGTAATGCGCCCCCCACACCGAATTCGGCACACCCCTCACACGTTTCGCGGCCACCATAGGTAGCTCCCGAAGGCCCTGGTGGCTGCGTTCGCATTCCGCCCCCACACCAATTTCGGCACACCCATCACACGGTTCGTGACCCCACAGGAGCTCCACCGGAAAGCCCCAGTGGCTGCGTTCGCATGCCGCCCCCACACAACTTTGTGCACCCTCACACGCTTCGGGCACATAAGGAGCTCCACCGAAGGCACCAGTGGCAACGTTCGCATGCCGCCCCCACACCCATTTCGGCACACCCCTCAAACGGTTCGTGGCCCCATAGGGAGATCCACCAAAGACGGTACTCACACCAGCATTACTCACAACTGCATATGGTTGGGTCCTTCGCCAGGCTAATTTTTTCCCAACCATCCTGTGGTGTTGGGTCCTCGTTTTGAAGAGACGGTGCCCCGCGTTCCTCACCTCCTCCTCCCCCCCCCTCCCTCCTCCCATCATCATCATCATCATCATCATCATCATCATCATCATCTCATCATCTCACCACCACCGCCATCACCACCACCGCTTTCGGCACACCCTCACACGCTTCGTGGCCCCATAGGAACCCCACCGAAGGCCCCAGGGCAGGGTCCCGGTGCCTCCCCACCACCCAATTTCGGCCCACAACCCCTAACCACTTTTTCGTGGCCCCATAGGAGCTCCACCGAAGGCCCCAGTGGCCGGGTTCCGCAATGCCTCCCCACCAACCCCATTCGGCACACCCCTCATACGCTTTCGTGGCCCCATTAGGGAAGCGTCCAAGAAGGCCCAGTGGCAGGTCCGCATGCCTCCCCACCACCCATTTCGGCACCACCCCCTCAAACGTTTCGTGGCCCCATAGGGAGCTTCCACCGAAGGCCCAGTGGCAGGGGGCGCATGCCTCCCCACCACCCATTTCGGCACACCCCTCATACGTTTCGTGGCCCCCATAGGGAGCTCCACCGAAGGCCCCAGGGGCTCCCCACCACCCATGTCGGCACACCCCTCACACGTTTCGTGGCCCCATAGGGAGCTCCACCGAAGGCCCCAGTGGCTGCGTTCGCATGCCTCCCCACCACCCATTTCGGCACACTCTTCACACGTTTCGTGGCCCCATAGGGAGCTCCACCGAAGGCCCCAGTGGCAGCGTCCGCATGCCTCCCACACCCACTTCGGCACACCCCCCACACGCCTTCGTGGACCCATAGGAGCTCCACGAAGGCCCAGTGGCAGGGTCCGCATGCCTCCCCACTCGCCCATTTCGGCCACAACCCATCACACGTTCGTGGCCCATAGGGAGCTCCACCGAAGGCCCCAGTGGCAGGGTCCGCATGCTCCCCACCACCCATTTCGGCACACCCCTCACACGTTTCGTGGCCCCATAGGGAGCTCCACCGAAGGCCCCAGTGGCTGCGTTCGCATGCCTCCCCACCACCATTTCGGCACACCCCTCACACGTTTCGTGGCCCCATAGGGAGCTCCACCGAAGGCCCCAGTGGCAGGGTCCGCATGCCTCCCCACCACCCATTTCGGCACACCCTTCACACGTTTCGTGGCCCCATAGGGAGCTCCACCGAAGGCCCCAGTGGCCTGGTTCGCATGCCTCCCCGACACCAATTTCGGCACATCCCTCGCACGTTTCGTGGCCCCATGGAGATTTCCACTGAAGGCCCCAGCGACTGGGTTCGCATGCGCCCCCACACCCATTTCGGCACACCCCTCACACGTTTCGTGGCACCATAGGGAGCTCCACCGAAGGCCCCGGGGGCTGCGTTCGCATGCCGCCCCCACACCAATTTCGGCACACCCCTCACACGTTTCGTGGCCCCACAGGGAGTTTAAGGCCCCAGTGGTTGCGTTCGCATGCCGCCCCCACACCAACTTCGGTGGACCCCTCACACGCTTCGTGGCCCCATAAGGAGCTCTAAGAGCGCCACGAAAGCCCCCAAACCAACGTTCGCATGCCGCCCCCACACCCATTTCGGCACACCCCTCAAACGGTTCGCGGCCCCATAGGGAGATCCACCGAAGACGGTACTCACACCAGCATTACTCACAACTGCATATGGTCGGGTCCTTCGCCAGGCTAATTTGTTTTTTTACAGCCGCGGGCGGAAGCGCCAGCGGCGGCGAGTAACCGTCGGGCTGCGGCCGAAACTAATTGGCCGGACGCGCGCGCGGGCCGCGGCCGGCGCCGGGGCGGCGGGTGCAAGGGCGCTGCAACCCAGGGTGTCTGACGACCAGGGACCTGCACCCAAGGAGTCTGTAACTACGCTGCCAAAATGGCGCGATGCAAATAACCCCAAGGTGTCTGAGGCCATGGCCAAGCAGTACGCCGCTTGGGTACACTATCTGAACAGTAATGAGTCTGCAAACCTCGGCGCAGCGAATGGCGTACCATAGGGTCCCAGGGTGTCTGAACCATGCTCAAGCAGAAGCGTCCGAGAGACGCGCAAGCTGTCGCCTGACTGCATACCGTAGGGAGAGGTTGGACTCTGACAGCGCCAGCGAACCGTCGCAGCTTCAGAGTACGCACCAACGCAGCCAAAATGGCGCGAAATTCGCGGTGTCTGTAACCGAACAAGGCACGTCGGCCCGGGAAGACAACCTCGACCAAGGATGCGTTCGCAAGCGAGCCATCAGGTAGCATGATGTGACGCTATGCGGAAGGTACAACTGTCCCAATCTTCTACCAGGCACAAGTCGCAGGCGACTAGCAAACAAAGATAAGAGCAGGAACGCGTACCAGGGAGCATCTAACGTGACAAGCATACACAGAGCCACGCCTATCCGTTTACCCTGGCGTACCAGAGTGAAGTGTAAGAAGATGGCGCTCTGGGGAAGCTGCGCTGCCGCTTACCAACTGCAGCCCACGCAACAGCCAGTGGTCACGAAGAAGCCCAAGGAGCTAAGGGCCGCTCATCCAGGTAGAGCGGGGGTGCGACGATGGGATGATGCCAGTCCGGGCAACAGGAACTGGCGGCCAACAAAGGAAGCAGGCGTACGCACTAGGCACAGGTATAGGCTCAGTCCGCTGACCACCCGCGGCAACACTGTGGCCGGTGCGCGCAAGTGGGTGCGCAACTGCGTCCCTGCGTCCGGGCGCGGCAACAACGTCCTTACAGGTGGGCACACCACGCCACCGTGCCGGAGGCGTACCTCCACGGCTCAGAAGTGCACCATCTGGTCATGCGTTCGAAATCCGCTGTCGGGACGCCACCCGCCCAAGGTCGCTCCCAGGGAATAGCAGAGAAGAGCAGCTGAAGGCCGCTGTACCTTAAGAAACCCAGGGAGTGAGAGTGCGGTTCTGGACAGTGACGAGGCGAAGCCATCTTTGCGTCGGTCACAGAGCCGCGAGGCCGGGGGACAAAGTCCGACAGGGCCAGAGGTGAAAACAATTAGCCTGGCGAAGGACCCAACCATATGCAGTTGTGAGTAATGCTGGTGTGAATACCGTCTTCGGTGGATCTCCCTATGGGGCCACGAACCGTCTTCGGTGGAGCTCCTTATGGGGCCACGAAACGTGTGAGGGGTGCACCGAAGTTGGTGTGGGGGCGGCATGCGAACGCAGCCACTGGGGCCTTCGGTGGAGCTCCCTGTGGGGCCACGAAACGTGTGAGGGGTGTGCCGAAATTGGTGTGGGGGCGGCATGCGAACGCAGCCACTGGGGCCTTCGGTGGAGCTCCCTGTGGGGCCACGAAACGTGTGAGGGGTGTGCCGAAATTGGTGTGGGGGCAGCATGCGAACGCAGCCACTGGGGCCTTCGGTGGAGCTCCCTATGGGGCCACGAAACGTGTGAGGGGTGTGCCGAAATGGGTGGTGGGGAGGCATGCGAACGCAGCCACTGGGGCCTTCGGTGGAGCTCCCTATGGGGCCACGAAACGGGTGAGGGGTGTGCCAGAATGGGGGGTGGAACCGCATGCGGGCGCAGCCACTGGGGCCTTCGGTGGAGCTCCCTATGGGGCCACGAAACGTGTGAGGGGTGTGCCGTGAAAGTGTGGTGGTAGGCATGCGACCGCGCCCTATAGCGTCGGGGAGAGCCCTTGGGCCACGAAACGTGTGAGGGGTGTCGAAATGGGTGGTGGAGCAGGCCACCCTCACGGCCTTCGTTGGTGAGGGTGTGCCGAAAGGCCGGGGGAAGCATGCGACCCTGCCATTGGGGCCTTCCGGTTGTAAGCTCCCCTAATGGCCACAAACGATGAAGGGTGTGCCGAAATGTTGGGGAGCTTTGCGGACCCTGCCACCGGGCCTTCGTGGAGCCCAATGGGCCACAAGCGTGTGTGGGATCAGATTAGAGGGAGTGTGGAAGCAATCGGACCCTGCCTCTGCCTTCGGGTGACGCCGCAATGGGCCCACGAAACTGTGACGGGGGTACGAACGTGGGGGGGAGTGCATCGGCCCCTCCACTGGCCTTCGATGGACTCCGATGGCCACGAAGCGTGTGAGGGGTGTGCCGAAATGGGTGGTGGGGATGCATGCGAACGCAGCCACTGGGGCCTTCGGTGGAGCTCCCTATGGGGCCACGAAACGTGTGAGGGGTGTGCCGAAATGGGTGGTGGGGAGGCATGCGAACGCAGCCACTGGGGCCTTCGGTGGAGCTCCCTATGGGGCCACGAAACGTGTGAGGGGTGTGCCGAAATGGGTGGTTGGGAGGCATGCGAACGCAGCCACTGGGGCCTTCGGTGGAGCTCCCTATGGGGCCACGAAACGTGTGAGGGGTGTGCCGAAATGGGCACGCGGGCAAGCGGAACCCTGCCACTGGGGCCTCGTGAGCTTCCCCATAGGCCACGGAGCGTGTGAGGGTTATATATATCGGTGTGAAATGGTATAGGCTCGTAATCATATCGCCAGGTAATTATATCGTAGGGGGAGGAGGAGTGAGGAACACGCGGGGCGCCGTCCCTTCGAAAGAGGACCCACCCCGCAGGATGGGTGGGTACTACAGACGGGCCAGGGGCCAACTATGGCCTGCACGCGACACGCCCAAGCGCAGTCATGCAGACGGTATTGCTGGTAAACACACTTGGGTCCAAAGGCAGGAAATGCGTGTACCAGGGAGGGCGGCTGAAGGCCGCCACACGAGTATATGAAACGTAACCCAGGGAGGCAGCTGAAGGCTGCACAGAGTGTGGAAATCGGACGCTGCACCTGAATCTCTTGGGGATGGGGGGGGCTCAGTCGCCCCGCCGTTGTCTCTTCTCGCCACGATCGTCTGGCCTGCCGCCACCACGCTTGCCTCCTGACTGCCACTGGTCGTCGTGCCAGCCAGAGCTCCAGCCACTCTGCCAGTTGTCCCAGGCGTCCCAGGAGCTCCCAGCTCGGTCATACCAGCTGCTCTGCTGGTGGCTGCCCTTGCCCGTGCCGTCGGTCCTGGTGCGGCGCATGTATTCGGACCGAACCGTTGCCCAGTCGATGCGGAAGTTATACTTCTTGTCCATCGCGTAGGCATCGTATCCACAGCGCTTCCAGTCATCCAAGAACTTGTTGATGTTCTCGTCCGTGTGCAGCTTCGGGTCTGACTTGGGATCCTTGCACCCAGGGATCCGGGCGCCTTTTCTGTAGGCCGCCCACATTTCGCATAATACTCCACCCAAGTCCACTTGGTGATGCGCTTGGCGGGCGTATCTCCGCGGCGCTCCAATTCCACGGAGCCCAACCAGGCCTTGTACATGGGGCCTCCGTGGGCGTCGGTCAGCTGGTTGAGAGCGTGTCGTCCCGCTGCGCCAGAGTAGGCAAGCCTGCGATCTGGTGTCTGTGGGTTGCGTAGTGGGGGGCGGCGGTCCTGCGCTGTGCCTCTCTCTCGCGCGGCTTCATCTTGACCTGGCCCGCTGGAACCACTGGCGTTCTGCTCGGTGGTGGCTGTACGACCCCAGGCGGCCAAGGGGTCGTCGTCGGAGCTGGGTTCCATGCGCTCTGCCGTTGGGCTTTGCTGTGGCGGCCTGGCGCCAGGGCCATCATCTTCAGCGGGGCCAGCGGCCGGGTCCGCGCAGTCATCAGGGGGAGGAGGCTCGTGGGGGCTTCCAAAGTCGGCCGAATCCGCTCGCTCAGTGGCAGGAACCTCGTCTTCGTCGCCCTCCTCTTTGGCAGCTAGGCCAGGCACCTTCGCGTCTCCAGCACCCATTTCGGCGTCCTTCGTACCCAGGGAGTTGTCTGCACGAACCGCTGTGGAGGTGCCTCCCTCGGGTCTTGCTGGAGCTTCGAGCTTGGGGCCCAGCCACTGTGCCGGAGGGCGCCCTGCCGCGTTGCCGGGCATGTCCTCGCTCATGGCCTGCACGTGCGACTCCGCCAGGGAGGTGATGGTTGTCGAGGCCAGGGCATCGGCACTGAGGCTGAGCAGGAAGCTCGTCAGCGTGCCCATCTCGTGTCTGACTGGGTTGAGGCCACTCTCCGGGGCGAGGGTCGAGACGTGCCGCTCCCAGGCCTCTCTGTGTTTCTCGCCGTTGGTGAGGTGGGAGACGACTCGCGCGGCGGCCAGCCGCTTGCCTGCCCAGGGCTGGTTGACCGGGGAGCAATCCTTCGGGATGTTGTCGCCGTACGCCGCCCTGAGAAACCTCGTCAACCGACTGCCTGGCCAAGAGGCTTCTTCGTTTTTAGGCTCTGGGATGTTATCATCGCAATGGCCGTGACAGAACTGTCGCCAAATGTAGTCCAATCCAGGGTGGAAGTCCCGGAGGTTGGTCACGAGGAGCTGCTGAACGACCACGTCTCCGTTGCCAGACCCACTCCTGGGGTCGTCTGGCCTGAGCGTGGGGTTGGTGACGTCCCTGCTGTCCAGGAGCGGCCACTGAGGGACTGGCAGCTCCGGCAGGAGCTCCATGAGCTGCGAGAGTCCTGGGGGCCTGCTCGGCCACGGAAGCAGCTGTTCCCGAGGCGCTGGACCCAGGGAGGTTTGCCGCTCCTGTCTTGGTGAAGCGATCTGGGGCCTTGGCGTCAGCGCCCATCCAGGGAAGGGTGCTGAGAATATCCACTGGCGCATCCGCCACAATCTGGCTATTGAGCGTTGGCAGGACAGGGGCCTCAGCTGGATAAAGTGCCCTGTAGTCTCTCCCAATGATGTGGTCCAAGGTCGCGGGCCCGATGTTCCAGATGGTGACCAGGCACCGCCGGCAGCACCACGTGGCGTTCCAGTCGCGCCCCCACCAGGCTATGGCTCGCCGTTCGATGGGAGGCAGCCCGGCTTGCTCGGGCACACCCACTCATTCCTTTGGCTTCCATATGAAGCAGCCCAGGGGAGGTGCTCCAATCTTCCAGACTAGGAGCGGTGCCCCTGGGGGGCATGTGTCGCACCGAGCTGAGTAGACCTTGTTCTCCGCAGCTTTGAAGCCGAACCGCTCATCTCTGACCCGGAGGATGGGGATAGTGGTGTTGGCGCGCGTGGGGATGTGCATGCCCGTCGGCGTCATGATGAGATCCGGCACTGTCCTCGTGTCCGATTGGGGGCTGCATCCGAAGCCAAGTGGGAGATGACCCAGGGAGGGGAGGGCAACCGCCTTCCTGTCACTTGCGCCACCTGTCCTCCAATGTTCGTACTCCTTGACCTTATCCGCGACTGCTGCACCAGTTGGAGCTGGTGGGGACACGCGAAGCGTCAAGAATTTACATATACATGTACACATATAGTTGTACATGCATGTACATACATATGTTCACATACATGCATATACATGCACGCATCCACATATACAAACTACATGAATGCATAGATACAGGTACAAGCCCGTGCAAATACACATCTGGTTGTAATCATAGAGAGATATCTACAGAGAGGGAGATGGACCCACAGGAGGCGTGGCGAGACGGTGCCAGCGGGCGTAATTGTCGCAAGTCTTCGGGGCCCGTTGGCGGAAGCAGCCGCGGGGCAGTCTCTGCGGGCCCAGCTCAACCAGGGCAGCACCCCGCCCAACGCACGGGCAGAAGCTCCTGGCCCACGACGCTGAAAGCGATGTACTCCGCAGGGTTGTTGTTCGGGAAGCTGGCCTGGGCAAAGGGTGGACAACGGGAGGGAGCTGTGGAGGAGGGCGAAGAGGAGGGGAGGACCAGGAGGACCGGGAGAAGGAGAACCAGCACAGGGGAACAGGTGCAAACGCAATGCTCTCGCGCTGCAGGGGTCTTGGAGCATAGCGCTCGTCTTCTTAACAGCTGCACGTGCCCTTGCACAGACATTCTCAGTGTGAGAAGCATCCAACGAAGGCCCCCTTGGGCCCCAAGACGGCCCCAACAATGCCCAACTGTAATCCCGAGGCAGACGCCCCCAAGGCAGCACCAGGACGCCCTGAGCCAGTCTTGGGGCCTGCTTGGGGGCCATCTCGACAAGGCCTGGGGATATCTTGGGCCCGCTGAGGTAACCTTGGCCAGAAGAGCTGGGAGGCTGCACAGGCTGAGACAACGACAAGCTTGTTTCCGCGGTTTGCTTCCTCGGGGCTCGCTGGAAAGATCCAGGGGCCGCGGGGCCCTCTTGGGGTCATGCGCCGGCCGCCCTCGGGCCGCCTGGCCCCTTGTGGTGCCTACGGGGGGGGGGGGGCCCGAGGGAGAAGGCCCCCCGCGAACGAGGGTGGCCCCACTTCCGGGCCTCGGAACCCTGCCCCGGCTCGAACGCACAAGCTCCGCCTGATTTTCTCGGGGCGCACGGAAATGATGTATCCTCGGCGCTGGAGGAGGAGAGACAGGAGGAAGGGGGAGGGACGAGGAGTAGGGAGGAGCAGAACCTGCACCGGCAGGAGGCACCCATGTCCACAAGTGCCGCAGTCCTGGCCGGATCCCCCGGGGACGGTGGATGTGGAGACCTTCCCCGCCCTCGGGGGCGGTGAGGCATCCGCCACTCCTCGAGAGACCCTCAAGACTTGGGGGCCCGACTTCGACAGGCTGGACACGCGGTGCATCCTGGCGGCGCGGGGGCCACGTGCAGCCGCGCCCCCAGGGCGTGCCCTCACTGCAGGAGCTGCCTGACGTGCGGCGGCACGACGCCCGCGGGCTGCCTGGACGCGTAGTCCAGCAGCGGCGCCTTCCAGTCCGGGTGCTGCACGAGCACGTCCTCCAGCTGCGTGATGGGCAGCATCGTCAGCACCCTCGCGGCGCCGGCCGGCTGGCTGGCAAACGTGTGCTGCAGGACGATCATGAAGCCGCGCCGCATGTTGTCGTCGCCCAGTACCTCCTGCCTGGCCAGCCGGGGGAGGATCTCGACCACGACGAAGTCCGCGAGCCGGGGCAGCTCCTTCACGACCTGGATCACAGTGCGCATGAACAGCGTGGGCAACCGGCCCGGCTCCTCCACCAGCGACTGTACCACGATGCCGTAGACCTTCGGATCGAACTGCTCCCGCATGGCGAAAAGGATGTTCAGCGCCTGCATCGAGCACTTGACTGGCACGATGTTCTCCGTGGGGGTGTTCATGTGGTGGAGCTCCGTGAGCAGCTCCGAGATGCTGAGGGGCGGCGAGCGGCTGTGCACCAGCTGCCTGAAGGCGTTCGTGACCTCCTCCTCCTCTTAGGGGCAACGACAGGGGGATCGGCTTGGGGGGAAGCGTCGACCTGGCATCGGCGACACCTCGCCGATCGATCGGCGACAGGCCCTCCTCAGCGAATCCGCACGTCCCCGGGCGGGGTGGGCGATCGGGGGTCGCTGCGCAACCTCCCTGAGCCTGGCCGCCCCCCTGACGCTGCCCCCGAGCCTCCAGCTGCAGGACGGCCGGCAGGAAGTCGAGCAGGTTCTTCCGGTCGAGGAGGTCGAAGACGGGCACGAGCAGGCGCGGGTTCGAGGTGGCGCCGTACAGCCGCGTCACCGCCTCCCCGTACTCGGGGCAGAGGGGCTGCCCCTCCTTGCCCTGGCTGGCCTGCATCAGGATGTGCAGCACTTTCAGCACCAGCCGCTCGGTCTCCGGGGTCGCCTTGCGCACCAGCGAGAGCACCTCCTGCTCCGAGGCGGGGATGTACTTGATGGCCTCCTCGATGGAGTTGACGAGGTGCTCCTTCATGTCCGGGTCGCACAGCGTGAAGGTCTCGACGAGCTCGTGGAGCAGGACAGGCCGTTTGATGCAAAGGGCGAGATACAGCCACACCCTGTCCTTGGGAACGCACACGGCGCCTTTGAAGAGGTCGCCTCGTAGCTGCTCGACGCGCAGCGGCACGTTCACCGGCAGGGCGAACCTGGCCGCACTCGGCGCCATGGAGCGAAGCATCAGCGTTGCAACATCCTCGATGCACCTGCCCTTGAGCTTCTCCAGAGGCAGGAAGTCGTCGTCGGGCAGCTCCCAGGAGGCGCCGCCCCCAGCGCCCTGCAGCGCGGCTGCTGCTGCTTCCGCATCGCTGAGGTGAGGCAGCTGCCACCGCATCGGGGCCCGCGGGCCCGAGTTGTAGATCTTGTTGATGACGAGCCGGATCGTGTCGAAGCGGATGCTGCTGTCGTCGCCCCCAGAGTAGGCTAGCCTGAACAGCAAATGCAAGCAGTGCCACCGGCAAGAGGGCTTGTTGTCCACCAGCGACAGAACCGTCAGCAGAGCCATCTTTCTCGTCGAAGCCACCTGACACTGCGCCTCCAGCAGTCGGAACGCAGATAGCGGCACGACGGGGATCTCGTTCAGGAACGTGCGCATCTCTCGCCGAGGCAACTCGTTGCGCTCGAACTCGGCGACGAAGACGCCGAAGAGCTCGGCGTACGTGAAAATGCCACCGGTCGCCTTCGCCCTCGCTCCTGGGCCCTCGAGGATGTCCCGCAGCGGCGTCTTTGCCGCAGCCTCGGCCGCGGCCCTCTTCGTGTGTCCGGCGTTCTCTTGGAACCGCGCCACGTCTGCGGCGAACTTGGCGAAGAAGAGCTCCACGAGCGTCCCAAGCACCGCCGGGCCGGCACCAGGCGTGGCCGTTTGCGGGTCGAGGGCGAGCTTTAGGGCCTCGAAGGCGTTCAGCATGTAGGCCTGGCACATCTGCCGCTGCAGCCCGTAGCTGACTGACCCATGCGAGCCCGCAGCCAAGTGGAGGGCAACCTGGCGGCTGACGAACTGGAACTTCTCTAGCTGCTCGTCAGTCATGCTGGCTGCCAGTAGAGACTTGTGCATCCGCCGCTGCGACTCGAGCAGCTCGCGAAACAGGCGCAGCTGCAGTTGTTCGCGAACCGCCACCTGGCTCGCCAATTGCACGGCGGGCCCCTCCAGGGGCAGTAGCGGACCGTCGCCACTGCCCCCAGTACCAAGCGGTCCAGGTGGGAGCATCTGTGGCGCTGCCGCTCTTATCTTCAGCGCCTCTCGGGAGTCCTCGCTCGCACCATTGGTGCCATCGGCGTCCTCGGTTGGTGCCCCAACGATGAAGAGGGCCAGGTCTGCGGAACGCCCCTCCGACTGGGCCTCCTTCTTTGACTTTACGCCCTTGAGCGCGGGCTCGCTGAATGCGATCACGCGCTCGTTCGCCCTGTCCCGCAGGAGGCTGCGCTTCATGGACAGCGAGCTCAGGGAGGTGAGCGCGATGCGCGCCAGGTTGGCGCCGTTGCTGTTTCGGCTCGCGAGCAGTGCGGGCGCCGCCACGTGGCCCGCGGGCTCCCGCTGGCTCGGGAGGCCGAAGTATTCCTCGAAGCTCTGGCACTCGCCCTCGGCCTCGCCGCAGAGCTGCGCGTCGCCATCGAAAGCGTCCTCGTCCGCACGCGCGGGGCCATCGTGGCCCGCCTGTGCCTTGGCACCTGTCCACAGCCGGTGGGCCAAGGTCGTCCGCCGCCGCTTGGGCTTCGGCTCGCTGCCCAGAGTGCCCCAGCGCTCCGCGGCAGCGCAGAGTTGCCTATACTTTGCCTGGGTCGCCAGGTCCTCCAGGCGACCCGCCAGGCCGGCGCTGTGGAGCACCTCGACGAGCTCGGCCCGCCTCTCCGCGGTGAGGTTGGACGCCAGCAGCCGCAACACCTCGTCCCAGACGAGCTCCCGCAGCTCCGCGCCGCCTCCCGCGCGGCCCGCCGGGCCGCTCCCCGCCGCCGGCGCGGCCTGCGCCTCGGGCGGCACCTGGCCCTCGCGCAGGAAGCAGCACAGCGCGCCCAGCACCCGCCCGAGGCGGCCCGGGCGCTGCCTCGCCACGGCCCCCAGGGCCGAGAGCAGCGAGCGGGCATGGCCGCGCGGCCACGCCCCGCCGAGCTCGGGGGGCGGCGCCTCCAGGAGCCGGCACAGGGCGTCGAGGCGCTCGTCGGCCTGCTGCTGGACCCTGCCCAAGTCGAGGTGCTGCAGGGCCTTCTCCGGGAAGTCCTCCAGGCAGGCGGCGCCGCGCAGGTCGGGGGGCACGCGCACGCGCAGGGCCAGCGGGCTGGGCGTCTGCACCAGGATCGAGGCCTTGGCCCAGCTTGCGGCCAGCTGGAAGATCCGCGGCTTGCCGGGGCAGCCGCCCTGGAGCATAGCCATGATCGCCTCCTGGAGCTTCTGCAGCTGCTCGTGGTAGCGCTGAAACTGCAGCACCTCGTTCTCCGACGAGAGGAGCAGCATCGCGCGCCCGTGCAGGGTCGTGGCAGCCCTGAGCGCCAGCTCCTGCACGCACACGTCAGCGTCCCCGAGCAGGGACGCCACCGTCGCGATGCACCGCAGCGCGAGAGCCGGCTGGCAGAAGAGCAACCGATCGAGGAAGTGCGCAAGGTAGCGGCGCAGCGCCACGTGCGGGTCCGCCTGGAGGTTCAGGAAGTAATCGAGGCACGAGCCCACCGTGTCCCGCTCAACCTCGGGCCGCAGCAGCACGTCCTGTGCCTCCTGCAGCAGGCGGATGCGCTGCCCCACGTCCTGCTCGGCGGCGGCTCGCCGGAGCAGCTCGGCGGCCTTGGCGTGGATGTCCTGCTGCCCTGCAGGCGCCGGCTGCATAGCGTTTGCCCCACCGCGCGGCCCCGCGCGGCACGGGGCCGGGCACCAACGCCATCTCGAGCCGAGGAGGGTGCGGCCATCATGCGCACATGTGCGCGCACACACACACACATACACATGCTCACGGGCACACGTGGCCACATCCGACCCTCTTGGACGAGCGCGTTCCACGGCTCGCAGAATAGCTGCTCGCAAGTGGCCTGGATCCAATGCGTCGAGGCAGAGAGGCTCCGCTACATCGAGGCGCACATTTGCTTCTATGGACGTTTGCGAGGAGGCACTGTGCGAGCAGTGGAAGGCGCTCGGTGACCCCTGGATCGACACATGTTGATGTCTCACTGTTACTTCCGCCGCCTTCCGCCAGACTCCGCAGGCGGACCCACCACTATTTTGCTTCCGCCAGCGCTCGCCGGCCTCCCGCGAGTGGCGAGGACGCGCCAAAAGGCGAGGCGATTTCTGGAACGCCTCGTGCATGCACTTGTCCTGAGACCCCCTGGCCCCCTCCCCTCGGGGGCGCAAGGCTACAGTCAAGGTTGATCGGAGACGCGAGAGGACACAAGACACTTCCGAGGGCCACATCGCCATAGGAGTGTAGAAGGCACGGGTCACGAAACACAGGACATCAGGGTACCCTTGGTTTGGCCGGGTTGACCTACGAATCAACCTCGCCTGTACGAAAATTGATGCTGGACGGCTGTCTTGTGTTTGGCAACTCCCCGAGCAAGAGCATCTGGAGGTGCGAGCCTGGCTGCTCCGGGTGACCTCAGGATTCCCACAGGGACGCCACGCGACGGCCGGGAGAGTCCAAGACGCTTCGGAGGCAGCCCAACACATGCCCCGAGGAGGGCCTCGAGAGTCCAAGGCGCCCGAAGGTGGCCCCAGAATGACTGCAAGATGGCCCTGGAGGGCCCCGGTGTGCCTCCCGAGTCAGCAGAACACACGGGAAACCAATGGAATACCTTCTCGCTGCGGTTGCCAGTCCCATGTGTTGCCCTCATTAGGATGTCCCAAGGTCGCTTCCAGACTTCCTCCAGGGCCCCCGCGACTGTCCAACACGGTCAGTTTTGCCCAACATGCCCGAAAGGTGGCCCGAGAGGCCCTGAGAGATGCCGACTTGTCCAATATAGCCATCAGCGGCAGCGGGCACAGCCCTTCGGATCTGGTGGACGCTCCCGCCTGCGATGTGGGTCGTGCGAGGTTGGTCTCACCAGCCCTTTCGGGCGTACGGTCGGGAACTTTTGCTTGGCGTGTCGCGGCAGCGGCTCCAGAGAAACGCTATGCCTTGCGAGCGGATAGCGTGTCGCTCTGCTCCGCGGGGCGAGATGCTGGGAAATGCTCGGGAAGTTGACGCTTGGGAATGAGGACGTGGATAACGCGTCGCGCCGAAGCGTGGTGGGCCAGAACCTGCAGAGCGACACGCTGAGCCAAAGTTCCAGGCCGTAGGTGGGTTAAGTTAGGGCGCTTCTTATTCCCACCTCCTTCTCCCCCTTCGGGGCGAGGTTTGCCTCTCCCCCTAGCCCATCTCCCTGGGCGAGGACGGGGCTCCCCGCGAGGCGCTAGAGCGCCGAAAGATGGCCCAGGATGGCTCCGAAAGGGCCTCAGATGGCCCAACATGGCCGCCAAGGTGGCTCCAGACAGCGCAAGACCGATCAAGATGGCTTCCAGCATACTCTCAGAGGTCCCAAGACCGCTCCAGGACGGGTTCAAGTGGCCTTGTGGGTTCCTCAGGACGACCCCAAGAAGCTCATTCCTTTCCAAACCTATGGGAAATCAACGGCTCTGGCCTTCTCGCTCGTTTCGCTTCCGATTGCCTTCCGAGGCCTCAAGATGGCTCCAAGATGGCCCAACAGACCCAGGAGGGGCCCAAGAGGGCTCCAAGACGGCCCCAACAGCGCCCAAGAGTGACCCAAGGGTCCCACAAGAACGCTCTCAGAGACGACTTTGGGGGGCTCAGGAGAGGCACTACTAGTTCAGACCCCCCTCCCCTCTCTGATCGATGTCCTGCAGGTTGGCCCCACGAGGGCCTCCAGGGCCTCTCAGAGGGCCCCAAGTGACTTTCAAGAGGGCTCCAAGATATTCCAAGATGGTCCCAAGAGCCATCTAGACTGCCCAGGATGGCTTCCAATTTTAATCGATGTCTTCTAAGACGGCTTCAAGAGGCCTCCCCCCAAAGATGGCGCCCAGACGCCCCCCCAGGGCCCACAGGAGAACTCCAACCGACCAGCTCTCCCAAGAGACTTTCCAGCGACGCCTGCAATGGGCTGGTAGGGATGCGTGACCAGCACACATGTTCGTAACCAACACCAACTAACACCTTTGGTTGCGTTATAGTCGATCCCTAACCAAAAAAAAGATGACTGCCCATGTTGGACACGAACTGACGACTGTCTGTCGCTAGATTGCCTTGCGGATGCCTTGACAATGGACACCCTAACCGTTTGATCCTTGAACTGAACATGTCCTGAACATGTCTTCTACATGAATTAAACATGTTTGAAACATATTACACGCATGCCTTGGCATATCAGACACATATTATTTAACATGTGCTAGACATCCGGAAAGTATTGTGGCAATGCGCCTCCTCTCCGTTGATCGTCTTCCACAAGGATTGCCAATGCTGAGCCACGTCTACATCGCAGAGCGGGGGGAGCTGGGAAGGGGCATGCCACTCCTTGACAAAAACTGTGCCCCGATGTGTGGCCGCGGCGACCTCCAAAGCCGACCCTGAGGTTCGGTTCGGAGTCGGATATCACGCAACGAACCTTGATGTTCAAAGCATCCAGAAGTCCCATCAGCCCTTTAGGGCGTGAATGGTTTAGAGCGTTTCCTCGTCCAACCCCCCTTCTTCCCATTCGGGGAGGGTTTAAAACTGTTCCCAATTCATGAACACCCTCTCCCCGAGGTGACCCGCAGCCAACCCCGGGACCCGGACCAATGAAACCCTACCCCAATCATCACTTACTAAAACAATGCAACATAAACTTGGCCTCCAAATTTGGAGCATGCGCGGGCGCCCCGCGACCACTTTGCATTGATTGTTGACAGGGACGGCGGGGGTGCCGCACATTGCTTGCTGCGCGCAGGCCAACCATCCCTGCAAAAAACAATACAACATACAGTTTGGCTCCAAATCTGGAGCATGCGCAGGGCCATCTTCTCTGATCTCTTATCTGTTTCACTACTCCTGAATATGTCACAGTTTGTCATTCGGTGTCGATGTTTTGCGCTCCCTGGAGGAGCCGCCCTTCTCACAGAATGCTCGGCACTTCGCTTCAAGGGTACTGAAGATGAAGATCCTGAACTCCGTGGGGTTAGGGTCCCAGGCGCCTGGGGGCTGTATGCTTCCCCGTAGCTAGCGTACTTGGCGCGGCTGGAGTACGTGGCACAGTAGGCGCACGTGGAGCACGCGCCGCACCTAGCTCGCTTGGGCCTCCAGGGTGCCTGGTGCACACAAGGAACCCGTGGCGCACATGGCTCGTGTTGTGTTCCTAAGCGGGCTGCTGTCACTCGGGTCTTACTTATGTGTTGGGAGGCGGGTGGGAGTGAGCTAGACGGCCTGACATCTAGGAGGGTACCTTGACCACTGCTCCTTATTTATAAACCTCCCGCCCCAACCCGACTGTGGACCGACCCGGGACATGCCCCACCCACCACCATCTCTGTAAAAACAATACAGCATACAATTCGCCTCCACATCTGGAGAATGCGCGGGCGCCCCGCGACCACTTAGCATTGGTTTTTGACAAGGACGGAGGGAGTGCCGTCATAGTGCTCGCTGCGCGCAGGCCAACCATCCCTGTCAGAAAACAATGCAGACTGCATTTTGCCTGCACATCTGGAGCATAATTGGGCGCCCGGTGACCACCAATTCTGCATGGTTTTTATTTAATATGGACAGCGGGGGTGCCGGCATATTGCTTAAACGTAGGGCACGTGCCGCACCTGGCGCGCCTGGCTCGCTTAGAACTCAAGGGTGCCTCGTGCACTTGGAAGCCGTGGCGCCTATGGCATGCGTGGCGCTCCTAAGCAATATGCTGAAACTCCCTCGGGTGTTACGTATGTGTTGGGAGGGCGGGTGGGAGTGAGCGAGACTGGACCTGGATGGGGCGCCCCGCGACCCATTAGAGCGTCCAAGAAGGCATCGGCGAGAAGTCAAACGCTGTACGAAGGTTTGGGGCCCATGTTGGCCTCCTGGGGTGGGGGGAATGTAATTTCCCCCCCTTCTTTGATCGATCTCCTCCAATACGGCCTCACAATGGCCATCAAGGCTCCCAAGATGGCCCCAAGAGGCGCCCAGGAGGCCTCAAGAGGCCCCCAGGAGGGCCAAGTGGCCCCCAAGACGCCCCAAGAGGACTCCAAGAAACTTTCAAAAGGCATCCGAAGAGACTCCGAGAGGCATCCAAAAAGCCTCTGGCCATTCTGCTCACCCTCCTCCTCCCCCTCCGCCTTTTCCTCCTCCTCCTCCTCCTCCCTCTTCCATTTTTTCTCCCTCGCACCCTCCCCCTCCTTCGATTCCTCCTCCATCCTCCCCCTCTTGGGGTATGACGTCTTACCCGGCCCGCTACTCCACTGCATGCTCATCCACATCCCTGATTAGGGCAACTCGCCTGGGCATCGTTTCTGGATGGGCTGGTGGGGTTACTTTTTGGTACGCGGGCGCGCGAAGACGAGTCGAACGCCGAGCAAGCTAGGGCGGGCCGCGCCGAAGCAAAGGAAAAAATAACGAAGCGAACGGCGCCCAGCTGGTGGGGTTACTTCTTGGTTTGCGGGCTCGCGAAGCAGGTCGAAAGCCGTCCGAACACTAGTCGGGCCGCGACTAGGCAGCACGAAAAGAGAGGCAAGCGAAGCGAGCGCGCGGGCAGCCACTCAGGCTGGTGGGGTTACTTTTTTGGTTCGCGGCTCTAAGGACAGATCCAGGGAGCGGGATTCACGCCTGGGGCACAGAGCGAGATAATTGGCTGCAGAGGCACGTAGGCCGCTGAAGCGAGTGCACATGCCAGGGACAAAGTGACCCTGCTGGTGGGGTTACGCGAAGCGTCTATACTTTACTGCCTGGGGCGCAACTTTGCCAGCGGTCCCCACTGGCTCCACCACGCCTCCAAACGCCCCCATGCGGCTACACGGCCTCAAGCCTGACCCCAGACTGCCCCAAGACGGCTGCAAACTGCCCGAGGCCCAACCCACGCCAGCCCAGCGACGTCCCAGAGAGCCCAATGTGCCTCTAAGATTCCCCCAGGGAAATCGAAGAATCTCGCAAAAGGCGCCCAAGGAGGCCTTCCCCAGAGCCATGGGAGGCCAAGGGCATACAACAGAACAGCAAAGCCTTCAACGATGTTTGCTTCCAAAGCTACCCGGCGTCAGGTAACTTCGGGAACGCATCCGAGAGCCTCACGATGTCCCAAAGACACCCCGAGATGGCCCCAATGTGGTCCCAAGATGGCCCCAAGACGGCCCCAAGACAGCGCCAAGACTGCCCCAATACGGCCCAATGACGCTCCAAGAGGGCCCCCAGACCGCCCCAGAGTCGCCCAGACTTCCTCTTATACCGAGTCGCTTCGAAAGAATTTAGGTGAACCTTCGCGATAAGACGGCCCCCAGACCCACAGCGCGCCCTCAAGAGCCTCCGAGAAGCCCTCACGAGACCCAGAAGACGCACCTAAGACGCACCCCAGGAACGCCCAGAAGGCCTGCGACAGGGATGGCTCGAACACACGACGCGTCACGAACTTCAGCGCTGCGTTCAATTCCGCTCAACTACCAGGAAACGGTCGGTGATGCGCCGCCAGCTTCCTCGGTACACGCGGACGTGTATAGACTTGTCTTGATGCCAAGCGGGGAGCATCGCCGCTCCATACGGATATTTGAAGGATTGTGGAGAACAAGCTGGCGCGTGCGGGGAGAGGACAAGGACGGGGTGTGTGGACTGTTGGCAACAAAGTCGCATATAGTTTCATGCACGGTCTGCATCGGGATCCATACAGATACCTACATGCGCTCTGGCGTGGGACCCGAGATCTTGTAGAGGCTCCACAGCCGATTGGCCTTGCCCACGTCGCCAGGCGCGCAACACCAACAGCCCGACTGTGTGCTGGCAGCGCTGAACATGAAAGTGACTCCGCAACCTTGGCCAGCTCGACCCGAGACCAACTCTGCGCATGTCTCGCTCGTGAGCGTCTGGCCAACGTTGTGCACTCTCACCAAGCACTCTCTGCCAACGCCTTGTAGCAACGCCTGCTCGTTTGTCTCTCCATTGATGACGCGTTGCATCCATAGGCTGATTGCTTGCTCTGTAATGTCTGCTACCGAAAACGGTAATGTATGCCTTTTGTCTTTTCCCGGCGTCGAGTTCAAAAACTGGAAAGAAAGTGTTGGATAATCGGTACAACCAAGATCGTCTCGTGCAAATTCACCTTGCGCGGCAGTGTCCAAATACACAAAAAGGGCTGTCTTAGCTTGATCCGCGATCCTAACAAACATCTCTGACAGATGCTTTGCATCTGCTTGCACTGTGCTTGGATCGAAGCATGCCCACAACAAATATTCGAACCCACTTTTCATATACGTCGCATAGTTTCTCTGTGTGATCTCGCCCCACTGTGGGAGCTGCTCTGTCTGCAAGAAGCCCAGAACGGCCGCTGAAATCTTTGTCTCCTCTCCTCGGAGATCGACTACCTCATTTACGCCCCGGTAGACTTGCACAACCGGGTCTCCACTAGTCTCCACAAAATAAAACGTGCCCATCTCATTGTGCTCGATTGCTACCTCGCGAAAAATATTCTGCAAATGCTGCTGGCCACGAGCCACAAATATTGTGGCTGTCCGGCGAGTCCGCAACGCCGTGGCCAGGCCCTCTTCATTTGTGACAAGCACTGACAGTCCACTGTGCTCCAATAGCCATTTCACAATACTGCTGTTGTGGCGACCACCACCATATTGGTATTGTTGCCCACCCCTCCAAAAATATACAGTTGGATAAGCGCCAATATCGAACATCTGAGCTAAATCTACTTCTGAATGCGCATCAACAGTTGCAAGCAACACGCGCCCGTTGAGTGCTCCTTTGGCCTTCTCCAGCTCTGGTTTTAGGTTGTTGCAATGACTACAGAAAGGGGCACAGAATGCCACAAGCACTGCGTGATTTGTTTGCAAAGTTGTCGCGAAATTGTGCGCCGAGAGGCTCAAGACTGTATCCCCCTGACGAGACTCCAGTGGCGCACTACGCCCAGCCCGCAGCGCAGAGAAAAGCCATAATAAAGCAACTGAGGACGCGCCGGTCCCCATGGGCAGCAGCAGCTACGAGCTCTTCAAGACTGGCCCACGAAACATCAGCCTGAAACCCAAATAAAGTATTGATCGCAAATGTCTATGTATGACAGCAGACCACCGTGCGATCAAGTGTCCGATTGGTGGGCCCTTCCTCGAAATCACGATCCTGCCTTCGAATCGTTTGCAGATTTGCACGCTCGCGGCACAACATGCGTCAATGTAGGCAAGCGGGCGCAGAGACACACCTGTCACCTGTGGGTGCGCATGCGATTGGCAATCTGACTTCGCGCATCGCGATCCCCAGTACGCGACACGCGGTTACCTTCGCCCCCTCGGGGCGCCACCGTCCTGGAACAGGGCAGCTCTCCGGCCCGGGACGCGAGGCGAGAAGCGCGGTTATCTCTGGGCCCCCGCGGGCGATCTGGATGTGGGGAATCTCATTTTTCCTCCTGGCAGTTGCCAGCTCCAGAGTCAGTAGACCTCTCCTGGAGACCGTCCCAAGAGATCTTCAGTCCGCACCTCTCTGTGGCGACCAGCTGCCCCCCTTGGCCCAGCCCGACGCCCAATGGCAGTCTGCCCGCACGCTCTGGGGGCAGACGGTGTTTGGACCAGAGACCTGCTGAGCTGCCGACAAAAGGGTCGTTCATGTGGAACATGCATGATTGTCCGTGCCCCAATTATGCTCTGGGAAGTGCCGCGCACGCGCGGTACACACGGCATAATTCAATGCACGCGATGACAGACTCGATGTGTCCGCATCGCGCCGTGCGGGGTGACAGGCATGGCGGAGATTCAGATCAGTGCACAAGGCACAGGTCTCCGCGTCGCCCTGGGGAACACTGTGCAGGCGCGAAATGCACACGCACGAGTGCGCAAGGCACTGTCATCATGCACTGTATGTGCCGCCACTTCTTCCTGGAAGGGCCATGCACGCGCAAAGTGCCCATCGAGAGCCACACACCCCACGCAGGGATCCACGGCCCCTGGAGGCCGCTGGAGCCTTCCGCACGGAGGTCTGCAGCTCGCCGCGCTTGGAGGCTCCCGCGAAGGTCCCATGGAAGTCCCCAGCAAGCCCCCCCTGGGGGCCCCTTTCCGTGGAGGCTTCCTCGGACGCTCCGCCCTACCCTTTCCCACCGGCCCTGGCTTCACTCCTGCGCGTTCGCCGCCGTCGGCCTGCTTGTCGTTCCCCTTGCTCCCTCTGCGTCGCCGCGCAGCACAGACTGCCGGGAGTTGGCGGCGGAGCGCAGGCGTAGGGCAGCGGCAGCCCCGTTCTGGACTCCTGGTCTCGAGCTCGGTGGTAGACTGGTGTGGTGCCGCAAGGCGCTGCTGACCCCCTGGAAGTCCTCCAGGGACCCTGCTGGCCAGCAAGAAACACGCTGGTGGCCCCGCGGGGGACACAGTACCAGTCGCGCAACCCACGGAGAAGGGGGCTGAGCGGGGCTCATGACGCGGGGCGTCCTGGACAGAAGCTGTGCGCGCGCGGAGAGGAGGAAGATCGCACGTAAACACGGCGAGCGTGGTCGTGTTGATCTGTGGATAGGGCTGCACGCGCTGTCGCGCGAGCCTGATGAACCTGGTAGATGATGCACACGCTTGCATGCCGAGATGGGGCCGAAGCTTGTGGTAGATGTGATATGCGATATGCGAAAACACTGCGACGATGTACGCGCATACGTCCGTTCTCCATTCCCTCGTAGTCAGACTCACGCCCCAAACGAAGTCGAACCAACGGAGACTCAGGGGGGAGGAACGTAGTTTGGAGATCGGCCGCACGCCACAGCACTGGGCACATGACATAGCGCGGAGAGGAGTAGTAGTAGTAGGAGGAGGAGGAGGAGGAGGAGGAGGAGGAGGAGGGGGAGGTGGAGGAGGAGGAGGAGGAGGAAGAGGAGTAGGAGGAGGAGGAGGTGGAGGAGGATGAGGAGGAGCAAGAGGAGGAGGAGCGTACTCGTCCAGCTGTGCGTCTCCAACTCATAGGCTACGCTCAGCCCGTTTCCCTCCTGGCCCATACGCACCCGTTCCGCCCCCCGCATTCTAGGTCACCAAATTTCGCGCATTGCGCCCCGCGATGCGCGACGAGCGGTTATCTTCGCGCCCTCGCGCCGCTGCCCTGGGACGGGTGCCTCTCCAACCCAAGCCGCGATGCCCGAAGCGCGATTGTCTTCGCGCCTCTGGGGGGACCTAGATCTCAAAGTCGTGGACTTTGACAGGAGCTTCGGGACACCACCCTGCCGCCATCGCCGCCTTCCGTCGACCTGGTCATGTTTCTCTTCCACGCCCATGTCCCTCCTGGCCCATACGCACCCGTTCCGCCCCCCGCACTCTAGGTCACCAAATTTCGCGCATTGCGCCCCGCGATGCGCGACGAGCGGTTATCTTCGCGCCCTCGCGAAGCGAACCTGGAGAAGGGCAGCTCTCCGGCGCTGGCCGCGACGCGCGAAGCGCGATCGACTTCGCGCCCCTGAGGGTGACCTGGCTGTTTCCTCTTCCACCTCAATTCCCCTTGGGAAGGCCACCCAGGCACCGGCCGCCACTCTGGGAGGTGCGCCGCGGCACAGGACCGGTCATGGCCGAAGCTTTCACGCTGCAGCCATCGCGCTGTCATAAGAAGCGCTGGCTGAAGAACGAAGCGGCTTTCCTGGCCACGGCGAGCATCGGCCACAGATTCCCCGACATGGCTTGACGGAACGGCCCGGAAACCAGAGCCCCTCGTGAACCCGAGGTGGTCCAAATTTCAGCGTCTTGACTGTGCATGCAGTGCGCATTCCTGGCCCCACCCTCATGCCCACCCCATGGGCTTCGACTCCAACCTGCTGCACTTCGGCACGCACGCGAAGGCTTGCATGATCTGAGCGTGGCTCCCTCCCAGGCCCTTCCCCGGCCCTCCCCCCCACTCCCCGCGCGCGCCTCCCCGTCCCCCATTCCCCAATTCGCCTCGGTTGCATCCCGCCGTCGCTCGCACGCTGCTTGACTCCTCATGGCCGCCGGCTAACAATGCACGAGTAGTGCCCCGTGTACCCCTCCAGCGGGCGACGGCGGGGCGCAATCGAGGTCACGAGAGGGGAGAGGCGCGTGGGAGAACGCGGGGCGGTGGGGGGGGGGGGGAAGGGTCTGGGGGGGAGGAGGGGCCACGCTCAGCACGAGCAGATCTTCGCGTGCTGCGAGCATCCTCTTGTGGGGCGACGAAGATCTATCCTCCTCCAACCTCCTCCCCCTCCTCCTCCTCTCTCCTCCTCCTCTCCTCATTCCTATACCTCCCCCTCCTCTCCTCCTCCTCCTCCCTATCCTCCTCCTCCTCCGCTCCTTCCCCTCCTCCTCCTGCACCTCCGACCTCTTGTCACCTCCTCCTCTTCTCCTCCTCCTCCTCCTCTTCTTCTTCCTCCTCCTCCATTTTCCTCCTCCTCCTCCTTCTTCTTCCCTCGTCCTCATCCTCGTCTTTTCATGCTTATTCTTCATATGATTCTTCTCCTCCTCTCCTCCTCCCACCTCCTCCTCCTCCTCTCCTTCCTCCCTCCTCTCCTCCTCCTTTCTCGTCCGCGTCCTCCTGGTTTGGGGCTCCTCTTCCTCCTCCCACCTCATCCTGTTATTTCATCCTCCTCTCCTCCTCCTCCTCCTCCCTCTGTCCCTCCACCTCCTCCTCCCTCTCATCCCTCCTCCGTCTTCTCCCTCCTCATTTCAACTCCTCTCTCCTCCTGCTCCTATCCTACTCCTCCATCTCCTCACTCTTGTCCCTCCTTCCTCCTCATCGTCCTCTTCTCCTACTCCTCGTCTTCCTCCTCCTCCTCTCATCCTCTCCTCCTCCCTCCTACTCATCTGCTCCTCCTCATCATCCTCTTCCTCCTCCTCCTCCTGCTCCTCCTCCTCCTCCTCCACCTCTTCCCCCTCCTCCTTCTCCTCCTCCTCCTGTTGAACATTATTTATTCTAAAGAATAATTATTGTTGGGCCCCCTGGTGCGCGCCCCCCCTGCGCCGCCTAGGCCGCAGCTACATTTTCATCATTTTCGTGAGGAAGCCTCAGAAAAGAGGGTGTGTACAGGATCCGGTTGTTTTGTTGTAATCCGCTTTCCCTTGCAAAAAACAATAGAAAATGACATTTCTTGTTCTAATATAATCAATTTTCAAGAATCCCTTGCAAAAAATTAGGTAAAGTGGACATTCGCGCGCGCAAGACGAAATCCTTCCAAAACCTTAGTGTTCGCAGCGATTTTAACATAAAAACATCAAAAAAACCAATGGTTTGTCAACAAAAAATTGTCAAAATCTCATCCCGCGCGCTCTTGCGGATTCGTAGGAAACCCAACACTTTTTAAACATTTCTGTCAATCGGGCTTTTGCGAGCAACTTGTTCGAACTTCTGCGACAACGGTTGCGCACCTGCCAGGGCCATCATCCCTGTCAAATAATACCATGCGGGACACATTCGTTTTTTCTTCGCGCGCGCACGCCGTCGTCGTCGGCCGCGGGGCCCTGAATAGTAGCCACGGTCGTCCGAATGCCACGAAGTGAAGTGTCCGAACGTCATAGGGCGGGAAGCTGGGTGTGGGTGGTGGCGAAGAGTCGTTTGGAAATTTGGTAGCGCTTGAACCGGCCCCCCCACAAAGTGGGGGTATTGCCCGCCTCCTATGAAAACCCTGGCACTGGTGAGAACGGAGTGTCCCCACGTGCTAGTAATTGTTGTTGTTGTTGTTGTTGGTGGTGTTGGTGTTGGTGTTGGTGTTGTTGTTGTTGTTGTTGGTGGTGGTGGTGGTGTTGTTGTTGTTGTTGTTGTTGTTGTTGCTGTTGCTGTTGCTGGTGCTGTTGCTGTTGTTGTTGTTGCTGCTGATGAACTCTCATTTCTGAAGAATAATTATTGTTGATCCCCCCTGTCCAGTGCCCATTGTTTCTTTTAATTGAAGTGCTTCCTTCGGGGCTCGCTCCCTGTTTTTTGACAGGGAAAGCCTTGCGGATCAGATTGCGTTGTTGGGCCCCGGACTACAACAACAACAACGGTTCCCGCCTGAGACTTCCTCACAATTTACTCAGGACCCCCGCTCCCGCCTGAGACTTCCTCAAAATTTACTCTGGAAGGGCGCTCCCGCTTCAGCCTTTCTCACATTTTACTCAGAAACGGCGCTCCCGCTTGAGACTTCCTTAATCAGGACCCCTGCTCCCGCCCGAGACTTCCTCATAATTTACTCAGGAATGGCGCTCTCGCTTAGGACATCCTCGCAATTCATTGCAGCATCGCGTTCTCGACGCTCAGGAACCACGCTCGCGCCAAGGACGCCCTCGCAATTTACTTAGGAATCGCGCTCTCGCTTAATACTTCCTCGCAATTTACGCAAAAATCCCGTTCGAATGTCCCGCCCGCCCGACCCGCCCGTCAGGGTCCGCCCGCCCGACCGGCGCTCCCGCCTGAGACGTCCGACAATGTACTCGGGACCCCCGCTCCCGCCCAACTCTTCCTTAAGGAATACGCCCTCGCCTAGGACTTCCTCGAACGCTCACACTCTTTACCCTCTTGCCCCTTCCTCCCCATCCAACCTCCCTCCTCCCTCCCCTCTCTCTCATATCCACCCTCCTCCTCCCTCTCCCTCTCTCCCCTCACCCTCCTCCCATAACCCTCCTCCCTCCTCTCTTCGCCCTCCCCTCTCCAGCCTCCTCCTTCCTCCCTCCTCTGTCTCTCTATCTCCAATCGTCCCCCCCCCCCTCCTCGCCCCCTCTCTCCTGGCGTGTTCCCCTTTAGCCTCGTCCCTCCCCCTCCCTTCCTCCCACTCTCCCTCGTTCTCCCCCTTCCTTTCTTGCAGGGCCCGCGCTAATTCCAATGGTGGGCAAAGAGATGCGTGCCCCATCCTCCGAATAATTCCCCGCCCGTTCACGCCCGCTTGTCTAAGCCCGCCCGCCCCCGCAAAAAGAAAGAATCCCCCCAGAAGGGGGTGCGCTCGAAGACGAAGGGGGCGGGTATCGAGGGCGTGGGTATACACGTTGCATGGCACGCGGGCAAGTAAGAGCGAACAGCCTTAAACTGATTGTTGTTGTTGTTGTTGCTGTTGTTGTTGTTGTTGAACATTATTTATTCTAAAGAATAATTATTGTTGGGGCCCCTGGTGCGCGGCCCCCTCGCCGCGCCTAGGCCGCAGCCACATTTTCATTATTTTCGTGAGGAAGTCTCAGGCAAAACGTGGGTGTCCGGATCCGGTTGTTTTGTTGTCCCCCGTTTTCCCTTGCAAACAATAAGCTCAAGTGGACATTTCTTGTTCTAACATAACCAAATTTCAAGAATCCCTTGCAACAAATAAGGTAAAGTGGACATTCGCGCGCGCAAGACGAAATCCGTCCAAAACCTTAGTTTTCGTAGCGATTTTAACATAAGAACATCAAAAAACCAATGGTTTTTCAAAAAAAAATGTCAAAATTTCATCCCGCGCGCTCTTGCGGATTCGTAGGAAACCCAACACTTTTTAAACATTTCTGTCAAACGGGCTTTTGCGAGCAACTTTTTCGAACTTCTGCACCAACGGTTGCGCACCTGCCAGGGCCATCATCCCTGTCAAATAATACCATGCGGGACACATTCGTTTTTTCTTCGCGCGCACGCCGTCGTCGTCGGCCGCGGGGCCCTGAATAGTAGCCACGGTCGTCCGCATGCCACGAAGTGAAGTGTCCGAACGTCATAGGGCGTGAAGCTGGGTGTGGGTGGTGGCGAAGAGTCGTTTGGAAATTTGGTAGAGCTTGAACCGGCCCCCCCACAAAGTGGGGGTATTGCCCGCCTCCTATGAAAAACCCTGGCACTGGTGAGAACGGTGTGTCCCCACGTGCTAGTAATTGTTGTTGTTGTTGTTGTTGTTGTTGTTGTTGTTGTTGTTGTTGTTGAATATTATTCCTTCTAAAGAATTATTATTGTTGGGACCCCTGGTGCGCGACCTCTGCGCCGCGCCTAGGCCGCAGCTACATTTTCATCATTTTTTCGCGAAAGCTTCAGAAAAGTGGATTGTTACCGGATCCGGTTTTTTGTTGTACTCCGTTTTCCCTTGCAAAAAACACTATAAAATGTAAATTCTTGTTCTTACTTGATCAAATTGCAAGAATCCCTTGCAAAAAATAAGGTAAGTGGACATTCGTGCGCGCAAGACGAAATCCTTCCAAAACCTTAGGTTTCGTAGCGATTTTAACATAAAAACATCAAAAACCCAATGGTTTTTTAAGAAAAAATTGTCAAAATGTCCTTCCGCGCGCGCTGTCCGAATCCCACAAAACCAATGGTTTTTTCAACATTTATGTTACATGAGCTCGCGCGAGCTACTTTTTCTTGTTCTAACATAATCAAATTTCAATAATCCCTTGCAAAAAATAAGGTAAAGTGGACATTCGCGCGCGCAAGACGAAATCCTTCCAGAACCTTAGGTTTCGTAACGATTTCAACATAAAAACATCAAAAAGCCCATGGTTTTTCAAAAAAAAATGTCCAAATTTCATCCCGCGCGCGCTGTCCGACTCCCACAAAACCAATGGTTTTTCAACATTTATGTTACATAAGCTCGCGCGAGCTACTTTTTCTTGTTCTTACATAATCAAATTTCAACATCCCTTGCAAAAAAAGTAAAGTGGACATTCGCGCGCGCAAGACCAACAAAAAACACGACGATCTCAGGAACTTGCCCAAAAAATGTGACCAACTCCGCTCTCTCTGTCTCTCTCTCTGTCTGCTCTCTGTCTCTCTCTCTGTCTGTCTGTGTCATGTATTGTATGTCACAATTGCAGGATGCTGGGCACACGCGCGCCCCGAATAAGTGACCAAGTTCTGTGGGTGTGTACCCCACGCCAGTGTAGTAGCCACAGTCGTCCGCACGCCACGAAGTGAAGTGTCCCAACGTCATAGGGCGGGAAGCTGGGTTTGGGTGGTCGCGAAGAGTCGTTTGGATATTTGGTAGAGCTTGAACTGCCCCCCCACGAAGTGGGGGTATTGTCTCGCGTCGCATGAAAACCCTGGCACTGGTGAGAACACTGAGCGTTCGGGTAAAATGATTGTTGTTGTTGTTGTTGTTGTTGTTGTTGTTGTTGTTATAATTGTGGTTGTTGGTGTTGTTGAACATTATTTCTTCTTAAGAATAATTATTGTTGGGACCCCTGGTGCGCGCCCCCCCCGCCGCGCCTAGGCCGCAGCCACATTTTCATCATTTTCGTGAGGAAGTCTCAGGTAAAACGATGTGATCCAGATCCGGTTGTGTTGTTACGATCGGTTTTCCCTTGCAAAAAATAAGCTAAAGTGGACATTTCTTGTTCCAACATAACCAAACTTCAAGAATCCCTTGCAAAAAATAAGGTAAAGTGGACATTCGCGCGCGCAAGACGAAATCCTTCCAAAACCTTAGTGTTCGTAGCGATTTTAACATAAAAACATCAAAAAATCAATGGTTTTTCAAAAAAAAAAAAAGTGTCAAAATTTCATCCCGCGCGCTCTTGCGGATTTGTAGGAAACCCAACACTTTTTAAACATTTCTGTCAAACGGGCTTTTGCGAGCAACTTTTTCACGTGCTTCGAACTTCTCCAACAACGGTTGCGCACCTGCCAGGGCCATCATCCCTGTCAAATCATACCATGCGGGACACATTCGTTTTTTCTTCGCGCGCGCACGCCGTCGTCGTCGGCCGCGGGGCCCTGAATAGTCGCCACGGTCGTCCGCATGCCACGAAGTGAAGTGTCCGAACGTCATAGGGCGGGAAGCTGGGTGTGGGTGGTGGCGACGAGTCGTTTGGAAATTTGGTAGAGCTTGAACCGGCCCCCCCACAAAGTGGGGGTATTGCCCGCCTCCTATGAAAACCCTGGCACTGGTGAGAACGGAGTGTCCCCACGTGCTAGTAATAGCTGTTGTTGTTGTTGCTGTTGTTGTTGTTGCTCCTCCGCCTCCTCCTCCTCCTCCTCCTCCATCTTCTCCCACCTCCTCCTCCTCCTCTTCCTCCTCCTCC
>CAUYUJ010000248.1:22500-35000 GCA_963575745.1 Prorocentrum cordatum | reverse complement strand
TGGGTTTCGGCCCGCCCCGCCAGGGTACCCAGAGGATTGCCAAGGACCTCAACTCCCAAATTTCCTGCCGAAGACGGCTCCAAGATGGCCTCCAAGATGCCTCCAAGACGGCCAGGATGGCCTCCAAGACGGCTAAGATGGCTTTCAGATGCCTCCAAGACGGCCCAAGAGAGTCCAAGACGGCCCAAGAAGGCCCAAGAGGCCCCCCAGAGGCCTCCAAGACGGCCCAAGAGGCCTCCAAGAGGTCCTCCAGGAGGGCCCGAAGAGGCCAAAATCATTTCCCCTAAGTTTTTGAAGGATTTGGGAATTTGCTTCTTCTCGGCATTCCGACGGCTCAAGACGGCCCAAGAGGCCCCCAAACTCGCCCAAGAGGCCCCCAAGAGGGCCCCATGACGGCCCAAGTGGCCTCCAAGATGGCCCCAAGAGGGCCCCAAGACGGCCCAAGAGGCCTCCAACACGCCCAAGATGGCCTCCAAGACGCCCAAGATGGCCTCCAAGACAGCCCCGAAGCGCCCCAAGAGGGTCCCCCGTTGGCCCAGAAAGGCCCCCAAGACGGCTTCCGACGGCGTCAGACGTGCCAGGAACCCACCAAGATGACCGAAGTTGGCTCGAAGCTGGCCCAAGACGGCCCAAGATGCCCCCAAGAGGGCCTCCAGGAAGGCCAGAGAAGGCCAAAAACCTTGATTTTCCTAAGGTTGTCGACGGATTTTGACACTTCCTTCTTTTCGGCCTGCCGACGGCCCCCAAAGATCGCCGAAAGATCGCCCAAGAGGTCTCCAAGACGGCCAAGATGACCTTCAAGATGCCCACGTGTTCCCCGAAGGATTTCCAAACCGATTCGGGGAACACATGGTCCGATGGCTTGGCAGGTCTGGCCTCAACGTTCGGCCACATCGGCGCTTCCAAAAAGGCAGGGGGCGGCGGTGATTCGCCGTAGGCGTCTTCGATCCGCCGCCCCCTTTTGATTTATCAAAGGGGTGCCTGGCGTGCCAGACTATTACGGTTTTGGTTTTGGTTCTTTTTCTAAAAGAACTCTCCCAATGGGTTTCGGCCCGCCCCGACGGCCACCCGGAAGGACGCCGAAAGATCTTCCAGAGGTGGTTGCAAAAGGTTTTTCCGTTCCAGACGGCTCCAAGCCGGCCTAAGATGGCCTCCAAGACGGCCAAGATGACCTCCAAGACGGCTAAGATGGCCCCAAGATGCCTCCAAGATGGCCCAAGATGCACCCAAGATGGCCTAAGATGGCCTCAAGATGGCCCAAAACGGCCCAAGAGGCTCCCAAGAGGCCTCCAAGACGGCCCAAGAGGCCTCCAAGAGGTCCTCCAGGAAGGCCCGAAGAGGCCAAAATCATTGATGTTCCTTAGATGTTTGAAGGATTTTGGCATTTGCGCATGCTCGGCTTTCCGACGGCCCAAGACGGCCCAAGAGGCCCCAAAGGTCGCTGCAAGATCGCCCAAGAGGCCTTCAAGATGGCCACATGACGGCCCAAGAGGCCCCTTAAGACGGCCCCTTAAGACGGCCCAAGAGGCCTCGAAGATGCCCAAGATAGCCTTCAAGATAGCCAAGATGGCCCACGATTGCCTCCAAGATGCCTCCAAGACGGCCAAGATGGCCTCCAGGACGGCTAAGATGGCCCCCAGATGCCTCCAAGACGGCCCAAGATGCACCCAAGACGGCCTTAGATGGGCCGGAGAGGCCCCCGAGAGGCCTCCAAGACGGGCCAAAGAGGCCTCCAAGGGGTCCTCCAGGAAGGCTCGAAGAGGCCAAAATCGTTGATGCCCCTTAGGTTTTTGAAGGATTTTGGTATTTGCACATTTTCGGCCTTCCGACGGCCCAAGACGGCCCAAGAGGCCCCCAAGGTCGCCCGAAGATCGCCCAAGAGGTCTCCAAGATGGCCCTATGACGGTCCAAGAGGCCCGCCCCAAGTGAGCCGCAAGACGGCCCAAGAGGCCTCCAAGACGCCTTCGATGGCCTCGAAGACGGCCAAGATTGCCCAAGATGGTCCCAGGATGCCTAGAAGACGGCCAAGATGGCCTCCACGACGGCTACGATGGCCCCAAGATGCCTCTAAGACGGCCCAATATGCACCCAAGACGGCCTTAGATGACCTGAAGCTGGCCCAAGACGATCCAAGAGGCCCCGAAGAGGCCTCCAAGACGGCCCTCGAGGCCTCCAAGAGGTCCTCCAGGAAGGCCCGAAGAGGCCAAACTCATTGATTGTCCCTAGGTTTTTAAAGGAGTGGGGGATTGCGGCATTCGCACATTTTCGGCATTCCGACAGCCCAAGAAGGCCCAAGAGGCCCCCAAGGTCGCCCGAAGATCGCCCAAGAGGCCTCCAAGATGGCCCCGTGACGACCCAAGAGGCCCCCAAGAGGGCCCCAAGACGGGCCAAGAGGCCTCCAAGACGCTGAAGATGGCCTCCAAGACGGCCCCCAAGCGCCCCAAGAAGGCCCCAAGTCGGTTCAGAGAGGCCCCAAGACGGCTTCCGACGACGTTGGGCGGCGGGTCAGGCTCCCAAGAAGCCCCCAAATACCTCCAAGAGGCCCCCAAGAGGCCCGGGGAAGCTCCCATGAGGCCTCCACGAGGCTCCCGAGAAGCTCCGCAGAGGCCTCCCAAGAGGCCTCCCAAGAGGTCTCCTCCTCCTACTCCTCCTCTTCCAGCCTCCTCCTTCTCCTCATCCTCGTCCTCCTCCTTCTCCTCCTCGTCCTCCTCCTCCTCCTCCTGCTCCTCCTCCTCCTCCCCCATCATTTTCATCCTCATCCTCATCCTAATCATCATCCCCCTCCCTCTCCAGATCCTCCTTCTCCTGCTCCCCGACGCGTTCCCCGAAGGCTTTCCAAACCAACTCGGGGAACAACTGGCCCGATAGCTTGGCCAAGCTCTGGCCCAGCTGTCGGCCACAGAGGCGCTTCCAAGGGGGCAAGGGGGGGCAGGGGAGACCATGAAGGACGTCAAGGTCCACGACAGATCCTCCAAGACGGCCGAGATGGCCACCCAGACGCCCAAGCTGCCTCGAAGACGGCCAACATGGCCAAGATGACCTCCAAGATACGTAGACGACAACCAATCTGGCCTCAAGAGAACCCAATATCGCCGCAATACGGCCTCCAAGGGGGTCTCGAAATGTCTCCAAGATCGCGAAGACGGCGCAATAGAGCCGAAGAGTGCCTCAAGAGGCTCCCAAGAGGCATCTTCATCCCTTCTCAGTTGTCTTCACTCTCCTCCTCTCCCCCGTCCACCCCCATGTGTTCCCCCAACGCTTTCCAAACCGATTCGGGGAACACACGGTCCCACAGTTTGGCAGGGCACTGGCAACAACATCCAGCGACATAGGCCCCCACCAAGACGGCCGAGCATGGCCCTACGATGGCCCAAGACGGCCTCCAAGAGAGCCTCCAGGAAGGCCCGAAAAGGCCAAAAACATTGATGTCCCAAGGGTTTTTGAAGGATTGTGGCATTTGTTTTTTTTCGGCCTTCCGACGGCCCGAGACGGCCCAAGTGCCCCCAAAGATCGCCCAAGACAGCCCCAAGCGGCCCCCAAGACGGCCCAAAAGGCCTCCAAGACGCTCAAGATGGCATCCAAGACGGCCCACAAGCCCTCCAAGACGTCCTCCAAGAAGGCCCGAAAGGGTCAAAATGGCCTCCAGACGGCCAAAATGACCTTCAAGATGCCCACGTGTTCCCCGAAGGCTTTCCAAACCGATTCGGAGAACACATGGTCCGATAGCTTGGCAAGTCTGGCCTCAACGTTCGGCTACATAGGCGCTTCCAAAAAGGCAGGGGATGGCGGTGATTCGCCGTAGGCGTCTTCGATATCCGCCGCGCCCTTTTGATTTATCAAAGGGGTGCCTGGCGTGCGGAATTATATGGTTTGTGGTTTCGGTTCTTGTTCCACAAGAACTCCCCCTGGGGCTTCGGCCCGTCCCGCCGGCCACCTGGAAAACCCGCCTGTCGTCGCCCAAAACGGCAGTTTCGCTCGGGACATCCTCATAAAATCGCGAAGATGGCCCAAGATGGCCTGCAAGATGCTTCCAAGACAGCCAAGATGGCCTCCAAGACGGCTAAGCTGGCCCCAAGATGCATCCAAGACGGCCCAAGATGGCCTCAATATGGTCCAAGACGGCCCAAAAAGCCCGCAAGAGGCCTCCAAGACGGCCCAAGAGGCCTCCAAGAGGTACTCCAGGAAGGCCCGACGAGGACAAAATCGTTGATTTTCCTTTGGTATTTGAACGATTTTGGTATTTGCGCCTTTTCGGCTTTCCGACGGCCCGTGACGGCCCCAGAGGCCCCCAAGGTCGCCCGAAGATCGCCCAAGAGGCCTCCAAGATGGCACCATGACGGCCCAAGAGGCCCCCAAGACGGCCCCAAGAGGCCCCCAAGACGGCCCAAGAGGCCTCCAAGACGCCCAAGATGGCCTCTAAGACGGCCCTGGAGCACCCCAAGAGGGCCCCAAGTCGGCCCAGAAAGCCCCCCGAAACGGCTTCCGACGGCGTCAGACGGGCCAGGAGCCCACCAAGATGGCCGAAGGTGGCTCGCAGCTGGCCCAAGACGGCCCGAGAGGCCTCCAAGAGGGCCTCCAGGAAGGCCAGAGAAGGCCAAAAAGCGTGATTTCCCCGAAGGTTTTTGAAGGATTTTGACATTTGCTTCGTTTCGGCCTTCCGACGGCCCGATACGGCCCAAGAGCTCCCAAAGATCGCCCAAGGATCGCCCAAGAGGCCTCCAAGATGTCCCCAGAACGGCCCAAGAGGCGCCCAAGACGGCCCCAAGAGGCCCCCGAGACGGCCCAAGAGGCCCCCAAGACGCTCAAGGTGGCCTCCAAGACGGCCCACGAGCCCTCCAAGACGTCCTCCAAGAAGGCCCGAAAAAGTCAAAATGGCATCCAGGCGGCCAAGATGACCTTCAACATGCCCACGTGTTCCCCGAAGGTTTTCCAAACATATTCGGGGAACACATGGTCCGATAGCTTGGCAGGTCTGGCCTCAACGTTCCGCCACATAGGCGCTTCCAAAAAAGCAGGGGGCGGCGGTGATTCGCCGTAGGCGTCTTGGATCCGCCACCGTGCCGCGAGTCTCGAGCTGGATTGTCATCAAGTCCAGGAAACTTATCCCGGCAAAGCAACCTAACATCGATGTGTAGGAGCATATCTGGAAGCATTCCCCTTAAGATTCGGATGAGAATCCAGTTGTAGAATTCTGCTGTTCTCGCAGTCGTAGTCGCATTCGCGATGACAGTCGCAGTGGCAACGGCAGTCGCAGTCACAGCCTCAGCCTCAGCCTGCCTCAGCCTCAGCCTCAGCCTGCCTCAGCCTCAGCCTGCCTCAGCCTCAGCCTCAGCCTGCTTCAGCCTCAGCTCAGTCTGCAGCCTCGGCCTCAGCCTCAGCCTGCCTCAGCCTCAGCCTGCATCAGCCTCAGCCTCAGCCTCAGCCAGCCTCAGCCTCAGCCTCAGCCTCAGCCTCAGCCTCAGCCTCAGCCTCAGCCTCAGCCTCAGCCTCAGCCTCAGCCTCAGCCTCAGCCTCAGCCTCAGCCTGCCTCAGCCTCAGCCTCAGCCTGCAGCCTCAGCCTCAGCCTCAGCCTCAGCCTCAGCCTCAGCCTCAGCCAGCCTGCAGCCTCAGCCTCAGCCTGCAGCCTCAGCCTCAGCCTCAGCCTCAGTCTGCCTTCAGCCTCGGCCTCAGCCTCAGCCTGCCTCAGCCTCAGCCTGCCTCAGCCTCAGCCTCAGCCTCAGCCTCAGCCAGCCTGCCTCAGCCTCAGCCTCAGCCTGCCTCAGCCTCAGCCTCAGCCTGCTCAGCCTCAGCCTCAGTCTGCCTTCAGCCTCGGCCTCAGCCTCAGCCTGCCTCAGCCTCAGCCTGCATCAGCCTCAGCCTCAGCCTCAGCCTGCCTCAGCATCAGCCTGCCTCAGCCTCAGCCTCAGCCTGCCTCAGCCTCAGCCTCAGCCTGCTTCAGCCTCAGCCTCAGTCTGCCTTCAGCCTCGGCCTCAGCCTCAGCCTGCCTCAGCCTCAGCCTGCATCAGCCTCAGCCTCAGCCTCAGCCTGCCTCAGCCTCAGCCTGCCTCAGCCTCAGCCTCAGCCTGCCTCTGCCTCAGCCTCAGCCTGCTTCAGCCTCAGCCTCAGTCTGCCTTCAGCCTCGGCCTCAGCCTCAGCCTGCCTCAGCCTCAGCCTGCATCAGCCTCAGCCTCAGCCTCAGCCTGCCTCAGCATCAGCCTGCCTCAGCCTCAGCCTCAGCCTGCCTCAGCCTCAGCCTCAGCCTGCTTCAGCCTCAGCCTCAGTCTGCTGCCTTCAGCCTCGGCCTCAGCCTGCCTCAGCCTGCCTCAGCCTCAGCCTGCAGCCTCAGCCTCAGCCTCAGCCTCAGCCTCAGCCTGCCTCAGCATCAGCCTGCCTCAGCCTCAGCCTCAGCCTGCCTCAGCCTCAGCCTCAGCCTCAGCCTGCTTCAGCCTCAGCCTCAGTCTGCCTTCAGCCTCGGCCTCAGCCTCAGCCTGCCTCAGCCTCAGCCTGCATCAGCCTCAGCCTCAGCCTCAGCCTGCCTCAGCATCAGCCTGCCTCAGCCTCAGCCTCAGCCTGCCTCAGCCTCAGCCTCAGCCTGCTTCAGCCTCAGCCTCAGTCTGCCTTCAGCCTCGGCCTCAGCCTCAGCCTGCCTCAGCCTCAGCCTGCCTCAGCCTCAGCATCAGCCTGCCTCAGCATTCAAAATGTGGCCCGGGAATGGAATTCTGGGAACTCGAAGAACACGAAGTGGCCTACAGTTGGCTCCGGGCATTCAAAATCATGCCCAGGAATGGAATTCTGGGAACTCGAAGATCACGAAGTGGCCTACAGTTGGCTCGGGGCATTCAAAATGTGGCCCGGGAATGGAGTTCTGGGAACTCGAAGAGCACGAAGTGGCCTACAGTTGGCTCCGGGCATCCAAAATGTGGCCCGGGAATGGAGTTCTGGGAACTCGAAGAGCACGAAGTGGCCTACAGTTGGCTCCGGGCATCCAAAATGTGGCCCGGGAATGGAGTTCTGGGAAATCGAAGAGCACGAAGTGGCCTACAGTTGGCTCCGGGCATCCAAAATGTGGCCCGGGAATGGAGTTCTGGGAAATCGAAGAGCACGAAGTGGCCTACAGTTGGCTCCGGGCATCCAAAATGTGGCCCGGGAATGGAGTTCTGGGAAATCGAAGAGCACGAAGTGGGCACGAAGTGTGTGACTGTATGCGAAAAACGATCCCCGCCGGCAAACCCCAACAGCCCCCCAACTGCCCCCCAACTGCCCCCAACGGCTGCCCAGACCCCCCTGTGGAGTAATGTTGAAGTAATGTTGAAGTAATGTGCTGCTCTCTTTTGAGACTACTAGAAACCTATCAGTCTTCGATGTTAGGTAAAAAACCTGTCATCAATTAATTGGCCCAGGCCCAAGATGCCCAGAATTCCTGGCGCGTGTCGTGTACATGGGAATGTAGCCGCGTGACTTTTTCCAAGCCGAACGGGCCCCAAGACGGGCCAAGAGAGCCTCAAGGGGTCGAAAGATCGCTGCAAGACGTCCAAGATGGCCTCCAGAAGGCCCAAGAAGCTCCCAGGACGCCCCAGGAGGGCTCCCAGAGCTCTTCCAAGAGGACCACAAGAGGCAAAATTCGTTGATATCCCGTTGGTGTCCGAATGCTGTAAATGTTCCCGCCTTTTTGGGCTTCCGACGCTTCAAGGCGGCATAAGAGGCCCCCAGGATCGCCCCAGGATGGCCCAACAGGCCCCCAGGAAGGCCCCACGACGTCTCACGAAGGACCCAAGAACGCCCAAGAGGCACCCAAGACGGCCCAAGAGGGCTTCAAGAAGACCCTATTCCAAAAAAACCTTACGAGGCCCCCAAGAGTTCCCAGGAGCCGCCACCAGGCCCCCAAGAGGCCCCATGAGGCCTCTGAGAGGTCTTCCAAAGTCTCACAGCGAGGCAACTAACAGACCCCTAACCCACAACCCAGGCAGAAAAGATAGACGCCCTCTGTAATCGATATGACCACATGGTATCGCTTGGGCACCTCTTGAGTCATATAGCTTCCATCCAAGGGGGAGGCATCCTGAGAAGGCCCCGGAAGGCATCCCAAGAGACTCTGATAGGTATCCAAGACACCCATCGCCCACGACCCAGGTGCGGTGGCGGGATGGGCCGAAAGCCACTAGCTCGTCATTGCCGCCTGTCGTCAGGCTGCCGTGTCTACCTGCAACAAACGATAGGTGTAATCATTGAACCCGTATTCTATCCCGTTTGGGAGGGCTTTGAACAACTCTCCCCGCCCACTCCTGGGGGTCCCTGCAATCCCCCCTGCAAACACTTTTTTTGAGGAGGAGGGACCGGACCACTGCAGATGACAAGCGCGGCCGGGCAAATGTGAGGCCGCAGATTAAGCCTCACTGGGCACACGCCGTAACGGTCTGGACGGCCAGCGCGTGCCAAACAAGTGAAAAACAATTCACTCAAAATGGTCCCTCTGGGTCCGCCGTGGGACGCGTCCCGACTAGGAGGAGGAGGGGACAGGAAGGAGGAGGAAGGGAGGAAGACGAGGGGGTAGAGTGGGCAGCGTGGTCGCCAAAAACGGCCGTCACGCACAACAATTGCTTCACACCCTGGCCCATGCCAGAAGTAAAAAAACAGCTGTCAGGCACAACAGTTGCTTCAGACCCTGGCCCATGCCAGAAGTAAAAAAGCACCGGCCACAAGGAGGGGAAAGGAGGAGAGGAGGAAGAAAAGGAGCAGGAGGAACGCGACAGCAACAGCAGGAGGACAGCAATGAAGAAGACAGCGTGCGGTCGAAGTGCCAAACATCCCCTACACTTCCCTGGCTACTGAAAGCGGCCCTACCGCAAATGAAAATGGTCATGTGGTAGGCGAAGGCGGCTGAAGGCTGGACACTACGGGCTAGGGGCGACTCCCTGGCTAGGGAGCGGCCGGCGAGACCGGGCGGCCCAGCAATTAACAGCCCCCTCCACGTGCAGCCGGCGCGAGCGTCAATCCGGGGGAGAGCGAGGACGAGACAGGAAGAGGAGGCGGAGAGCCGGCCCACCCCAGCAGGGTTAGCCGGCGCTCCGCCTCCGGGAGGCAAGAGCGGGAGGAAAGAGACGAGGGGGAAGGGCAGCTCCAATCGGCTGCTCCGCGCTCCGTGCCCCCAGAATCCATCGGCCACGCGGCCAGCACAAAGTGGGCAAGATAGCTGGCACCACACCATGACGGAGTGTGTGGCGGCTGATGGGGGGGGAGGGGAGGGGAGGAGGAGAGGAGGGGTCTGCCCCGCCGAGCCTCGTGGCTCCGCACACGCGCGGCACTCCATCCAGCCGGCCTGGACGCACTGGCCGGACATTCAAACGAGGAGGGGAGGGAGGAGGGCGGGGAGGACGGAGGACGGAGGACGGAGAGGAGAGGAGGGGTCGGCCTCGCCGAGCCTCGTGGTTCCGCACACGCGCGGCACTCCATCCAGCCGGCCTAGACGCACTGGCCGGAAATTCAAACGAGGAGGGGAGGGAGGAGGGAGGGGAGGACGGAGGACGGAGAGGAGAGGAGGGGTCGGCAGGGAGGGGAGGACGGAGGACGGAGGACGGAGAGGAGAGGAGGGGTCTGCCTCGCCGAGCCTCGTGGCTCCGCACACGCGCGGCACTCCATCCAGCCGGCCTGGACGCACTGGCCGGACATTCAAACGAGGAGGGGAGGGAGGAGGGCGGGGAGGACGGAGGACGGAGGACGGAGAGGAGAGGAGGGGTCGGCCTCGCCGAGCCTCGTGGTTCCGCACACGCGCGGCACTCCATCCAGCCGGCCTAGACGCACTGGCCGGAAATTCAAACGAGGAGGGGAGGGAGGAGGGAGGGGAGGAGGCAGGAGGAAGGAGAAGAGCGTGCAATCCTTTCGGTTGCCCTGGAGGCCGGTAGGGCCATGCACTACCACGTACCCTCTGCGTCCCCACAAGGGCGCGTAATTTCGGATTCAAAAAAAAACGACCGTCATGTGCTTCGTGCAGCTTCCAGGAGAGCCATGCGGAAGGCTCCGTTCACGTTGCCCAAAGGCAGAGATCCCGTGCGGCGCGCGTTGTGGACCCTGTACAAAGCGTAAGTGGCCCAAGCGCGCTGCCGCGCCTCCCCTTTCGACCCTGTAAGTCCGAGGAAGATGTCCAGAGCATCCGCAGATGTCGTCGCGGCGAGGCCGGCGAACGTCTGGAAGAGGTGGCGTACGACAGGACATCGCGCGAAGTGGGCCACGCTGTCCTCGTGCCCGTCG
Source organism: Prorocentrum cordatum (assembly GCA_963575745.1). Classification (NCBI taxonomy): domain Eukaryota; class Dinophyceae; order Prorocentrales; family Prorocentraceae; genus Prorocentrum; species Prorocentrum cordatum. The sequence goes on along the minus strand of CAUYUJ010000248.1, from coordinate 24,776 downwards.
CACCCGAATAGGCCGGCCCCGCGCCCTTGAAATCGGCAACGCGTGCACCACCCGTCGCAAACCAGGCGTAAATACGCGGCCTGGACGCGCGGCGTGCAACACCGGGCCAGTAGCTGCATCCGGGCCACGACGCGACCGAGCCGACGCCCGGGCAACGTCACGGCAGGCCAGCGATCCAGCTGTCGACGCAGATGCCGGAAGGCACCCTCCCCGGATGGCGCCCGAGCAAGATCGGCCACCCGGCGCTGCCAGCCCGGCTGCTCCGTCAGCCAGCGCTCGCCTGCTGGTACCCGTCGAAGAAGAACTGCGACCCGATCGGCGGCGTCGTCGAGGTGCAAGAGGAAGAGCTGCGGCCGCCACGCATCCAGCCATGCCTCTCGAACGGCCGATCGCTCCCCTGCGAGGCACGTCAGGGCGCGGAGCCGCGCGGCCCGGCGGCGCACTCCGAGGGCGCCCCCGGCCTCGAACCGGACCACCCGCGCTTTGGCCGCTAGCGCCGTGGCTTCCAAGTCCTTGAGCTGCCAGGGCAGACCGAGGGCCCTGAGGTCCTTCAGACACCCCGGGGCCATCCAGCCCATGGGCCCCTTGAACAGGGCCCGGCACGCGCGGCATTCGAAGTCGGCGAAATCGGGAGGGAGCGGGTCCAACAGAGCGATGAGCAGCAGCACGGATGCCACGTACACTGCGTAGGCCTGCGCGGTCAGCAAAGCCCCCGCTCCGATCTGCCCCCATTGGCGGGCGCGGTCCAAGTATTTGCCCAGAGGCTTCTCCCACGAGCGCTGGCCCCGCCCCGGGCCGACGTAGAACCCCAGGTACTTCGCCGCGGCGGCGATGTCAGCTCCGCCCCATGCGGGGACCGCCCGGCTCAGTGAACTTCGCATTTCGAACTCGTCAAACTGGTCGAGTGGCACAAAGACTGTCTTCGGCACGTTGAGTCGGAGGCCAGTGACCTTGGCGAAGTCCTCGAAGAATTGCCAGAGCGCCAGGAGCCGCGGCAGGGCGCGCGGGAGCACCATGGCCAGGTCGTCCGCCCAAGCCTTCAGAAGGGCGTCAGGAAACGCTCTCGCCAACCTCCGCAAGTACAGGTCCGAGACGGCCGCAATAGAAGCGGCGACAACGGGCAGCCTTGGCGGATGCCCCGGGTGATGTCCATGCCGGCGTGCAGCGAGCCCCCCACTGAGATCTGGCAGAAATTGTTCCAGTACAAGCTGGGAGTGCTCGGCGAGACTTGAATCCGTACCGCGGGGATTTCGCCATCGTGGAATGGAATGCCCAGGCTTTCTTTGCAGCTGAACCCAGCCGGCATGAGCTCAAGGTGAACTACTTGGTCTCCCTGCTGGCCCGGAGTGACGCCGTATTGCTCACGGAGGCCCACGGCACCGAGGGGGGCCACCTGGTGTGGCGGCCGCCCACCGGTTGCTCGGCATGGTGGTCCGCAGGAGCGTCCACAGCGCACGCCGGCGTGGGCATCGTTGTCCAGGACAAGTTTTTGGCCCGATTCGAGGAGCCCCCGCGGTGGTCAGTCGTGTGGCCTGGTCGTGCTGCAGTATTATCGCTGCGTGGTTCGGAGGGGGCTCTTGATATTGTCGTCGACTACTTCCCCACGGGAGCGGATGTCCACAAGGCGGACTTGTACGGCGCCCACATGGTGGACTTGCCTGACCGCCCTTCGTTTCCGGAGCTGCGGGCGCACCTCCGGTCCAGGCTCGCACGACACTTGCTCTCGCCAGTTCGGGCCCTGACCGTCCTCGGGGGGGACTTCAACTACGTTGTTTCGCCGGTGGATCGGCGGGCCACTGCCACGGCCGAGGGCACGGGTAGGCGGGACGCGCGCGAGGAGAACCACTTCCAGAGCGTTCTGGGCAGGCCGTTCGAACTGCACGACATGCATCAGCCTGCTATGACTTATGCAGGGGCCGCCGCCCGGGCATGTCTAGACAGATTTGATTGCAACGGGCACATCGCCGAGCAGCTGGACAGGGACATCAAGGCCGTTGCTTTGGAGTGGAAACCTGGCCTCTCGCAGCACCGAGCTGTTCTCTTCTACCGACGAGCGCCCCAGTGGCGGACGCAGGAGGCCCGTGGCGTCAAGCCAGGCGCGAGCAAGCACGAGGACTTCCCCCGGCGCACCGCCCCTGCTTTCCAGGAGGCTTGCGCTGAGTCGCCCGGCGCCACTGGTCTGCGCCGGCTCCGTCTGCTGAAGGAGTGCATGGCCTCGGTCTCTAGGCATCTGTGCGCCGACGCAGGGCGGCGGGAGCCGGCCATCCAGACAGAGG
>CAUYUJ010000248.1:7500-17500 GCA_963575745.1 Prorocentrum cordatum | reverse complement strand
TACATCTTTGATGCTAGAAGTAGTAGTAGTAGTAGTGATGGCTGTAATCGTGTTCGTAATAAAGCTAGCAGTAGTCGCAGCAGTAGTAGTAGTAGTAGTAGTAGTAATGATAGAAGTAGAAAAAGTAGGAATATTGAGTAGAAGTGGTCCTACTAGTGGTAGCGGTAATAGTAGCAGTAGTAGTAGTAGTAGTAGTAGTAGTACAAGTAGTAGTAGTAGTAGTAGTAGTAGTAGAAATAGTAAGTGGTAGTAATAGCAGAAGCAGTCGTAGAAGTAGTAGTAGTAGTAGTAGTAGAAGTAGTAGTAGTAGTAGTAGTAGTAGTAGTAGGATAGTAGTAGTAGTAGTAGTAGTAGTAGTAGTAGTAGTAACAGTAGTAATAGTAATAGTAGTAGTAGAGGCGATCGTAGTTGTAGTAGTAGTCGTAGTAGTAGTGGTAGTAGTAGTAGTAGTATAGTAGTATAGTAGTAGTAGTAGTAGTAGTAGTAGTAGTAGTAGGAGTAGTAGTAGTAGTAGTAGTGGTGGTAGAAGTAATAGTAATAGTAGTCGTAGTAATAGAAGTAATAGTAGTAGTATACGTAGTCGTAGTACTGAGAGTACTAGTAGTAGTCGTAGTACTAGTACTAGTAATGGTGGTAGTAGTAGTAGTAGCAGTCGTAGAAGTAGTCGTAGTAGTCGTAGAGGTCGTAGTAGTCGTAGTAGTAATAGTAGTAGTGGTAGTAGTAGTAGTAGTAGGAATACTAGTAGCAGTAGTAGTGGCAGTAGTAGTAGTAGTAGTAGTAGTAGTAGTGGTAGTGGTAGTAGTAGTAGTAGTAGTGGTAGTGGTAGTAGTGAAAGTAGTCGTAGTGCCAATAATAGTGGTAGTTTGATTATTAGTTGTAGTATTATTACTCGTAGTAGTAGTAGTAGTAGTAGTAATAGTAGTAGTAGTAGTAGTAGTATTCGTAGTAGTAGAAAAAATAATAGTAGTAGTAGTCGTAGTAGTAGTAGTAGTGGTAGTAGTAGCAGTCGTCGTAGCAGTAATAGTAGTAGTAGTAGTAGTAGTCGTAGTAGTAGTAATAGTAGGAATAGGAATAGTAGTAGTAGTAGTAGTAGTAGTAGTAGCAATGGTAGTAATAGTAGTCGTAGTAGCATCAGTAATGGTAGTAGTAGTCGTAGTAATAGTACTAACAGGCAAATAGTAAGTGTAGTCGTCGTCGTAGTACTAGTAATTCTAGTAGTGGTAGTAGTAATAGTAGTAGGAGTAGTAGTAGTAGTAGTAGTACTCGTCGTAGCCGTAGAAGTAGAAATAGTAGTATAGTAGTAGGAGTAGTAGTAGTAGTAGTACCAGTGGTAGCAGTAGTGGTAGCAGTAGTAGTAGTAGTAGTAGTAGTAGTAGTAGTAGTAGTAGTAGTATTAGTAGTAGTAGTATCATTATTTGTATTTTCATTTATAGTAGTAGCCGTAGTCCAAATAGTAGTAGTAGTAGTAGTAGTAGTAGTAGTAGTAGTAGTAGTAGTCGTAGTAGTAGTAGTAGTAGTAGTAGTAGTAGTAGTAGTGTACTAGTAGGAGTACTAGTAGTAGTAGTACTACTACTACTACTACTAGTAGTAGTAGTAGTTGTTGTTGTTGTTGTTGTAGTCGTAGTAGTAGTGATCATAGTAGTAACTGCAGGAATTATAGTAGCAGAAATTCTGGCTGCGGTGTGAGAGTCAGATACCATTACGTGACAGCTATCAGCAGCACCAGCAGTAAGAAGGATCTTGTGCAGTAGCAATGGTAGCAGTGATAATAATGGAAGCAGTCAAAGGATGCAGAAGACGATGGTGAGGAGGAAGAGGAACGTCACAAGGACTAGAGGACGATCCGTAGGCGGCGGTGGGATAGGGAAATGAAAACAAGGGTACTGATGATGCTGATGTGGACTAGGGGCAAAAGCAGGAGGACAAGGAGGGGGATGATGTTGAAAGAATGCGGGCTTGAGGGGATATAGCAGAACAGGCGGAGGAATGCTAGGAGGAATCGGTAGAGGAACGAGGAGAGAGGGAGGAGGGGCGTGGGCGAAGTCTGCGAGCATGTTCAGAGGCGGTGTAGTACAGCCTCTTGCACCAACGGTCCAGGAGAACAGTGTCAGGCTGCAGCAGGAGCAGATAGCGCATGCCGAATTAGTGGGGGTGTCAAAGGATCGCGCCGGCCACTTAACAGTGAGCGTCTGGCAGTCTGAGGAGATGTTTTGATGCGGACACGTCTGTTACACAACGGTCCCTCGTGCTCAGTCCGCGGCAAATGTCGGCTATAGGCCAAAAGCGTAACTATACAGATTGCCCACCTGAGGGAACTCAAGGCGATGGGGTGGGCCAGAGGAGTTCCCAGAACTGACAGGTCCGGGCCAATGGCCAGACTGCACGGCTTCTGAGATTTAGCACGCCTTATGACACCAGACGCCTGACGGCCAACCAAAGCCAATGTCGCCGACAGCGGTGTGGTTCTCGAAGAGGGCAAGAAGAAGGACGAAGTAAGTCTGATCCGACCACCTGTTTAGGTAGATGCGCCCGTCGTTGTTCAGCGCCTCCGCCAGCCTGCGGACCGGCTCTGACCTGAAGAACTTTAGGTCACCCATGACTGCATATCCCACGTAGTTCACCATCGCTCCCTGAGGTCTGAAGAAGCGGGGATCCTGCGGGGTCAGGCCGTGCTTCTGCTGGTACTGAAAAAACCACTCCCAAAGGCCCTCGGAGCAGGTCGGATCCCGTACCGTCCTGCGCGTCTGCCACATGAACTTCCGTTCAGTCTTCGCCATCATGCAAAACGGATCCTCGTCGACATCGTTTACAAAGAAGAAGTCCGCATCGATACGCAAATCCGACTGCCCCCTTGGAGGCGCAAGGTTGTGAAGCCCCTTGCTGGACAGCTGGCCTTCTGGTGAAAACTGTCTTCCTTGCCGTGCTGTCTCTTGTTTCAATGCCTTTTTCTCGCTAGCCCTGTCTCATTCTGCTGAATGCCCCCCGGCGCCACTGAAGTCACTCAAGGTGTTTGCGCAGACCTCTGGTCGCGATAGATTGCCTGGGATTCCTTCATGGACTCCACCAAACGACCCCGAGGGCCTCTAGGGCCAGGACGGGCAAAGACGGCCTCAAGATGACCATGAGATGGTTCAAGAGGTCCCAAGATACCCTCGAGAGGAACACACACACACACAACAAGCATTGTCATTTCATCGTCCTTGCCTCTGTCCCGTATGTTGCGTCAAGATTACCCAACGCGGCACCAAGGTGATCCCTAAACATTGCCATGATGGCCAGGATGCCAGGCAAGGCTAGAAAACCCAGCGCAGCCCCAACATGTCCCCAAGAGGCCCCTAAGAGTGGCCCCGAGAGATAGTCTTTATATTATTCAGGACGGCCCGACGGTGGTCCCAGAGCCACAATATGCCCCGGAAGACAAAACACTCCCGAGTCAAGACAAGATGGCGGCAGAGGACGCAGTCGTTCAAATAATACCTGTACTTCTCCAAGGCCGTGTGTTCATACATTGCCTTTATGAAAAATTGGTTCATGTGCTTGTAGCTAGTACTCACCGCTTTTGCACACGAGTTCATTTTCTTTGTCCAATCTGCCTTTGGTTTCCATGTAGGCTTTCCAGTCGCATTGTCGAGGACCTTTGGAAACGTGATGTTAAATTCTACGATCTCCCAGTCGTAATCCACCTCCCCGACCCTACGCATGACTTTATGCACATCCTGATAAGTGGGGGACCCAAAATAACTAACACGATCATATTTGCGCATGGCGTTGCTCGGGATGAAAATCTTTACGTCGTATGCCCAGTGCCGGAGGAAATGCTTACTCAACAATGCCACGCTCTGCTCCAACCTCGTCAGATCCATCAGCCGGGTAACCAAGTACACGATGACTCCGTTCTCGAGGCTGGGCTGGACCCCGGAGGGAAGACGACACTGCTGTGACGCCTGCGCGACAGCGAACCTCTCCGACGACTCGGGCTGCAACTTTTCGGGGCCGTCCAGGCCGACTCTTCTGTTCGACCGCTCGTCTCCTGCATGCTCAAAATCCGCCACTGCCCTAGGCCGTAGGCTCTGAGTGGAGTGTCCTCAGGTCGAGTCCTCAGGATCCGATATAGAGCCCTCAATACTGAAGACACCGAGAATCTCTCCAAGAAGCCCTCCCAAAGGCTCGCGCCCACGACCCATGCATGGCGGCTGGGCGCACAAGAAATCTACCTTTTACCGCGTCTCCCCAAATTTCTCTGGGGGTGCACTCTGATTAAGGTTCCCAGGCGAATCCAACCGTGAAAGCGGAATCGAAGGAGAGATTGTAGTATCGAAATACTTTCCTCCTCTGAATGGCGGGATGGGCCGACAGCCACTACATACCAGGTGTCAGAATTCTCCTCCTCGTCCGCGCCCCTGCCGCCAACCAGGAGGTCCTTCGGTGGCTAATGTGGGGGATCTGGGGGGACCCATTGCGACCCGCGTATAGCGGCACTCAAAAATTATTCACTGCGTGGAGCTCCCCATATGTGCATCTATTCGCATGGACCTGTCCGCCCTGAATGTCTAGGCGCAAGAGCTTTCGAATATAAACAGGCTTCAGTTGTGACGGTCTGGTCATGAATCTAACTGAGAATGAATTGGAGTGTGAATGAGCCTCAGTAGTACGAGCGCGTCTCTGCGCATGAGCCTGGTCCTCCTGGGGCCTCCTGGGGCCTCCTGAAACCTACTGGGGCTTCCTGGGGCCTCCAGGAGCCTCTTGGGGCCTTCTAGGGAGGATTCGTGCCCCAGGGGAGGCCCAATCTATAGCAACCAGAACCATCGCGAGAGCTTTGCGCGCGCTCAAGTTCTAGCTAGGCTTGATCGGCTAACTCATGTGATATCATGTTGGTCGCTTCTTGCGTCCAGGGACTCCCTTGGAGGCCCTGCGCAAACCTCGGAATCGTATAGAAGGGGAAGTGCGGAAGGTATTCAACGACTTGGGGCCCTCAAAGGCTTCCTGAATTCTTTTTGGAAGGTGATGGGGGATCGTAAGTTTGGTCTGTGGTGCAAGAGTAGACCGGGGGCCAAGCTTGGAAAACAACATAAAAATGTGGGATTCCCATTTTTTTCCAATTCCTCGGCGCTGTTCGGCGCTGTTCGGCGCTGTTTTTTGTTTGTGCCTCGCGGGTTTTGTTAGCCGGGCCCCTCAGGGGTGTGGGATCTTCCAGGCCCCCTGGGGCTTCTGGAGGCCTCCTGGAGGCCTGGAGAGCCGTCGGAAGGGTGTCTCGGGCTGCGCGGGAGCGTGTTGGGCCGTTCTTTACGTTATGGGGGCTCCTTGGGGTCGTCATGGGCTGTCCTTCGGCGTCGTGGGGTCTCCCCCTGGGAAGCCGGGAGGCGCGGTACCGGCCAGATGTCAGGGGATGTGTGGGACCCCCGAGTAGGAGTCCCATTTTTCCAAAGAAGGGAATTCTGGGAATTCCCTTCTTTAAAAAAGTGGCTGTCTTCTTCTGGGACCCCTCTCGGGCGCTTCTTGGGCTTCTCTTGGGCCGTCTTGGGGGCCGAATGGGCCGTCCTGCGTTCCTCCTGGGCCGTCTTGGAGATTTCATCAGGGCCTCCTAGGCCGTTTTGGGGGGCCGCTTGGGCCGTCTTGGACGCGGTGACAGCCCAAGAGGCGAGCATGCGAAAAATATACGTTTTCCCATAGGAATTTTAGTTTCTTGGGGCTCTCTTGGGGTGCCTCTTGGAGCATCTTGGGGTGCTTTGGGGGGCCTGCTTGGGGCCTCTTGGGGGCGTATCGGCGCCTCCTGGAGCCACTTGGGGCCGAAAGCTCGGAATTCGAGAGTGGCTTTCTTTCTCTGGGACTCCTCTCGGGCGCGTGTTGGGGCTCTCTTGGGCCGTCTTGGGGGCCCATTGGGCCGTCCTGGGCTTCTCGTGGCCCGTCTTGGAGCTCTTTTGGGGGCCTCCTAGGCCGTCTTGGGAACCCCTTGGGCCGTCTTGGACGCGATGACAGCCCAACAGGCGAACATACGAAAGATATGCGTTTTCCCAAAGGAATGGGACGATCTTTGCTTCTTGGAGCTCTCTTGGGGTGCCTCTTGGAGCGTTTTGGGGTGCTTATGGGAGCCTTCCGGGCGCTTCTTGGGGGCCTTCTCGGCGCCTCCTGGAGCCACTTGGGGTCGAAAGCTTGGAATTCGATGGTGGCCTTCCTCCTCTGGGGCCCTTTTGGGCCCGTCTTGGGGACTCTCTTGGGCCGTCTTGGGGGCCCTTCGTGGGCCGTCCTGGAGCTCTCTGGGGCTGTGTTGGGGCCCTCGGGGGCGCGTCCTCGGCCGGACCGACAGCGAAAACAAGCAATATGTTAAACATATACGTTTTTACGAAAGGAATGGGGCTATTTTGGCCCCTTGGGGCTCTCTTTGGAGCCCTATTGGGGGTCGCTTGGGGTGTCTTGGGGGCTTCTGAAGCCGCCTTGGAGGCCATGTTCGGCGTCTGGGAGCGACCTTCGGGCGTCCCGGGTCTGTTCTGGAGCCTCTTGGGGCCTCCTTGGTGCCTTCTGGCGGTCTTCTGTGAGGCCCCAGGGCTCCCCGAGGGCCCTGGAGCCCACATTTGTGGTAGCGGCGCCGGCCCCGGGCGCCCGGACCTGGTGCGCCGTTATATGTATACAGACGTACATAAAACATTGCGGATTGGAGCCACAGGAAAAGGGGGCAATCTATAGGAACACACATAAAATACCAAGGACTCGTGCCCCAGGAGAGGCCCTATATGAACATAAGTACACAGGAGAAGGACAATATATAGAAACATACGTATAACATCAAGGATTCGTGCTCCAGGTGAGGCCCAATCTATAAGAGCATACGTAAAACACATGGGATTGGAGCCACTCATGTTGCCTTCTGAAGCCTCCTGCTCCTAGGGCCTCCTGTTGGAGCCTCCTGTGGCATCCTGAAGAGAATCTGTGCCCACGAGTCTGGCCACCGATCGAGACATCCTCAAAATCTGGCCCACCTGGGGGGTGAAAATGAGCGCTTCGCTCGAGACATCCTCCAAATCTGTTCCGAAAGCGAAGGATGTTGGGACAGAAAAGAAGCCAACCGCTTGAGACATGCACACAAAACGGCCGCGAAGGGGACCGTGAAATAACCCCTGGCGGCTGCCCTTACGGACGTGAAAATGAACGCCTCGCTCGAAACATCCTCCAAATCTGCTCCGAGACGAAGGATGTTGGGACAGAAAACAAGCAAACCGCTTGAGACATCCCCACAAAACGGCCGCGAACGGGACCGTGAAATAACCCCTGGCGGCTCCCCTTAGGGACGTGAAAATGAGCGCCTCGCTCGAGACATCCTCCAAGTCTGCTCCGAAAGCGAAAGATGTTGGGGCAGAAAACAAGCAAACCGCTTGAGATATCCCCACAAAACGGCCGCGAACGGGACCGTGAGATAACCCCATGGCGGCCCCCCTTAAGGGGGTGACAATGAGCGCCTCGCTGGAAACATCCTCTAAATCTGCTCCGAAAGCGAAGGATGTTGGGACAGAAAACAAGCAAACCGCTTGAGACATCCCGACAAAACGGCCGCGAACGGGACCGTGAGATAACCCCTGGCGGCGCCCCTTAGGGGAGTGACACAGAAAACAAGCAAACCGCTTGAGATATCCCAACAAAAGGGCCGCGAAAGGGACCCCTGGCGGCTCCCCTTAGGGGAGTGACAATGAGCGCCTCGCTCGAGACATCCTCCACATCTGCTCCGAAGACGAAGGATGTTGGGACAGAAAACAAGCAAACCGCTTGAGGCATCCCCACAAAACGGCCGCGAACGGGCCGCGCGTGAGTCTCAGCATGAGTAAGTCTGAGTAGGAGTAGGCCTGAGTATGCGTAGGTCTGAGTAAAAGTAATTTCGTGTGTGAGTAAGTCTGGGTATGAGTAAATCTGGGTATGAGGAGGACAGGGAGGAGAAGGAGAAGGAGGAGAAGTCGGCGGCGTCCAAGAAATAATAAGAACCCCATCTTAGGATATGGGGAACAACCAGTGGCGTCTACACATCAGAGAGAACGCGTTTCACGGGCGCTTGCTTTGGGAACATTCGGCGGAGGGGGGCTCTCCCCCCCACCCCCCCTCTCCCGAACCCCCCCCCCCAAGGGCCAGCGCCAGCGCTGGCGCCGCTGGCGGCCGCCAGCAGCGCCGACGGCGGGGACGCAGCAACGATGACAAGAGGCAGCCCAGGGGGGGGGAGGTTCAACCCCCCCCCCCGTTCCCCCGGGCGCCAGGGGGGGGGTTCAACCCCCCTCCCCCCCCCCCTGGCGCTGGCGGCGGCGCTGGCGGCGGCCAGCAGCGCCGGCGCTGGCGCCGGCGACGGCGGGGACGCAGCGACGATTACCACCACTACCACCACAGCCACCACAACCACCACCACCGCCAACACAGCCACCACCACCACCACAACCACCACCACAACCCACCATCACCACCAACACCACAACCACAAAAACCCACCACCACCACCACAATCTACCACACCACCACCATCACCGCCGCAACCACCACCTCTACTAGCAGCACAACCCACCGCCACCACCACAAACCACCACACCACCACCGCCCACCACCACCAGCACACCAGCACCACCTCCACAAACCACCGCCACCACCACAACCCACACCACCACCACAAACCACCTCCACACCACCACCACCACCAAACCACCACCACCACCACAAACCACCCCCACACCACCACAAACCACCACCCACCACCACCAAAGAACCACCACCACCATCACCACCACCCATCACCACAACCACCACCACCACAACAAACCACACCACCACCACCACAACCACCACCACCGCCACCACCACCGCCAGCACCACGTCCACAAACCACCGCCACCACCACAACCCACCATGACCAGCACCACCACAAACCACCACCACACCACCACCACACCACCACAACCACCACCACCACAAGTCACCATCACCACCACCACCACCGCCACAAAAACCTTCCACCACTACCACCACCACCACCACAATCTACCACACCACCACCATCACCGCCGCAACCACCACCACTACTAGCAGCACAAACCACCGCCACCACCACAAACCACCACACCACCACCACCGCCGCCACCACCACCAGCACCACCAGCACCACCTCCACAAACCACCGCCACCACCACAACCCACCACCACCACCACCACAAACCACCTCCACACCACCACCACCAAACCACCACCACCACCACAACCCCCCCCCACCACCACCACAAACCACCACCACACCACCACCAAACAACCACCACCACCATCACCACCACCCATCACCACAACCACCACCACCACCACAAACCACCACACCACCAGCACAACCACCACCACCGCCACCACCACCATCGCAACCCACCACCACCACCACCGTCGTCGTCGTCGACGCTCCCCGCCGCCGCCGCCCGCCTCCGCAGGCGCCGGCGCCGGCCCAGAAAAAAAAATCGTCGTCCCCGCCGCCGCCGCCAGCCGCCGCCGACGCAAGCGCCGGCCCGAGGAGAGGGGAAGCAGGGGAGGAAGGGAGGGGGGGGTTCGAACCCCCCCCTCTTCCCCTCCCCTTCAAGCGACCACAGAACGCGCTATTTCACACATCAGGAACCTCCCACCCTACCCATCAAACACAATGCAAAATTATGTTGTCCCCCTCCAAGTAGAAGATTTGACGTCGACGTTGCAACATGCGTGGCAGTAGCGGGACGGTGCGCACATCGCGCGCGAAAAGACGAAATGTTGTTCTCGCATGGGCGCCGCCCTATTTTCCTGATTATTGGGTTCCCGCTCCGACGCTGCGCACGTTTTAGCTCGCCAATTATTCCACAACGGGGTCGCGCGCGAGAGGGGCAAATTTAGCTCCCGCCCAAGTATATTCCACATAAAAACAACGTTCCCGCATGGGCGCGCTCGCCCAGTCGGTAGGGCCAGTGCCGCGTGCGAAAGGTGGAATAGTCGCCCTCGCGTAAGCTCCGTTTAGATTTCACGTGAA
>CAUYUJ010000248.1:2500-5000 GCA_963575745.1 Prorocentrum cordatum | reverse complement strand
AAACCAATGGTGTTAATTACTTTTCCACTGGGAGGCAATGGTTTCGATTAGATTTCTATTCGAAACAACTAGTTTTAATCAGTTCTCCATTGGAAACCAATTGTTTCTATTAGTTTCTCTATTGGGAACCCATGGCTTTTATTAGTTTTCTATTGGGAACCAATTGTTTTCCCCATATCCTAAGATGGGGTTCTTGTTATTACTTGGACGCCTCCTACTCCCTCTCCCTCCTCCTCTTTCCTCCTCCCCTCCTCCTTTTTCCTCATATTCAGACCTACTCATACTCAGACTTACTCATACTCAAACTTACTCATACTCAGACCTACTCATACTCAGACTTACTCACACTCAGACATACTCATACACAGACTTACTCATACACAGACTTACTCACACCCAAACGTACTCATACACAGACTTACTCATACCCAGACTTACTCAGACACAGTATTACTCATATTCAGACTTACTCATACCCAGACGTACACATACACAGACTTTCTCATACACAGACCTACTCATACCCAGACTTACTCATACACAGACTTACTCATACACAGACTTACTCATACTCAGGCATACTCATACTCAGACCTACTCATACTCAGACTTACTCAACACACATCAGATTTGGAGGATGTCTCAAGCGGGGCGCTGGTTTCAGCACCCCTAAGGGGAGCCGCCAGGGGTGTTTGCACGGGCTCGTTCGCGGCCATTTTGTGGGGATGTCTCAGGCGGTTTGCTTGTTTCTGGGCTCAACATCCTTCGCTTGGAGAGCAGATTGTGAGGATGTCTCAGGCGGGGCGCTGGTTTCAGCACCCCTAAGGGGAGCCGCCAGGGGTGTTTGCACGGGCTCGTTCGCGGCCATTTTGTGGGGATGTCTCAGGCGGTTTGCTTGTTTCTGGGCTCAACATCCTTCGCTTGGAGAGCAGATTGTGAGGATGTCTCAGGCGGGGCGCTGGTTTCAGCACCCCTAAGGGGGGCCGCCAGGGGTGTTTGCACGGGCTCGTTCGCGGCCATTTTGTGGGGATGTCTCAAGCGGTTTGCTTGTTTCTGGGCTCAACATCCTTCGCTTGGAGAGCAGATTGTGAGGATGTCTCAGGCGGGGCGCTGGTTTCAGCACCCCCAAGGGGAGCCGCCAGGGGTGTTTGCACGGGCTCGTTCGCGGCCATTTTGTGGGGATGTCTCAGGCGGTTCGCTTGTTTCTGGGATCTCTTCTGCATGCCCCTGATGGAGGCAACCTTCACATGGGAGGCTTCGTCCGTGGCGCACAGCGTGAAGCGGTTTGGTTTCATGCTCTCGCACGCGCACTACCTGACGACGACAACCTCGCAAGGGCAAACGATACGCGCTGCAGTGACCATTGACTGCGCGCGCCAGGTGCCTCAGGGGCGACGAGGCATCAACGATGACACTTGGTGGTTGAACCTCTACGTGATGTTCTCCCGCGCCACTCGGATGGCGGACATGTTGCTGGTGCGGCCGCCGCCTCGCTGGTTTTTGGAGAGAGGTCCGCCAGCGTCAGTGAAACGCGCTCTTCGACGCTTCGCGTCGTCTGAGGACTCGACGGTGGCGAGGGCCGCCCTGCTTGCTGGGGAGTACGGGATAACGCTGCCTGCGGAAGAGTGACGGCCCGTACTCCTTCCGGCCCGATGCCCAGTGCGGACGGAATTTTTGCCCAGATCCCTCTGCCGCTTGCCTCGCACTGCAAAGCCCGACTGTCGGGGCACGCCCAGCGCAGACGGCTTTTAGTCTGCGTGCCAATCCCAATGCCGCTACACCTTTGTTCACGCCAGCGCCCGAAACCGAGTGCGGACGGCGCGGGCGAATAACCTTTGCTGCGGTTGCCCGATGGCATTCGTTTTCTCCTTGCGCTTCCATGTACATGTAGCGCATATCCAATCCCACCGGCAGAAGCCCAGTGTGGACGGCGTTGGCATTGACATGTTTGAACTCCCCTTGGTTTCCATTAGCATGGAGTCTCTTGTCCATGCCGGCGCTCGAAACCTTGTGTGAACGGCGCGGGCGTTGACTTTTGCAAAACATGTTTGCGCCCGAGGTTGAAACCCGATGCGAAGCGCGGACGGTTAAAACTGGGGTACGGGTCGCGAGGTGCCGTTTGAAGCACTTGTCACTCGTGCTCCCCATAGTGCTTCGGACGCGGCGCCGAGGGAAATCTTTGCCTTGACAAAAAAGTTGCGCGGGCATATGCACGTGAATGAATGCATGCACGCGGTGGATGTGCAGCCGCGCTGCGCGCGCGTGTGCTCGCCGCTCACATGGACGCGCTCGTGGAGCAAACAACTATCATTGATAAATGCTCACCGTGGCACTATCCTCCAACATGACGTGCACTCATGGCCTTGTATGGCTAAACGCTCGTCTTACATATCCCACTGCCAACTATCCTACAACATATGCACATGTGGGAAGCTCCAAAGCTACCACGGGCTGAAAAAGGGAAGGCCTGGCAGCTGAGGAGGGGGGATGAAGAGGAGGA
>CAUYUJ010000247.1:98558-111058 GCA_963575745.1 Prorocentrum cordatum | reverse complement strand
ATCATCATAATCAGCAGCATTAACATAATCGTCACCATCATCAACATCTGCATCATCATCGTCACCGTCAATAGCATCGTCGTTAGCTTCAGCATCGTCATTATCAGCAGCATCATGATCGGCATCCCCCTCGGCATCAGCAGCATCATGAGTAGCAGCATCATCAGCAGCAACAGCGTCGTCCGCATCGTCAGCATCATATGCAGCGATTTCATTTCCAGCAGTATCATCGTCGTCAACATCATGATCACCATCATCATCGTCATCAGCATCATCATCAGCATCAGCATCAGCAGCAACATCGTCAGCATAATCATGTTTTTTTTCAGCAGCAGCACCATCAGCATCAGCAGCACAAGCATCAACATTAGCAGCAGCAGCATCAGCATCATCATAATCACCCTCATCGTATCATCAAACCCATCACCATCAAAATCGTCATCATCACCGTCATGATCCTCATTATCATCAGCATCAGCATAATCATTAGCAGCATGATCGTCATCATCGCCAGCAGCATCAGCATCAGCACTAAATCATCATCATCAGCATCAGCATAATCATGAGTAGCATCATCCTCATCATCCTCGTCATCAGCATCAACAGTATCGTCGTCATCGTCGTCATGCGAAGCATCATCATCATCATGAGCAGCAGCATCATCAGCATCATCATGAACATCATCATCATCGTTATCATCAGCCTCGCCATCACCCTCATCAACATCATCATCCTCAGCCTCGTCAACATCTGCATCATCATTGGCATTACCAGCATTCTCAGCAGCAGCATAATCATCATCATCATCATCATCAGCAGCATCATCATCATCATCATCAGCATCATCATCGACTTCGTCGACGTCATCTGCATGATCGTCGGCATCATCATCATCAGCAGCAGCATCATCGTCATCGCCATCGCCAGCATCATCGTCATCAGCATCAGCAGCAGCATCATCATGATCAGCATCGTCATCCTCATCATCATCATCAGCATCATCATCATCAGCATCATCAGCATCATCATCATCATCAGCATCGTCGGCAGCATCATCATAATCGGCAGCAGCGCCAGTATCAGCATCATCATATTCAGCAGCCTCATCGTCAGGATCGGCATCGACATCTTCATCAGCAGCAGCATCATCGTCAGCATCAGCATCAGTAGCATCAACATCAGCAGCGTCATCGTCATCGGAGTCGTCCTCCTCATCATCGACCTCATCAGCATCAACAGCAGCATCATCAGCATCATCATGGCCAGAATCACCATCGTACTCATCCTCAATACGATCATCATGATCAGCCGCAGCACCATCACCCCCATCACCATCACCATCCTCATCCTCATCCGCATCCTGATCCGTATCCTCATCCAAATCCTCATCTGCATCCTCACCATCACTATCATAATCATCAGCATCAGCATCAATAGCATCATCATCATCGTCCGCATCCTCATCATTATCAGCATCCTAATAATCACCACCATCATCATCATCATCACCAACACCATCGCCACCAGCAACCAAAACGCATCCTCATCATGCTCACCCGCATCTTCACCATCGTCACCATCATCGTCATTACCCTCATCGTCATCAGCAGCAGGAAGAGCAGCATCATCAACATCATCAACATCATCACCTTCATCATCTTCAGCCGAATCATCATCATCCCCATGATTATCCTCATCAACATCATCATCGACAACACAATCAGCATCATCATCATCACCATCATCATCATCAACAACTGCATCATCAGCATCACCATCGCCGTCGTCAACATCACAACCACCATCGCAATCATCATTAGCATTATCCGCCTCGCCCTTGTCCTCATCATCCTCCACCACCCGCCGTCACTTCCACATCCTCAACCTCCTCCTCCTCATCATCATCATCATCATCCTCTTCCCTCTTATCCTTCTCCTCCATGATAACAATACGACCCCCTCCTTCTCCAGAAGATAGGTGAGAGCATCCTCCTCCTCCTGCCCCTCCTGCTCCTCCTCCTCCTCCTCCTCCTCTTCCTCCTCTTCCTCCTCCTCTTCCTCCTCCTCGTCTTCGTCTTCCTCCTCCTCCTCCAAGATCAAGGAGCGATCTAGATGCGGGGCAGGATCCAGGCGGCGTCGGTGCAGGCGCAAGCGCCGCAACCGCGGCCAAGGCAGCGTGGTCTGCTGATGGCCTCCAGCGGTCTGGAGGCCCTGATGGGCCGTGGCGGGGCTCTCGCCGGCTGTGTGAGCCCCTCCAGGCGCCCTCTCGGGAAGACCTGGAGCCTTCTTGGTACATCAGGGTCTGCCCTCCCCCCCACCCCCCCCACCAGATGGCATGATGTTCAGCCCCCCCCCATGATGGGTGCCCCCCCCCTTTGGTGTGCTGTGGTGTGGTGTGGTGGTTTTCGCACGTGCGTACGTGCGTACATGCGGATCCCCCGCCCCCCCCCCCCCCTCTGTGGGTGTGGCGTGGTGTGGTGTGATGGTTTGCGTGCGTGCGTGCGTGCGTACGTGCGTGTCCCCCAGCCCACCCCCTGTGGGTGTGGCGTGGTGCAGTGGTGTGCTGTGGTGTGGTGGTTTGCGCAGCACGTGCGTGCGTGTCCCCCCCCTCTGGGTGTGGTATGGTGTGCTGCGAGGTGGTTGTGTGTGTGCGTGTGTACGTGCGTGCGTGCGCGTGCGCGCTTGCGTGCGTGTCTCCGACGTAATCGTCAGCGAAGGCCGCGCCGTCATCGTCGTCGTCTTCGCTGTGGTCGTCGTTGCCGTCGTCTTCGCAGACGTCGTCGCCGCCGTCGTCGCCGTCGTCGCCGTCGTCGTCGTCTTCGCTTCGACGTCGTCTTCGCCGTCGTCGTCGCCGTCGTCGCCGCTGTCGTCGTCGCCGTCGTCGTTGCCGTCGTCGTCGCCGCCGCACCCCCCGGGGGGGGGACGTGGGATCCCTGGGACCCATACCATCAGGGGGGGGGGACGTGGACGCCCGACACCTTGGATCATAGACTAGGACCCTCTTGAACCGTCCTGGGCCCATCCTGAAGCACTCTTAGGGATCTCTGGGGCGAGGTGTGATGCTTGGGGGCATCTTCTGCGGTTGTGGAGGCTCGAAAGACCGAATCGGCGAGCACCCATAAATCGTGCAAACTTGAGGGGGCCACAAACCCTGTAAGGAACTTGAGTCGAACTTTTTCTGACTCCCTTTGCGTGGCTGCAACCACTACTTCCTGCGCGTCCTGCGTATTCACCTCCTCCTCCTCCTCCTCACCCTCCTCCCCCTGCTCCTCATCATCCCCACCCTCCTCTTCATCCTCCTCCTTCTTCTTTCCTCCTCCATCATTCCTCCATCCTCCTCCTCGTCATCATATTCCTGCCTCCACCTTCCTTTTCCCCATCGTCATTTTCCTCCTGCTCGGCGGCGCTTGCGCAAGTGTGGAGAATCCACCGCGACCAAGCTGGGTCACCCATGGGGGCCGTGGGCATGCAAAAAAAACACGTGCCCCGCGCGCACGTGCCAGGCGCACGTTGGCCCCACCCTCCGCTCACGCATTCTCCCGCGGAAAGAATCCGACGCGCCCGAGTTCGGCCCCCCCCTGAGGGCCGTGGGCTGAACACGCGTGACCTGCCGGCACGCGCCGGGCACATGGTGCCCTCCCCCATACGCGAACGCATGTTTACGTGTAAAGACTCCGGCGGGTCCAAAATGGGTCCCCCCCCTGGGGGCCGTGGACACGTGAAAACACATGCCCCGCGCTCACGCGCCAGGCGCATGTTGGGCTCCCCCCACGCGCGCACGCGCCAAGCCCGCGCCAAGCGCATGTTGAATCTCCCCCGCCCCCAATTTGGTTCCCACCCGGGGGCCGTGGACACGTCGACGTGAAAATACATGTCCCTGCGCGCACGCGCCAGGCGCATCTTGCCCCCTCCGCGCACGTATTTTTGGAGGGACCGCGGACACGTGAAAATACGTGTCCCGCGCACACGCGGCAGGCGCATGTTGGGTCCCCCACTCTGCACACGTACAGTTCCGTGTAAACAATCTGGCGGGCCAAGTTGGGTCCCTCGCCTGCGGCCCCTTCGTAGCCAGAAACATGTGAAACACACATGCCGAACGCACGCGTGCGTGAGACTCATGTTGGAGACAGCCCCTCCGAACACGTGTTTTCACTTGTCCCATTCCGACGCCTGCTGCTCGACACACTTCTGGTGGAAGGGCTTGAGCCCGCAGACGGAAAAAGAACCAGGGGCCGGAGCCCTGCCTAGAAAATACGTGCCCCACCCGCACGCGCCAGGCGCATGTTGCCCCCCCCCTCCCCTCCCCCCCCTTCTCGCATCCGCGCACGCATTTTCACCGAAGCGCCTGCTCGGGCTCGCCATCCAGATGAAGAGCAATGAACTGCGAAAGAAGAGAAGGAGGAGGAGGAGGAGGACGAGGACGAGGACGAGGAGCAGGGCGAGGAGGAGAAGGAGGAGGAGGAGGAGAGGAAGAGGAGGAGGAGGAGGAGGAGGAGGAGGAAGAACCGAGCGCACACACAAGGGGGGGGCCCTGCGAAATGGCCTCGGACTGGGATTTCGCAAGCACTCCTGGCTGCGAAATCCCAGTCCGAAAGAAGGGGGCGGCGGAGGAGGAGGAGGAGGAGGAGGAAGAGGGGGAGGAGGCGGAGGAGGAGGGGGAGGAGAGGGAGGATAAGGAGGAGAAGGAGGAGGAGGGGAGGAGGATTGGAGAAGGGTCAGGAGAAGGAGGAGGAGGAGGAGGAGGAGAGCATGAGCAAGTGGTTAACTGGTATATTGGGTTACGGTGTAAAGAATGTGGAGGTGCGTTTGGACCGTCTTTATGGACGTCTTCGTTGGCAGAGGGTCCATAAAAGAGTCCTCGGCCCCCTCCGAAGCCCAAGCGGCAGAAACACAAAATGTGATAGGGGGCCCATACGGCACGACGTGGAAGCTAATCAGAACCACGGCGCGGGCAGCAGGGACGACCCCATGTTGGTGGAGCCTCGTTGACACTGCGCGCACTCACGGAGCCTGTCGGAACCGTGGGCGGTTTGGGCACCGCGCCCAGCTGGCACGCGACTGCCATGGAGACTGACGGCACCGTGAAGCTCACGTGTCCACGCCGGCGAGCGTCGAGAGCCGCCCTCGAGCCACCAGGTCCTGCCAAAGGGAGTCCTGAGGAGGGGAGGCCCGAGGGGACGGAAGGGAGCAGCTTGGCCCCGGAGGGAGGGGGAGGGGGGCGGGCGGAGGCGCGCGGCAGCGATGGCGCTCGAGCGTGCCGGGCACGCCTTGGGCCTCGGGGGGCGCCCTCGTGGCCACGGCCGGGTCCCGGGAGGGGCCCGGGGACGGGTCCCGACGGAGCTGGATCGGGCGTGGCGCAGCCCGGTGGCCTGGCCTGGAGCGTTCCGAAAGGGGCCTCGCTTGCGAGGGTCGAGGGAGCTGCCATCTCCGCCTCGGCGGAAGGCGGCGGCAGGGCGGCGAGAGGCGGCGGGAATCAAACGAGGCCGCCTCCGCCGGCGGAGGTCGGCGGAAGCCGGCGGAAGTAAGGAGTTGCCCCCCAAGAGATAAGAACTGCTTTGGGTTCACAGTTTCCGCAGCCCGGCATGAAGAGAGGGAGCGTATAATTACACCACGAGAGAGGGGGACGGAGGTGCGAGGGCGGCAGGGCGATCGGGCGCCTTCCTCTGGGCAAGGTGCACCTTCGCTCCAGTCGTCTGCCCCAGCTTACTAGGCCTTGGAAAGCCACTGCAGCATCGACCACCCGCGCTTCAAAGGAGGGCGCGGTGAAAATTCTCGACAGACCTCACCTAAGTCAAGCATGTTTGGTTGCTCGCCTGCCTGCACAAGAAGTGATCGTAGGCCATGCTGCACACGCCGTCCGAGGAGGGGGGAGGAGCATGAGGAGGTCCACATAAGTGGCTTCGCTCTGCAACAATAGCGCCTGATATGGAAAAGTCGTTCCTACATGGTGCGCCACTGCCCCCCACCCAGACCGCCCTCTCCTCACCCCTCTAGTTCCTAGAAAAGAGGCCCACCCCGACTTCGGAGCCTGGGCTGGGAAGAGCAGGCAGGCGCGACCACCAGACAGGGCCGGCCAACTACAAGTCCTGCGGCGGGGAACGGCGGAGGGGGACTGGCTCCCTGACCTTCCAGAGAGCTATTTTTTAGCACTGGAGACCTAAAAACCTAAAAAGCTAAGCGAAACAGCCTAAAACCAAGACGTAGAATAGCTCTGGGATAGGTTTTTAAGTCAGGTGCTACTTTTTAGCCCTCCTGGAAGGTCAGGGCTACCCGGGGGGGGGGAACATCGGCATGGAAGCGGCGAGACATCGCCGACAGATCGGCGATAGGCCCCCGGTAGCGAGTCCGCACCCTCCTGGGCGGGGCGGGCGATCAGACCGCCGCCGGGGATGCACGGGCGACTGGGGGTCGATGCATCCCCCCTGGGCTTCCCCTCCTCCTCCTCCTCCTCCTCCTCCTCCTCCTCCTCCTCCTCCTCCTCCTCCTCCTCCTCCTCCTCCTCCTCCTCCTCCTCTTCCGTCTCCTCCTCCTCCAGGACGCCGGGGAGGCACCCTCGGCGACGGGGCCCGCCTGCGGCGCGTGCGGAGGCCACTCGATGGCTGCAGCGCGCAGAGAGCCCGCGGCTGCCCGGCGGGCACGCGGGGGCCACCCGCGCCGGAAGGGCGCGGGTGCGCGCGCCGGGCGAGCGGCTCGCCGTCGGCGGCGCTCCGAGGAGTGAGAGCGGGGCACTGGAGGGCCCCTGGCCCCTTCGGGGTCCCAGGTGCTGCAAGCGCGTATACGATCGGGGAGGCGTAAGACTCGGGCACGGGGGACTCGGGCTGGCCCGACGGGGGCCATCGCGAAAACGACGAGGTCCGGCCGGAAGCTTGACGCGGGCTCCCGCTGCAGACATCCCACGAAAACTGGACCGTCAAGATCCTGGACGCGCTCGTCAAAGAACTTCGGCTAACCCGAGTTCTGGCTTACTCGAGTCCTACGTTTCCCCGATACGACATAGAGAGAGAGAGAGAAATATATATATATATATGTGTGGGTGTGTGTGATCGTTGGGCAGCCTTGAGGGCCGTTTCACGATGCTCGAGCTTGCTTGCCAGTGTCACGAGTGATGCTCGACGCTCAGCTCTGCTCGCTTGACGCCTCGCAGCCACGCCCCAGAGGCGTGGCCCCTCTTGACGGGAGAAAGGAGCCCGCCCCCCGACGGCCGAACTGCGAAAAGACATCTTGCTACAGGAAGTATATAGAGAGACAGGCCTCCTCGAGGCATCGGCGATGCGGCGCGATCCTCGGGCCCCATCGACTCGGACCCCGCCTGGGAGGCCTAGAATGTAGGGGCTCGTTCTTCGTTGACCTCTGAGCTTCCTGGGGTTAGATGCTCATTCTGGGGACCTTCCTGGAGCCACTCGCTCCACTCGTGCGTCGAAGCTGCGTCGAACCTGAGTCGAACCTGACTCGAACATGAGTCGAACCTGAGTCGAACCTGAGTCGAACCTGAGTCGAACCCGAGTCGAACCTGAGTCGAACCTGAGTCGAACCTGAGTCGAACAGATCCATTAGGTGGCCCCCAAGAAGGTCCCCAAAACGAGCATCGAACTGGGGTGCCCCAGGGCGTCGGTGGGTGAGCGAAGCCCTCGCGTGCACACTTCCGGGGGGGGGCACCTGCGGGCAGGCCGCCCTCCGCTTTGGTGCGCCTGCTGCTGCACGGCCGACACCGGCGAGTGCGCCCGAAGTGCCAGGCACTCCGGAGCGGCCAAGAGTCAGGAGGGGACAAAACACACAGACACAATGAAGCGTCGATTCCCAGGAAAATATGGAAAATATGGGACGTGGGGGGGGGGAGGCAAAAACCTAGAAAGTATAGGAAAAGATGGGGGAATCCTTTTATTTGTGTGTGTATCTATTTGTGTGTCTCGGGGCCCCTTCAACGAGGGGGGCGCCCAAGAGCAGGGGAATCACGGCCAGGGGCACGTGCGCGGCCCGGCGGGGGGCGGGGGGGGGCCAGGGACGCCCTGAAAGGAGCAGAGGCGCTAGCCCCTATGAGACCTGGGGAGGTGTCGCGGCCCCCGCCATGATGCCCACCCCCCCCCTGGCCATCCCCCCCCCCCCCCGAGGCACGACGTCCCCGAGAGCTCGCCCCGTGCCCGCACGCGGAGACCCGGCGTGCCCGGCCGAGGAGGGGCCGAGCGCGCGGGCAGACGCGCGGCCGTGATCATGCCTGCGCATCTCCCGCCGGGGCGGCCGCATCGCGCGCGCCCACGCGCCCGACGAGGCGGCACTTCCGAGGCGCGGCCCCACGAGGTCCCAACCCCTTTTGTTCCCCGAGGACTGCTTCCCCTGCCCCGGGGAAGAAAAAACGAATCGTCGAAGAGATCTCGGCGCCAGCCTCGCGGTAGCCCCCCGCGGTCACTTCGCCACCCGGGGGACCGCGGGCCCCGGCTTGCTCCCGGAGCGACTGGCGAGGTAGCCCTTCCGCGCCTTGGCGTCCGGGTCCACGAGGGGAAGCGGGAGCTCCTGTAAGGACCGCGCGCGCTGGGGAGGGGTAGCGGAGGGAGTAGCAGGGGGGGGCGGCCCTCTGATTGAGAAGAATAAGTCTCGTGTTGGGAGGAGAGGGCTGGGAGGATGAAGGGCATGAGCAACAGCAACTGGATGCAAGGAACGATACATTCGGCCGATTACGGGTAAGGATACCCTCATTTCTTCCAGCCCCATCCTCCCAACCCGATCATCGTCTTCCTGACTAATCAAGAAGGCGGGAGGGTCTTATTTGCTTCAGACTGGCGAGGACTGGCAATTGAGAAAGGTTCGGGGGAGGGGCAGGGCTGAACGTAAACGGTGTTTTTCGATTTCGTGTTGTTTTCGTTTTCCCTCGTTTTGTCTTCAGTCCACCTCTACGGCAAAACGAAGTCGAAACGAAAACGGGCCACGAAATCGCCAAAACACCATTTAGGTCCACCCCTGGGGTAGACGAGCGCGTTCCACCACTCGCAGAGCGACTGCTCGCAAAGGGCCTGGATCCGCCGCCGGGGGACCTACGATAAGCTACATCGAAGCAGACATGTGTGTGTTTTTTAGGGGACCGCATGCGAACCCTACCCCTACCCCCCACGATTTCTGTGGGGGAGGGTGGGGCTCATTTCGTTCGGGAGCTCCCGAGCGAAGCGAACCCCACCCTCCCCCTCAGAGATCGTGGGGGGTAGGGGCAGGGTTCGCGTGCGGCCCCCTGTTTTTGTTGCAGACATTTGCGAGCAGGCACTCTGCGAGCAGTGCAACGCACTCCGGCGATGAGAAAGGGGGGGCGACTCTGCAGACAGCTGCGGCCTGGAGGAGGAGGAGGAGGAGGAGGAGGAGGAGGAGGAGGAGGAGGAGGAGGAGGCGGAGGAGGAGGAGGGGGAGGAGGAGAGGAGGAGGAGGAGGAGGAGGAGGAGGAGGAGGAGGAGGAGGAGGAGTGGGGGGGGGGAGGAGGAGGAGGAGGAGGGAGGGAGGGAGGGAGGGGGGGGGAGGGAGGGAGGGAGGTTTGGGGGGGCGACTCCCAAAGCTAGGCCCCCTGCGGCCCCGCTGCGCCCAGGGCTGGCGCGCGCCATGGAGCTCCGCCGACGGCGGGGCGACGAGTGCAGGGGGCCACAGGACACACCAAGAAAGACACACAAATAACACGATATTCCCCATAGTTCCCCCTAGTTTCTGGGTTTTTGTCTTCCCCCCACTTCCCATATTCTCCCATATTTTCTGGGGAATCGACGATTAATTGTGCCTGGGTTTTTGTCTTCCCCCCCACTTCCCATATGTTCCCGTATGTTCTGGGGAATCGACGATGAATTGTGTCTGTGTGTGCTTCTTTCCCTCCTGAACGAGTCGGACTGCACCCGGGGGCGCGCCCCCCCCCCCCCCCCTGGCGGCCCAGGGCCAGGCCCGTCTTGGGGGCCATCTCTCGGCGAGCGCGCCCCACTACTCGCAAAGTGACTGCCCGCAAATGGCCTGGATCCGCGGGGGGAGACCTGCGAGAAATGGCATCGAGCCAGACATCTGTGTTTCGCAGGTTTGCGAGTACACGTCGTTCATTTCTAACCGTGCTCATTTCTAATTGTGTTCGTTTCTGATTGTTCCTAGCCCTCTAGTGGCCAGGAGAAGGCCCAGGGCAGAACAATTAGAGATGGAAGGATCTTGGTCCCCGGAGAAATCAAACAACTTTCGAAGAAGTAGAAATGAACAATGTGCAGGCACTTTGCGAGTAGTGGAACGCGCTCGGTGAATCTTGGAAGCCTCTTGGGCAACCTTGGGGCGATCTTGGGAGGCTCTCGGGCCGGCTCGGGCCGCCGGAGGGCCGGGGGGAGGCAGAGGCCGACGAGTCTGGCCCCGCGGGCCTTCCCGAAGGCCCTCTTGGAGGCCCCTTGGGCCGCCGAGGAGCTATGCGAAAACGTGGGCAACACGCAAGAGGCACTCCTGAAAGCATCCCATCTCACAAGGGTGCCGGACCCTACGGCCGGAGCCAGGACAGAAGACCACCCTGCCAGAGCATCGAACCCTCCGCCGGCCGAACCACACAGAACACTCGGGGGTGCCCTCCCCCAGGACGCACAAGAGCAGCCAACTAATGCGAAGAGCATCAGGGTGCCCTCCCCGAACCGACCTCGCTCCTACGTCTCGGCCCCACTACGTCGCGCCCCCCGCCTCTGGCGCGGCGCGCCCTCCCCTCCCCGCGGCCCCCTGCTGAGCGCGGGGTGGCGGAGGAGGAGGAGGAGGAGGAGGAGGAGGAGGAGGAGGAGGAGGAGGGAGAGGAGGGGGAGGAGGAGAAGGAGGAGGAGGAGGAGGAGGAGGAGGAGCAGGAGAGGAGGAGGAGGAGAGGAGGAGCAGGAGGGGGGGGGGAGGGGGAGGAGGAGGAGGGAGGAGGAGGAGGAGGAGGAGGGAGGAGGAGGAGGAGGAGGAGGGGAGGAGGAGGGGGGAGTCCGGAGGGGAAGCCCCCCCCCCCCTTCTGGCGCGGCGCGCCCTCCCCTCCCCGCGCCCCCCCCTCTGCCGGGCGCGGGGTGCGCAAACGGGAGCGGGACATACAGCGCGCCCCCTGGCACGGCGCGCCCCCTCTGCCGGAACAAGGGGGAGGCGCGCCGCGCCTCCCCCGACGCCGCCGCGCGCCAAGGGGTGACCAGACAGACTGCTGTGACGAAGCCAGGACGACAGCAACGTCGGGCGAGGGTAGATCGAGAGTCTCGGAGACCCGGCGGCTCTGGAGGGCGCCGTTGGCGCCGCGGCCTGCGAAGACGCTCTCAGAACGCTCTGGGACGCGCTGGCACGGATGAACCCTCGTCCTAGCCACGCCCGACTTGCTCTCGCAAACCGGATTGGGTTTCCCCATCTCCGGCAATTGAAACCAGGGGCCCTGGGGGGGGGAGGCTTTTTTATCACATTCATCGGCTGCCTGCGCTATGCTATGCTACCCTGCCACTCCGGAAGCCCAGTGGCGGCACGGTCCCATTCTCTGGGAGGCGAGAAGGCGACGCGAGGAGAGGAGGGGGAAGGATGAACGCAAAAGGAACCGGCACGAAAAGAGCGCGTCTTTGAAGATTCGCGATCACGCCTATTACTGGGGACGCCCCCCCCCTCGCCCTCCACCTGGTAACATCACGATTCGCGCTGGCGCCGTCTGGGAATAGCTAGGGGTAGCCAATTCTCGAGCGGCACCAGCGCGAAACGTGACGTTACTAGCCTCCTCCACCCTCCCCTGGCAATGGTCGCCATCGCGAGAAAATGCGCGAAAAGCAGGCTCGAAGAAGACCAGCACGCAAATCCAGAACGAGAGGGTCCCTCTAGAAGAGAAACAGCGGCGCAAGCATCAACCTTTGGAGGCCCGCTCGGATGTCTCGGATCGGCGCTGGACCCGCCTCCCTGGTCCGCGGGGCGCGCCAGGGGTGGCGCTGGGAGGCCAGGGGGTCGAACGCCGATCTGATAAATCCGCACGGACCTCCGAAATGTGATGTTTGTGCCGTCCGCTGTTCTGCTATAAAAGAAGCCCCCGCCCTCTTGATTTGCGCGTTGGTCATTCTCTTCTGCCACTCCGTTTGAGCTCACACCACTTCTGATATTACTTAGATTAGTTTGCTTATTCGTATAAGTAGTTTCAGAATTCTCTTTATGAAACTGGACTTTATTACTCTTACTAGTAATATCCATATGTATTACGACAAACACTACTGTACAAGTGGTACATACATTACATACATATATATATATATCAGAAATGTTATTACTAGTATTCATACTGATAATACTGCTACTGTTGTTTATTAGCATTGCAGTAATTACTACTATTCTTATTACTGTCATCATTGTCTTGACATAATTCATACTACCCAGCTGCCCGCGGCAAATCTCGCCACCGTGCCAACCCAATATTCTGGGTGGCGACTGTTCAAGGGGGCACAAGAGGCCGTCACGTGTGACACCTCGTGTCTCCAGACTCGGAAGAGCCGTGATGACGATGATGACGATTATGATGATGAGGATGATGATGA
>CAUYUJ010000247.1:61058-93558 GCA_963575745.1 Prorocentrum cordatum | reverse complement strand
TCGAGCAAACCCTAGCGGGCGGGTCGAGTCGGGCGGGCGGGACACGAAAGTGTGGGGGCACGCTCGAATGGGCACGCGTGAACCCTAACGGGCGGGTTGGGTCGGGCGGGCGGACCCTAACGGGCGGGTCGGGTCGGGCGGGCGGGCGGACCCTATAACGGGCGGGTCGGGTCGGGTCGAGCAAACCCTAGCGGGCGGGTCGGGTCGGGCGGGCGGGACACTACTATGTGCGGGCGCGATCGAGTGGGCACGCGGGAACCCTAACGCTCGTGTCCGGTCGGGCAGGCGGACCCTGACGGGCGGGTCGGGTCGGGTCGGGCGGACCCTAAGGGGCGAATCAAGTCAAGCGAGCGGGACACCAAAGTGTGGGGCGCGCTCGAGTGGGCACGCGTGATCCCTAACGGGCGGGTCTGGTCTGGCGTGCGGACCCTAGCGGGCGGGACGGGTCGGGTGGGGTCGGGCGGACCCTAACACTTGGGTCGGGTCGGGCGGGCGGGGCACTGAAGTGTGGGGCACGCCAGAGCGAGCACACGTGAACTCCAACAGGCAGGTCGGGCGGACCCTGACGGGCGGGATGGGTCGGGTCGGGTTGGGCGGACCCTAACGGGCGGGACGGGTCTGGCGGGCGGGACACTAAAGTGTGGGGTGCGCTCGAGTGGGCACGCGTGAACCCTAACGGGCGGGTCTGGTCGGGCGGGCGGACCCTAACGGGCGGGACGGGTCGGGTCGGGTCGGGCGGACCCTATCACGCGAGTCGGGTCGGGCGGGCGGGGCACTGAAGTGTGGGGCGCGCTCGACTCAGCACGCGCGAACGCTAACGGGCGGGTCGGGTCGGGCGGGCGGACCCTGACGGGCGGGACCACTACGACGACAACGACCACGACGAGGACGACGGCAACGACGGCGACCAGGAGGACGACGACGACAGCGACAACGGCGAGTACGACGACGACGACGAAGACGGCGACGACGACGACGACAACGGCTAAAACAATGACGACGACCACCACCACGACAATAACACAACGACGACGACGACGTCGACGACGTCGACGACGACGACTACGACTAGGAGGACGCCGAATACTACGACGACGACTCCCCGTCCTCCCGTTCCCCTCCTGGTCGCCCTCCTCAGTTCCCCTCGCGGTCTTGCCTTTCCTGTCCTCCTCCGGCCCGCGGCCCTCTTCCGGGATCCATGACCGTCACCCGCGCTCCTGATGGACGCGGGAACCCAAGCGAAAACGAGCCCAGGCGACAGCCAACCCTGGCGAAAACCAACCTGGGCGAAAGCCAACCCAGGCGAAAGCCAACCCGGGCGAAAGCCAACCCGGGCGAAAGCCAACCCGGGCGAAAGCCAACCGGGCGAAAGCCAACCCGGGCGAAAGCCAACCCGGGCGAAAGCCAACCTGGGCGAAAGCCAACCCGGGCGAAAGCCAACCGGGCGAAAGCAAACCCGGGCGAAACGAACCGGGCGAAACGCACCGGGCGAAAACCAACCCGGGCGAAAAACATCTACGCCAGTGGGGGGAATATTGTTGATAGTGGAATACTGGAGCGCATATGCACGTATCGGACGCGTCAGTGGGGCATTTCTCATGTCTTTATAACCATTGCATGCGTGGCCTGTTTGGCCCCAGAGGTGCGCTATGAAGGAACGAACAACCTACCGACGACCGACGACGAAAGCGACGATGACCGACAAAAACCGACCGACACGACCGACGACCGACGACGACGACGGACCAACCGATCGATCGAAGACCGACGACCAGACGGACCGACCGACCGACCGACCGACCGAGACGACGACGAAAGACGACGACGGACAGACCGACCGACAAACCAATGACCCACGACGGGACCGACCGACGGACCGACCGACCGAGTTGACGACGAACGACGACCGATCGACTAACCGACCGACGGACCGACCGACGACCGGACCGACCGACCGAGCGACCGACGACCAGACCGACCGACCGAGACATTACACGCGCTCCACGCTTGCGAACAAGCCCTGACGACCAAAAGGACCGACCGACCGACCGACCGAGACGACGACGACGACGAACGACGACGACGACGGACGGACCGACCGACACACCGACGACCCACGACAGGACCGACCAACGGACCGACCGACAGACCGAGACGACGACGAACGACGACCGACGACCGGACCGACCGACCGACCGACCGACCCGACCGACAGCGCCCATTTTTGACGAGGGGCGGTGGCTCCAGCGCCCCACGGCGTCGGTTCCAGCGCCCAATATTTACGAGGGATAATGGTTGCAGCGCCTCATGCCTTCAAGACAGATGGGTTCCAGCGCACACTCCCCCACCACCACTAACCCAGTCTTCTCCTGGTCAGCATTTTCACTACCAAATGACTCACCGAACTGTAGTGCTACGACCAATACTACTACGATTACTCTCACGGTTACCATCACGAGTATTAGTACGAGTATTGAGTAGCACCAGTACTGTTACTCTTACTATTCCTGATACTATCACGATTACGATCACTATAACGATCATGATTACCATTATTACAACTAAAACTGCGACTGGTAATAATACTGTTGACATTGGTATTATTGTTGTTGTTCCTCTTGTCGGAAGGCCGCCCCGTCGCCGATCCGCCCTTTTCGGCGCGCGCCGCCGGCATCCTCCCTCTTCGGCCGCGCTGCGCCCTTGAGGCCGCCCGCGCCCGCCCACCGCAACCCAGGCGCCCGGGCCGGGGCCGCGCAGGCGGCCTCCCTGCTGGCGGCCAGGGCGTGCAGCTTGAGCTCCTCCCGCTTGAAGCGTCCGCGCTCCCCGACGGTGGCCCTCTCGGGTAGCGCCAGCCTCCTCCCTCCTCCCTCCTCCTCCTCCTCCTCCTCCTCCTCCTCCTCCTCCTCCTCCTCCTCCTCCTCCTCCTCCTCCTCCCCTCCTCCTCCTCCTCCTCCTCCTCCTCCTCCGCCTCCTCCTCCTCCTCCTCCTCCTCCTCCTCCTCCTCCTCCCCCCCCTCCTCCTCCCCCTCCTCCTCCTCCCCTCCTCCCCTCCTCCTCCTCCTCCTCCTCCTCCTCCTCCTCCTCCTCCTCTCTCCTCCTCCTCCTCCTCCTCCTCCTCCTCCTCCTCCCCCTCCTCCTCGTCCTCCTCTGGAGCCTGGAGCCTGGAGCCTGGAGCCTGGAGCCTGGAGCCTGGAGCCTCGGAAAGGTCGATCCCGCAGCGAACCGCAAGAAAGCCTAGTCAGGGATATGTATCCTGGGAGGGGCTAGTGCACAGGGAACGGTCTACCAACAAACTCCTTGGTCGTCGGAATCTTCCCTGCTTCGAGTTGCTTGAGAGCCCTCCTACCCCATTCCCCAGGTCCTGACGGCGGGCAGCGGGCGGCCAGTCCTTTGGCCTGGCCTGTCGCGTACGCGCTGCACTTGTTGCAGTAGCACGTCTCGCCCGCCACCCACAATTTGTGGGGTGCGTGAGACCTACTTACAATCTTGGGCACCCCTGGGCACGGCTCGCAAGTTATCCTGTTCCGACGGCTAGACGATAACCCACAAGTCCTACAGCCCCAAAGGTCCCCTACCAGATGGACATGGTGCCCATTATCATGTTTCACGAGCCTACTAGTACACACGAGACAACCTCCAACTTTCATGGGGGGCTCGATTTGTGGCTTGCGAATTTGCGAAACGTCTGGGAAACCTGCACGGCTCAGTTGATACAGTGCACCACCCAGTAGACGAGTGAACTGCCTCGCGTACTCATCAGCACTCCTCAAGCGGTCCTGAAGATGTGAAATCCTGGGCTGTTGCATAGCACCTATCTTGGCATACTTATCAGCTATCGAGTTGCAAGGGAACCGCCGATCTGGATACCATTTATTTCTGAGCCACGCCCGAGTCTTATGCGACGGCATCAAGACGGCCTCCACGTTTTCACGACCGATATCCTCCAGCCTCCACAAAATCAGCTTCCAGATCTGGAGATAGGATTGGGCTGGGTCACACATGATTTCAGACCCTTTGTCCAGGCCCTTGACCAAGTTGTAGCGGTCAGTTACCACCGTGGCCGACGTGCCCATGAGGCACAAACACATGTAGAGCGCGCAGTGATCTGCCACACCTGCCGACTGAACTGGCCCAGGAACAGGCCCGGACGCAGCAGCTGACGCTACCCCCTGGGTCCAGGAGCCAAGAAAATTGATGCCCATCCTGAACGCGCCCTCCAGTCAACCACCGGGTCAAGCCCAGAGCCATCGACAAAAGTTTCGACCCCAAGGTGTCCTGAACATTCTGGCCTCCAAACATAACCTGCTTCTGGGCCCTGGAGGGGAAGCGGAAACCCATATCCTGCTAGAAGTAATTCCACGCTCCACGAGTGGACAATTTCCAGCCTCATGATAGATGGAGCGCAGCCCTTGAAATCCTCGGTCTCGCCGCCATGCAGCGAGTCCATCACAAGCATGTAATCTGTGTCCGATCGTTCCTGGCGCCTGGCGGCACCGAAGGCACGTTGGTTCCAGCTCATACCTCTCCGTGAACAGCTTCGCTTGAGTCCAGAGCCCACCAGAACAATGTGCCATCACTAAATCGGCCTGGATGTTCTCCCCCCGCCCTCTCACCCTGCGCAGCTTGTCCAGAACAGGTTCGAAGTGCGGGGTGTTGTCCCATCGCAAGTCTGTCGCTGCTTGTCGTTCTTGCTTGTGCCGCATCGCGCGGTGTGCCAGTGCTTTGAGCGCGCGAGCCCCCATGTTGGTGAGGTCCACGTGCAGGCCCTGAGGGCCCCTCCAGTGTGCGCAATCAATCACCGTCCAGCCGAGCCTTCCGAGCGTTTGCACTACTGCACCTGCTGGCCCCGTGACCGATGCCCATCCAAGATGAGCTGATGCCACCGCCGCTAAAAGGAAATGTCTTCACGAGGCTATCTGCGATCCACTGCTAGTGCAACGCCTGCAGCCACGTGATGAGCGGGAGGGCGTCGATGAGGTAGGAGGAGTCGAGATGGGGGGGGGGTCGGTGAGGAGATATTGCACAGCCCGAGACCTCCCCTTCGCTTTCCCGAACATCGCGTAGCCGGCAACAGCTCGGAGATCCGAAAGCCCAGAATCGTTCATTCCGAAGACCCCCACCCCATACGTCGCAGCCACGATGCCACCCCCCCGAAAGACTCTGGCGAGTCCTTTCTCATGATGCTTCAAAGACCTGAAACGGTTAGCTCGCCTCCGAACTCCCAAGACACGCCTCCGAAGGACAAATTTCTTCTTCCCCACCTGCCGGCCGAAGTCGCGACCTAAGTTCTTGACCGAGCCATAGGCCTTGAAACTGCACTTGGCCAGCGCTCTCTGGAGATTGGCGGCCAGCTGGCGGCAGGAGGCGACGAGCTGGCAATTCTTCCGCGAGACCGTGCCCATGGCCTCCAGCCTGGAACATCACTGAGGCACTGCTGCCGAGAGTGCGCATTCAACATGCCTCATGGAACCCATGGCTTCAATCGCAAGGTCGTCAACCAGCACAGCAAGCCCCAAAGAGGCCCACCGAGTTCTAGTTCTCAGTACTTCCACAGAGTCTTGCAACACCACTCTCAGCAACGTCGTTGCAAACGTACACCCAGCTACGATTGAACGCGCGATGCGAACTATATCCGAAACTACTTCTTTAATATTCACACACCTTGGCCCACCGTAGACCTTCAAAAGCAAGCGGGCGCGGCGAAGGTCAAAGTTGCGCTTAACACACGCATGCCATTGAACGTCGTGCGGAAGCTTTTCGTAGCACTTTCCCACGTCCACGAGAGCTGATGCAGACGACGTTCCTATTGCTCGCGATGTTTCTCCCACTGCTGCTCGTTGCCGCACCGCTCTCTCATGGCATTTTCCCTTGGCCCCGGAGACGCAATCTAGATGGCGCTCAGCTTCCCATTCGCTTGGACCTTGCCGTCTAACCTTACCTAAGACACGGATTGCTGTTGCAAGTACCCCAAGTGGCCGATATCCTCCATCCGATTTCTTCAGAAAGGCCAAGGGCGCATGGTCGCGCTGCCCCGGAATCAGGAGGCGCGACTCCACGCGAAAGAAACTGGCCATACGCTGCGAGCGCGTCGCCGCTCAAGAGCTCGAGCGAGGTCGGGCCCCGCCCGTCGATGCCAACCGCCGTGTTCTCCTTGAACTTCCCAAGGGCTCCCCTCACTTGGTCTGCCGCGGGCACTGGGGGGGGGGGGGGGGGCGGGCCTAGAGGCAGACCTAATTGCTCAGCAGTTAGAAGGGATGGTTCTCCTTCGTGCCAGATACTCTCCCATTCTTCGAGCGAGGCCTCTGTCATGCCAACTTGCCCAGCGGGCCCCCCTCGAAGCCAATTGGGATCTGGGGCCCAACCTAAAGGTTTCTTAGTATACTGATATACTGCACCTCCTCCTTTACTGATAGAGTCCTGCACCCACTGCCTCCAAACTCTAGTCCTAACCCTAGTCGCACAGGATTCGACAACCGCTGCAAGCCCCTGGACCTGGCGCCCGAGCTCGACCAAGTCGTCGAGGTCCACGTCCTCGCCTAAAACTATTCATGAATGAAAAAACCTGCCACCCTGGAGCAAAGGCAATATGAGGCTGGGCACTGCATATCTTACCGACGACGGCCTGGACCCCACGAGAGCCCCATCGAGGACCCTTCCTCCTCAGAAACCTCAGCTCCTCCAACCAGACGGCCATCTTGCGAAGGGCTCTAGAGGCTATCGTGCACCTTGGGCGCGGGCCCTCGACGCACTGCAAAACTCGCTGCGAAACGATGCGGCATCCAGCGCCTCTGCCGATGTGCGGGGCTCGATCTGCTTCCTTGCTGCCTAGCACGTCACAGAGCTCGAGCTCCATCATGCTGCACAAATCTGAATATATCACGTTAAACTCCGTGACCGTCGGCCACGAGTCGCAGTCCTGAAGCCTGGACGATAAAACTCAAATTCCATGGTGGAAGTCGGGGCCCTACTTCAGCTTCACCGGGTACCTCCTTGGGGAAAGGCTCCGGGAGCTTCAGGACCCGCTTAACCTGCTGATGAGCCTGAGCCCCCAAGACAAGCTCTACAGGGTAGTGGGTTTTGTTCTCCGGGTCCTGGATGCGCCTGCAGCTTCGTGCAGACCCCAAGAGATCGTGCGATACCACGAAAAAATCAAACTCCCTCCAGTTATTCCCGACTCTGCGAGCGGTTCATTGCCATATACGACCACTCCCATGAGTTTCGTAAAAAATCGAAACCTTCTGGACTTCGCTCGGAGTCGAGTTGAAATCAGCTGCGATGACGACGGGCTTCTGAGACGCAAACAAGAATCCACCCACATGGTTCAACATCTGCCTCCCTTTGAACCCCTCGACTCCTTCTCCATCAGGAAAATACATGCGAATCAGTAGAAACCACCTCTCTCTCACACACACACACACACATTGACCCAGACAGTAGAGCTGCGAGAGTGCAATACGTGCCTGTGATGCTCAACAGCTTCACCTACTCCAACATGATGCTGGACGACTACACCCGCACCTGCTGAGACACCATCTTGAGGAGTCCTAGCTGCGCCAGAGGGCCTAAGCTTCCAGCCTTCACTGGTCATCATCGACTCCTTCTGAGCAACACTCGCCTTCAAAACTTTGCATTCCTGTAAACACGCAGCATGCGCCCCATGAATGCAATCATCCGTCAATAGATGCATCGCCCCACTCCAACCCGAGGCATTGGCAGTGACGATCCTCCATGTAGCAGCAGGTCCGCCGTGAGCACGTCGTCCAGCTGGGCTAGGAATGCGACTTCGCCTCTGCGTCGCCGCTGGCCTTACCTTTCTGGTCGTTGGCCCCCTTGCCCGCGCCATTGGCCAAGAGTGTGGCCGCCTTGTGCCGCAGCGCCGAGCCTTGCTGGCCCTTGCCTGCTCCTGCACCGGCACATCCATCTCCCGATGCCGTTGGTGCCGAACTTGCTGTTGCCGTACCTCCTGCGGGAGCTTCCGCGCCCTCTTGCTGCCCTTGATCAGCGCCAGTTTTTCCCTAGTGCGTCGCTTCTTCCCAGCCAGTCGGGCCTTGAGGGCCTCTTGCTCTCGCTGGCACTCTTCTGCTTTTTGATTGACATTCCCAAAGAGCTCCTCTGCGAGGTCACCAAACTGGGTCTTAAGGCGGGCCTCCCTTTCACGAGCTTCTTTGAAGTCTGGTTCCGAGATGCCAATGTAATCCTTGAGTCCGAAATATTCCTTCACCACAGGACAGCTCCCAGTACTCATTGCCATTGAGGATGTCCTCGGGGTACAAGACTGGTTTGGCCTTCTCCTGCGGTTTGGCCACTGCGCCGTGCAGCTCAATGATTGCCTCCGTATATATCTCCTCTTGCTTGCCCAGGTTGCCGAGGGTCTCTTGGACAAGTTTGCCCTGCTCCTCAACCTTCTGGTGCAGCTCCTCCAAGACGGCCGTCTGCTTGAGCAAGTCCGCCTCGAGGCTCTGGATGAGGCGATGGCTCTGGTCTGCGCGGACCTGTGGGACCATCTCCGATCTGTCCTTGATGAGCAGGACATGTTGGTAATATTGTGCAAGATCATTGTTCTTCGATTTCTCGGCCAAGCTGAAGAGTATCTTAACCTCGTTGATGTCCAAGTCTGGTACTGGATCCTTTCCTCCCTGCAGCCCGACGGATAGTGGTGCCCCCATAGCAACGCCACCCAGGCCAGGAGGAGCATCAAGCGCATTGCCTTGGTGGTCCTTATCATTTCCTTTTCCCTTTCTTCTTGAGATCTCCCGTCTCCCAGTGCTTGCCAGTGTTTGCAGTGGGCCACCGATAACAGGTTCTTCGCACATCCACACCCCTGACAGCGCCAAGTAGATTGATTGCCATTCCACTGCGTGTAAGCAGTGGGTGCCATATTATGAATACGGTCTCGGCTCAGGTCCTGCACCACCTTGAGCCCAAACCCCAGGGAAGGCGAAGGCCCCAGGCAACGGCTTGAGCCAATGGCTACGGATCTCCTCCTCCTCCTCCTCCTCCTCCTCCTCCTCCTCCTCCTCCTCTTCCTCCTCCTCATCCTCATCCTCATCCTCCTCCTGGTCCTCCTCCTCCTCCTCATCCGCCTCCTCCTCCTCCTCCTCCTCCCTCTTCCTGCTCCTCCTGCTCCTCCTGCTCCTCCTGCACCTCCTCCTCCTCCTCCTCCTCTCCTCCTCCTCCTCCTCCTCCCTCCTCCTCCTCCTCCTCCTCCTCCTCCTCCTCCTCCTCTCCTCCTCCTCCTCCCCTCCTCCTCCTCTCCTCTCCTCCTCCTCCTCCTCCTCCTCCTCCTCCTCTCCTCCTCCTCCTCCTGCTCCTCCTCCTCCTCCTCACCTCCTCCTCCTCCTCCGACGACGACGACGACGACGACGACGACGACGACGCGCCTCTCCCACAGGAAGTCCTTCGGGAGGGTCCGGTAGCGGGGCCCCAGCAGCGCCATCAGCCCGCCGAGGCGCTCGACCATCTGCTCCGAGCCCGCGGCCGCAGGCGAGCGGGACGCCGCCGAGGATGACAGGGGGGGGCCCGAGTTGCAACCACCAGTCCAATCAATCCTCTCCTTCCTCCTCGTCCTCCCTCGTCCTCTTCCTCATCCTCCTCCGCCTCCTCCTATTCCACCTTCTCGTCTTACTATTATTGATCGTACCAGTGTGAGTATTACTAGCATTCGTGTTCTTATGAGTATGCTGATAAGTATTAGTACTAGTAAAACAAATAGTAGTAGTTGTAGTAGCAGTAGTAGTAGTCGTAGTCGTAGTCGTAGTCGTAGTCGTAGTCGTTCTCGTAGGCGTAATCGTAGTAGTAGTAGTAGTAGTAGTAGTAGTAGTAGTAGTAGTAGTAGTAGTAGTAGTAGTAGTAGTAGCCGTAGTAGTAGTAGTAGTAGTAGTAGTAGTAGCAGTTGTAGTTGTAGTTGTAGTTGTAGTTGTAGTTGTAGTTGTAGTAGTAGTAGTAGTAGTAGTAGTAGTAGTAGTAGTAGTAGTAGTAGTAGTAGTAGTAGTAGTAGTAGTAGTAGTAGTAGTAGTAGTAGTAGTAGTAGACGTAGTAGTAGTAGTAGTAGTAGTAGTAGTAGCCGTAGTAGTAGTAGTAGTAGTAGTAGTAGTAGCAGTTGTAGTTGTAGTAGTAGTAGTAGTAGTAGTAGTAGTAGTAGTAGTAGTAGTAGTAGTAGTAGTAGTAGACGTAGTAGTAGTAGAAGTAGTCTTAGTATGAGTATTCAGACTCGTATGCCTATGTTTAGTCTTATCAATACGACAATCGATCATACGATTCCTCTTCCTGGTGCTGTTTTTGAAAATTACTATCCGTATTCGAATTCTTCTTAGCTGTATTATTAGCGTGATTACTAGAATTACTAAAGCTATACGTATGGATATTGTTTATATAGTTTTAGTATGAGTCGTCTTCGCGATGTCCTTCTACTTATCATGGAATTAATGGTTAATAGTTTATTGTGTTGGTAGAGTATTGTTATTACGATTAGTATGAGTGATACTTATGGTAGAAGTATGCTGCGTGCTCATATTATGAGTACTAGCATTGGTCTCCTTATGCTTATCATTATTATTTTTACTGTTCGCATTACTTCAAGAATTATGACAGTCAGTGTTCGTGATATGATTCTTCCTCGTACTAGTATTATTAGTGGTAGTCTCGTTCTACAAGTGGTAGTGGTAGTATTATTATCATTACTGTTGTGTGCAGTAATTCGCCTGTGCCTTCTTAATAGATTCGTCTTCGTCGTCTTCTTAATACTATTCGTGTGTGTCCTCTTCTTCTTCTTCGTAATTTTGCTCGTCGTAGTATTACTTGTAATACTATGATTTGTCCTCCTGGTCCTCCTCCCTCTCCTGTTCTTCTTCACCACCTTATTCATCTTCATATAAGTATGTTTCTTCTGAGTAGTCTTCGTATTCTTCTTCCTTCTCCTCCTCCTCCTTCTCCTCCACCCCCTAGTCCCCATCCTCGCCCTCCTCCTCCTGCTCCTCCTCCTGCTCCTCCTCCTTCTCTCCTTCTTCCTCCTCCTCCACCAACTCCACCTCCTCATCCTCCTCCTCCTCCAACTCCTCCTCCTCCCCTATCATCATCATCATCATCATCATCAGCATCATCATCATCATCATCATCATCATCATCATCATCATCATCATCATCAGCATCATCAACATCATCATCAGCATCATCATCAGCAGCAGCATCCTGATCAGCATCATCATCATCAGCATCAGCACCATCATCATCCTCATCAGCATCATCATCCTCAACAACAGCATCAGCATTATCAGATGTATCAGTATCCTCAGCAGCATCATCATTATCAGCATCAGCAACATCAACAGCAACATCAGCATCATCGTCATCATCATCAGCATCATCATCAACATCATCATCGTCATCGTCAGAATCAGTATCAGCATCATCATCAGCATCATCAACATCGTCATCAGCAGCAGCAGCATCATCTTCAGCATCATCAGCAGCATCGGCATCATCGTCATCATCATCATCATCAGCAGCAGCCGCATCAGCATCAGCATCATCACCATCAGCAGCCGCATTATCATCAGCAGCAGCATCATCATGAGCATCATCATCAGCATCATGATCATCGTCATCCTCCTCCTCCTCCTCCTCCTCCTCCTCCTCCTCATCATCATCATCATCATCATCATCATCATCATCATCATCATCATCATCATCATCATCATCTGATCCTCACCCTCATCCCCAGAATCATCAGCAGCAGCATGATCATCGTCATCGTCATCATCAGCAGCAGCATCAGCAGCAGCACCGCCAGTGTCCAGTGACAGGGTCGTACTCGTCATGATCACCCATTTCAGCCTTGCCATTATCAGAATCATCCTCTCTCTCTCTCCTTCGTTATCCCTCATCCACCTCCCTCATACTCATCCTCCTCGTCCTCCTGATCCTCATTCTCACCGTCACCACCACCACCACCACCGTCATCATCAGCAACAACACCATCCTCCTGCTGCTCCTCCTCCTCATCCCATCCCTCCCCCCCCCTCTCTTCCATCATCCCTCCCTTCTACTCCCTCCCCCCCTGTCCCTCCTCCTTCCCTCCCTCCTTTCCCTCCTCCCTCCCTCCCCATCCCCCTCCCCCCTGCTCCTCCTCTGTCCTCCCTCGTATCCTCTCCTCCCCCCCTCCCTCCGTCCCCCCCTCCCTCCCCCTTGGGCCCTCGGCCTGGGCTGGCGGGCGGAGCACTGACCCCCCGAGGGGGAGCCGTGGATCTCCAGGGAGAGCAGCAGCCCCTCCAGGTCGTCGCTGGCCTTTTCAGGGGCGGCCAGAGCACACGAGGGGCAGCAGGGAGGGGAGGGAGGGGGACAGGAGGGATGCAGGAGGAGGGGGAGGAGGAGGAGGCGGAGGAGGAGGGGGAGGGGAGAAGAGGAGGAATGAGGGAGGCGGGAGCAGGAAGAAGAGGAGGCGGAGGAATGGAGGAGGAGAGAGGAGGAGGAGGAGGAGGAGGAGGAGGAGGAGGAGGAGGAGGCGGAGGCGGAGAGGAGGAGGAGGAGAGGAGGGGGAGGGAGAGGAAGGAAGGGGAGGAGGCAAGAGGGGGAGGAGAAGAGGGAGGGAGGGAGAGGGGGAGGGAGGGAGGAAGGAGGGGAGAGAACTGGGCGGCTGGGAGCAGCAGCGGCGGCGGCGCCAGGCGGAGGAGCCCCGGCGGCGGCGCCAGGCCGCCCCTGGAGCCTTCCGGAGCCAGCGGGGGTGCCGGCATGGGCCAGGAGAGACCAGGAGGCTCCAAGGTGGGAGAGGTGGAAGGAGGATGGGGGGGATGAGGAAAAGGAGGAGGGCTAGAGGAGGAGGAAAAGAAGGACGATGATGATGATGATGATGATGATGATGATGATGATGATGATGATGATGATGATGATGATGATGATGATGATGATGATGATGATGATGATGATGATGATGATGACTCAGCTTAAGCAGGCGTCAACGCTTTAGCTGGGCAGAATTACTCAGATGTGCTCGAAACCAATAGAAGTTCAATCGGCTTCTGTGTGTGTATGAATACCAGATGTGAATCGTAGCCATTGTGCTGCCATGTCTTCCCATGTTTCCCCCTGCCTTGCATGCTGTCGCGAAGAAAAATTCTCCCATATCCACACGTGGAAAAGAGTCAAACTTTGGAAAGCCACCCGCCCTCCATCCGTGAAGTTCGTGTCAGATGTTCGGGCGAACGCGGCGCGAAGGCGAAAACCACCTTGTGAAAACGACCCGCCCTCCATCCGCGAAACGATTGCGAACTTGTAAGACGAATGCGCGCGGCGCTACAGCGAGAGCCACCTGTTGAAATCCAACCGCCCTCCATCCGTGAAACTGCTGCAACGTCTCAAGTTAAGGATGGTAGATGGTAGAGGAGATTCAAGAGAAACGCCCAGCCAGCCCTACCGACACGTTTCGGGGTGCGACAGGGAGGAATCGTTATAAGGGAAACCGATGAAAAAGGAGGGCATCAGAAAAGAACGCCTGAAGTTAGGAGTCCCCCCGAAGGAAATGGATTGATTGGGGAGGTGGCAGGAGCAGGGAGGAGAGAGAGGGAAGAAAAGAAGAAGAGGAGCAAGGACGGAGGAGGGAGGGAGGGGAAGGGGAAGAGGGAGAAGGAGGGAGAAGGGAGGTGGAGGACGAGTGATGGAGGAAGGGGGAAAGGGGAGGGAGGGAGCAGGCACGTCCGCGCGCGGTCCGCAGACGCTGAGGCGTGGCGGGGCGCACAAGAGAGCCAGGCGGGAAGACGTACGCCCACCACGAGCTTGGAAGATCTGCAGCCATCAGCCCAAAGAGAGAGAGAGAGAGAGAAACAAAAAAAAAAAAAAAAAAAACGAGAGAGGGAGAGAGACAACAAAACAACAAAACAACAGGAATTCTGCCATCTTCGGCATGCGATTCGCATCGCATTACCAATCCAAACCAGAAGGGAAGACGCCCACAGTGCCTACAAAGGAGCCGTGGCCCCCGCTGCGCGCTCTCCCTCCAAGCAATCCAAAACATACCAATACCTCTACTCCGCAGACCTCTTCCAGGGCGCGTTCTGACTGGGAGGAGGAGGAGGAGGCGGAGGAGGAGGAGGGAGGAAGAGGCGGAGGAAGGAGGAGGAGGAGGCGGAGGGAGGAGGAGGAGGAGGCGGAGGAGGGGAGGAGGAGGAGGAGAGAGGAGGCTGAGGAGGAGGAGGAGGATTAGGAGAGGGAGGAGGGAGAGGAGGAGGAGGGGGGAGGGAGGAGAGGAGAGGAGGGAGAGGAGGAGGAAGGGGAGGAAGGAGGAGGAGGAGGAGGGGAGGGAGGAGGAGGAGGAGGAGGGAGACTGCAGGAGGGGAGCGGAGAGGTGGAGGAGGGAGGGGAGGAGGAGGAGGAGGAGGAGGCGCACGCACTGCATGCAGCCGAGAGGTCCGGGAGGAGGCCGCCGCGGGGCGGCCTGCCCGGCGCTGCCCGCGCCGCTCTCCGCCGAGGCGCCGCTGCCGTCGCTGGCGGCGTCGTCGGCGCCGTCGAAGCCCGCGTGCTCGGGCAGGACGGGGGCGGCCGGCCGCCTCGCGGAGGGGGACGGGCCGCCCAACGAGCGGCGAGCACATCCATGTTGCGGGCGCCAAGGACATATGCACGTCGCTCCGAGTGTGGCTGTGCTCGTTTTTTTGACCGTCCCTGGCCCCCCAGTGGCCAGGAAGAGGCCCAGGACAGAACACTCAGAAGGAAGGGATCTTGGCCCCCCGAAAAAATCAAAGGAGCTTCGAATACTTAGGAATGAACAATGTGCACACCACTCGACGAGCGCATTCCTTTACTCGCACAGTACCTACTCGCAACTGGCCTGGATCCACCGCGGGGGAGCTACGAGACATGACATGTCAAGCAGACATGTGTTTTTCGGACGTTTGCGAGTAGGCACTTTGCGAGTAGTGGATCGCGCTCGGTGAGGCTCCAAGAAGATACACCACCACCACCACCACCACCACCACCACCACCACCACCACCACCACCTCCACTCCTCCTCCCTGGGGGAACGAACAATGACATGACCATAGAAATTCTGAGTTCCGTGCGGGTTTCTCGGATCGGCGCTGGGGCCCCCTGGCGGCGCCTCTGGCGCCGCCCCTGGCGCGCCCCGCGCGCCAGGGGAGGGGGGTCCAGCGCGGATCCAAGCAACCCGCGCGGACCTCCGAGTTCTATGTTTGTGCCATTTTTTCGTTCCCCGCATCCCTCCTCTGCCCTCCTCTCCCTCTCCTCCTCTCCCCGCGGAGGGAGGAGCCGAGGGAGGCGGCGGTGTGCACTCAGTGGGCCCCGCACACGTCCACCTCGCGGTCTGGATCGGCGGCGCGCCCGGAGGGACGCACGAGAACATATGATGGGCCTGTTTTCCACCACCACCACCACCACCAGAAGTTGGAGGGGGAGGGGGTCCTCCTCCTCCTCCTCCTCCTCCTCCTCTCCTCTCCTCCTCCACCTCCTGCTCCTCCTCCTCCACCTCCTCCTCCTCCTCCACGAACTCCCCCTCCACGAACTCCTCCTCCTCCTCCTCCACATCCTTCCCCCCTCCAACGTGTGGTGGTCGTGGTGGAAAACAGGCCCATCAACAGACTCGTACGATGTGCCCCTGTTGGAGACGTACGCTCGACCCGAAGCCTCTTGTTCCTGTCGCGGCGATTGGGCCCAAGACGCGGTCTGGGCAGCCGAGAGACGCTTCGGGGCCAAATTGGGAACAACGGGAGCGGGAAAGGCGCAAACCGACGGACCTGGACCCGGACCAAAAACCGACGGACCTGGACCCGCAAAAATGACGGCCGCGACGCCCTCTCGCGAACCGAAAACGACCAATTCCTTAATCGGCGTGTCAGGGTAGGAAGTCCAGCGACCTGCGACACCTCGCGCCGCACAAAAGATCGACCGTGGCGCATCGCTTTCCCGAGCGGCACGGCCACGAGGCGCCGCGCCCGCCACGGAGCTGGCGCTGTCTGTACGTAGGCTTCCTGGGCGGGCGCGTCGCCCGCCCGTACCCCATCGGTGGGGAGAGGCAGCTCGAGGCAGGAAGGAAGGAAGGCGGATGCAGGCAGCCCGTGTGGCAGGGAGGCGCGGCGAGGGTGCGGGGGGCCCTGCCCGCCGATCTCGAGGCTCTCCGAGCGCGGGGCGGCCAACGAGAGCGGCCAGGGATGGAACGAGGGCTCGCCATCGCTCGGACGTCCGTTCCCTGCGCGTTTGTTCGGTTTCGTGCGTGGCCTTTTCGCCAAATGATCAAGGATGCTCCTCGATGGTCCTCGCCGAAGGAGACATGCACACGTCCGAGCGATGCCAAGAGGAGGCAGGGATGCAAGGGTGGCCTTGGGAAGGTGGCCCATCCCTACTGTGCGGGTTGACTGTAGAGCAGGTTGGTTTCGGGCCCTCCCAGAGAGTTGCAGAAAAGAACCGCAGAAGCACGTCGGCTCTTGCAGCAGGAAGGCGCGCTGAAGTAGACTGGGAGAACTGGGAGGCCAAAAAAACCTACTTTCAACGATCGATTCTTGAAGTAGGAAGGCGGATGAAAAAGGTTGATCTCAGGCCCTCCCAGAGAATGACAAAACACCGCAAAAGCATGTCGGTTCTTGAAGTAAGGAAGGCGCGCCAGAAGTAGACGGGATCTGGGAAGCCGAAAGATACCTGCTTTCAATGGCCGATGGGTACACGTCGTTCATTTCTAATCGTGCTCATTTCTCATTGTGCTCGTTTCTAATCGCTCCTGGCCCCCTAGTGGCCAGGAAAAGGCCCGGGGTAGAACA
This sequence comes from Prorocentrum cordatum, assembly GCA_963575745.1. Taxonomy (NCBI): domain Eukaryota; class Dinophyceae; order Prorocentrales; family Prorocentraceae; genus Prorocentrum; species Prorocentrum cordatum. The sequence goes on along the minus strand of CAUYUJ010000247.1, from coordinate 76,805 downwards.
ATTAGAAACGAAAGGATCTTGGCCCCCAAAAAAATCAAAGAACTCTCGGAGAATTAGAAATGAACAATGTGTAGACTGGGATCCCTGGGAAGCCGAATAATACCTGCTTTCAACGGCCGAGGGGTATGGGGCCGACGCACACACAGCACACACAGTACAGGCACGTTTGGGTGGTGCCGACTCGGGGGGGGAGTGAGGGAGGGAGGGCTGGCCTGCTCGGCGGCTATACGCAAGAGTGACCCTGGGTAAGGGTGACCTTTGGTGCGCGGCTTTTTGGGGGCCGCGGGGGGACCAAACCTGGGCGCGCAAGCAGTTGCTACAAACGGGGCGTTGACCTAAGGAACCCTAAATAAGGAACGAGGCCCCTTTTTTCCATAAGTTAAACTTCGATTTCCTATCGAAAACCTAAGGAAAACCCAAGACAAGCTGCGAAACACTTAAGGAACGCGGAGCCCCTCCCCAACGAAAAGGGTTCCTTCTTCAAGACCCCTACTGTACTGCCTCGCTTTTGGCCATCTGGGGACCCATCTGTGCCCGCACCAGAGGTCCCTCCGGCGAACGGTCACTCTTGCGTCCAGTCGAGCTCGGCAGGCCGCGGCGCTTCCCGGACGCCCTCCGGCCTTCCGAGGCAGCTTCCCCCGTGTCTTATCGCAGGAGGGAAAAAAAACACCGACACACTGAATCGTCGGTTCCCCAGAAAGCATGGGAAACTATGGGAAGCGGAGGGGGGAAGACGAAAGCCCAGAACGTATGGGAAGATATGGGGGATCCGGTGATCTGTGTCTGTCCTTTTGCGTGTCCCAGGGCCCCTTCAGTCTTCGCAGGCGCAGGTGCCGCCTTGTGGCGACACAGCGATGACAGGACCCCTCCCGCTCGCCCGGCTTCCTGCAGCGAGGCCCTGCCCAGCACGGATAACACCCAGCTGGCCGAGGCGGCCGGGTGCAGAGCTGGCTTGAGCGCCCTGGCCCTCACTAACCCCCTCGCGCGAGCCGCGCGCACCGTCGGGGACACTCCTCCTCCTCCTCCTCCTCCTCCTCCTCCTCCTCCTCCTCCTCCGCCTCCTCCTCCTCCTCCTCCTCCTCCTCCTCCTCCTCCTCCTCCTCCTCCTCCTCCTCCTCCTCCTCCGCGTCTTCGGAGAGGGCTCGGAAAACTTCTCAGAAGGAAGGCCGGAGGCCTCCCGAGCCTCCTGAGCAGGCCCGCCCCCGAGGACTCTTTTCCCTGGGCCCGCCGCCGAACATCAACGTCGCGGTGTGGATTCTGGGGCGCGACCTCGTGGACATGAGCGGTCGCCTAGATACGGTCCGGGTGGAGCACCCGCGAAACATCGAGCCGTATCCTTGGGGTCGAGGCCCAGGGGCCTGGCTCGCGAGGCCGTGGATATGGACATGCTTCCCGCCCACGGTGGCGGTGCTCCCCGGAGGCGTCGACGTCGACGACGACGATCGAGGGTCGAGGTCATCCAGGTTTTCGAGGTTCGAGGTTCGAGGTTCGAGGCTCGAACCTCGGCTATCTAGGTTTTCAAGATTTATGAGCCCCTTCTAGGTTTACGGGCGTTTCGTCGGTTCTCAGCAACTTTCCAGCCTCGGGATGCCTTCCAGAGGCTGCGCCTTGCCGATAGCGTTCCAGGGGCTGCCCCAATCGTCCCGAACGGCCGCTAGAGACTCAAGCCATGGTCGGGAGCTTCTGCTCAGCGTGTCGCGGCGGCGGCCCTGGCGACGCGCTATGCCCTGCGAGCTGATAAGTGCATCGCTCCGCTCGGTGGGGCGGGAGGCGGGGAAAAGGCTCGGGACGCTGACGCTTGGGGACCGGGACGCGGATGGCGTGTCGCGCCGCAGCGTGGTGGGCCGGAACCAGCGAGGCGTTAAGCCAAAGTTCCTGGCCGCATGACCCGAAAGCCAGACGACGACGATCGCCAATCGGTCGACGATCGAAGATCGCCGCCGTCGAACGTCGGCGCTGGCGTCGTCTAGGTCGTCGTCGTCGAGGAGCGGCGTCGTGGCTGACCCTCCCGCGCGGCCGCCGGAAAGAAGCAGCGAGATAGGGGGGGACACCTTGGGGTTAAGAGGGAAGAAAAACGGGGGGCTCGACCGCCCCTCTGGGAGCCCCTGAGCCTGCATTACGGAAGAATGTCCTCCGTTTCTGAAGTCATTCGAAGATTGGGACATCTGCGTCCTCCTCTGCTTCCTCCTCCTCCTCCTCCTCCTCCTCCTCCTCCTCCTCCTCCTCCTCCTCCTCCTCCTCCTCCGCATCATCATTCCCATCCCCATCCCCATCCCCATCCCCAGCCCAATCCCCATCCCCATCCCCCATCCCATCATCATCATCATCATCATCATCATCTCATCATCATCATCATCATCATCATCATCATCATCATCATCCTCATCATCATCATCATCATCATCATCATCATCATCATCATCATCAGCGGCATCATCATCATCATCACCATCGTCATCATCATCATCATCATCATCATCACCACCACCACCACCATCATCATCATCATCAGCAGCATCATCATCACTACCATCACCACCAGCAGCATCATCATCGCCATGATCATCAGCAACATCACCATCATCATCATCATCATCAGCAGCATCATCATCATCGTGATCATCATCATCATCATTATCATCATCAGCATCATCATCATCAGCATCAGCAGCATCATCATCATAATCATCATCCTCGTTGCCGTCATCATAATCACCACCACCACCACCACCATCATCATCATCATCATCATCATCATCATCATCATCAGCATCATCATGATCATCAGCATCGTCGTCGTCCTAATCATCACCATCAGCAGCAGCATCAGCAGCATCATTATTATCAGCAGCATCATCATCAGAATCATCATCAGCCTCATCAGCCTCATCATCATCATCAACAGCATCATCATCGTCATCAGCTTCATCATCATTAGAATCATCAGCAGCATCATCATAAGCCATCGTCATCATCAGCAGCAGCATCATCAGCATCATAATCAGCATCATAATCAGCATCATCATCTTCGTGAGCATCATCAAAAGCAATCGTCATCATCTGCAGCAGCATCATCTGCAGCATCATCATCATCAGCAGCATCATCATAATACGCATCATCAGCAGCAGCATCAGCATCATCAGCAGCAGCAGCATCATCAGCATCATAATCAGCATCATCATAATACGCATCATCAGCAGCAGCATCAGCATCATCGTCAGCAGCAGCAGCATCATGAGCAGCATCATCAGCATCACCATCAGGAACGTCATCGTCACCATCATCATCATCATCAGCATCATCATCCTCAAATGCAGCAGCAACATCGTCACCATCACCCGTATCAGTATCATCATCACCACCATCATCATCAGCAGCATCATCATCATCACCATCATCACCATCATCAACAACATCATCATCATCATCATCATCATCATCATCATCATCATCATCATCATCATCATCATCATCATCATCATCATCATCATCATCATCATCATCATCATCATCATTATCCTCCTCCCAGCTTCTCCTCCTCATCCTCCTCCTCCTCCCCCATCGTCCTCCTCCTCCTTTTTGCCTCCTCCTTGACTCCTTTCCCCCTCCTCCTCCTCCTCCTCCTCCTCCTCCTCCTCCTCCTCCTCCACCTCCTCCTCCTCCTGATCCTCCTCCTCCTCCTCCTCCTCATCCTCCATCGTCCTCCTCCTCCTTGCCTCCTCCTTGCCTCCTCCTCCTCCTCCTCATCCCCCTCCTCCTCCTCCTCCGCCTCCTCCTCATACTCCTCCTCCTCGTCGCGGAGGAGCGGCGGAGGAGCCGGAGAAGGAAGAGGAGCCAGAGGAGGACGACGAAGAGGAGGAGCCCTCCTTCGTCGTCCTCCTCCCTGCCCCCCTCCTCTCCCCCCCGCGTCGCCTCGCGGGGGAGCGGCGCGCGCCGCCCCGGGCGCCCGCGCCGCCCGGCGCCAGCGCAAGGCTCGGTGCCGACGCGGACAGCCCGAGCCGCAGGTCGCCGGGGCGCCGCGGGCGCGGGGACGCCACGGCGGCGCTGGGGTGTGCCGCCGGCACGGCCCCCTGCGGGGGGGGCGCGGCAACCGATAGGGGGCCGCATGCGAACCCTACCCCCACCCCCCACGATTTTTGAGGGGGAGGGTTCGCAGGTGGAAATCGTGGGGGGTAGGGGTAGGGTTCGCAGGTGGCCCCCTAACCAAGCGGCCGCGTCGGTTGCGTGGTAATCGACCCCTGACACTCCTCTAAGAAGCACGACGGCCCATGCTGGGCAGGAACTGGCAGCTCTGTGTCGCCGTGTCGTCGGTGACGAGCCACGTCTCCGTCGCAGAGCAGTGGAGGGGGGCTGGGGAGGGGCATGCCACTCCTTGGCAAAAACCTTGCCCCGATTTGTCGCTGCCGCGATCGCCGCGGCGACCTCCAAAACCGACCCGGAGGGTTGATTCGGGGTCGGATCTCACGCAACGAGGCGTCTCCTCCGACCCTGAGTCGGACAGACGCAAGATTCGGGTTCGGGGGACTCGGATTGGCCTGACGGGGCCATCACGGAAATGACAAGACCCAGTCTGAACCTTGACACGAGCTCCCGCTGCAGACATCCCACGAACACTGGACCGTCAGAATCCAGGATGCGCTCGTCAAAACGCGTCGGCAAACCGGAGTTCCGGCGCACTCGAGCCTTACGTTGCCCCCACTGAGATCCGGTCGCTGCAATTTCTCACGCCCGGCGTTTCTGCCCCGCGTCGGGCCCCGGGGCCATCACAGATGGGTCGGGCTCGAAGTGCGCCGCAGAAAGGTGGAACGTCGGATCTCAGGGCCTGCGAGGAGGTAAGGTGTCTGGGAGGAGGGCCCGACGGTCTGAGAGGAGGAGGAGGAGGAGCTAGAGGAGGAGGGAGGCGGCGTCATTCTCGTCCTCCTCCACCACCGCCTCCTCCTCCGCCGCCTGCTGCTCCTCCTCCGCCGCCTCCTCCCCATGCTCATTTGCCTCCTGCGGCTTCGCAAAATTGCATCCTCTTGCTCCTCCTCCGTTTCCACCTCCACCTGCACGACCTCCTCCTTCTCCTCCTCCTCCTCCACCTGCACCTCCGCATCCTCCATGTCCTCCTCCTCTGACCACGGCCATCGTTCCACCCCCCCCTTCTCATTCCGTTTATCCGTCGCGGGGGTGGAGGGATGTTCCCATTCCCCTCCGCCCCCATGGGGTACGAGGGAGGAGGGGAGGAGATTGCACCAGCACTTTGGTCCGAGGAAAAGGGGATGCCTGACCAAATCAAACAAGGAGGAGGGAATCCAGGCTCGGTCTGGGGCTGCCCCCAAGAGGAGAGTCTACAGCCGAACTTGGGCGAACATTTCTCACTGGGTTGGCTCTGGGGTCCCCTCCCTGTCATGGTGGGCACGTCAGCGCAAAAAGACCAACAACGCTGGTCAAGCCAAAGATAAAGAGGGGACCCAGGTTTGGTCCGAGGGAACCCAGGTTTGGGCAGTGTCTCTTCCCGACGTGACAACGTCCAAACCAAAACCTTCAAGCAGCGCCCCACTTGACTGACCATACAGGTCATCATCACCAAGATAGCCATCGTCTTAAGGGCCTCCTTAGGCAATCTTGGGACCGCATTGGAGGCCGTTAACCGTCTTGAGGCGAGCTCAGCTGTCTTGGGGCGTTATCTTGCTGTTTGGGCTGTCTCGGGGCGTTGTGTTGTTGTGTTGACTGTGTTGTGTTACGCTGGTCTAGCTGTTTGAGCAGATGTGGAAGATGTAGCAGATGTGGAATAGGTTGCTGTTTGGGTTTGATTGTACTCTCTAGGAGAAGGCTTCTCCAAAGGCCCCGGCACGCATGCGTCCACCTGTGCACTACCAACTTGGATGTGAACAACTTCTCTCGCTCTCTCTCTCTCTCTCTGCCTCCACTTCGCTGCTTGCCTCCGTCGCTTTTGCCCAGTCGTCCCTGGATACCTGCTCGTAAGTCGATGGTCAACGCTTCACTTTCAGGTAGCTAAAGTGTTGAGTCAGCCGTGTCTCGCATGGCCTGGTGGTGGGGCAATGATGCACTCGCGTGAGCAAAATACGATATGGCTCTGAGGAGGTCGGCCCTCTCCACTCTGCCCTTGATATATGCGGGCGTGAGCCCTCCAGCCTGCTTCCTGACACAGCTGTGAGGGGGTGAGATTTCCCCCGTCTGCCTCCTGTGACGGTTGTATCGGGAGGAGCCTTCCCCAGCGTGCCTCAGGGTATGGCTGTGGGGGTGTGTGTTCCCCAGTCTGCCTCTGAGCATGGCGATGTGAGGGTGAGCCTTCCTCTGGCTGCCTCTTCATGTGGCTGTATGGGACTGAGCCTGCGAGAGTCTGCCGCCTGATGTGGCTGCAGCTGCGTGTACATGCCACCGTCTGCCTCTTGCTATGGCTGTGCGGGGGTGAACCTGCCCCATCCTGCCTCTTGATGCGGGCATGTGGGGGGGAGCATTTCCCAATATGCCTCTTGACATGGCTGTGGGGGTGAGCCTTCGCCGGTCAGCAGCTGTCGATGGCTGTGCGGCGGCGAGCCCTCCTCGGCTGGAGTAGACTTGTCCGCAGTGCCCGACGGACGCTGGCGGCTCACGAACGATTGCCGTGTACTACGAGGGCCCACGGGCATCACTGCAGAAAGGCCGAGCCATTCGCCCTTCCCGAAACAGGGGCCAGCCACCCGCAGGGCTGCTCAAGCCGACAATATCCTCCGCCTCCGCCTCCTCCTCCACCTCCTCCTCCTCCTCCTCCACCTCCTCCTCCTCCTCCGCAACATCATCATCATCATCATCATCAGCATCAGCATCAGCATCAGCATCATCATCATCATCATCATCATCATCATCATCATCATCATCATCATCATCATCATCATCATCATCATCATCATCATCATCATCGGCATCATCATTAGCATCATCATCAGCAGCAGCATCATCGACAGCATCATCCTCATCACCATGATCATCATCATCATCATCATCATCAGCATCATCATCATCATCATCATCATCATCATCATCATCATCATCAGCATCATCATCATCATCATCATCAGCATCATCATCATCATCATCATCATCCAATTCCACCCCACCCCCCACTCCACCCCACCCCCACCCCCCAACCCCAACCCCTTACACGCTCCCGCGCGCCCACGAGCGTCCGCTGGAACGCGCGTGCGGAGGGAGGTAACCAAGACACATCTGCCACGAAGGGAGGGAAGAAAAGAGCGAGGAGCCAGGAGGAGGAAGGGAGAAGGACGAGCAGGAGAAGAGGAGGAGGAGGAGGAGGAGGAGAAGGAGAACAAGGAGAAGGGAGGAGGAGAGGGAGAAGGAATAGGAGGAGGAGGAGGAGGAGGAGGAGGAGGAGGTGGGAGGAGAGGGAGGAGGGAGGAGGAGGAAGGAGGGAGGAGGGGGGAGGAGGAGGAAGGAGGAGGGAGGAGGGAGAAGGACGAGGAAAGAGGGAGGAACGGGGAGGAGAAGGGAGGAGAAAGAACGGAGGAGGAGGAGGAGCAGCAGCAGCCGCAGTAGAAGCAGCATTATGTGAGAGAGTTGATTGCACACCCTTCTTGCATGTAAACCTCACGTTGTACCATAACTTGCTCAGCTCACTTCTCGTTTCTCTTGCGTCTTGGGTCTTCTGTCTCATCTCTCTCTGTCTCAACTTTTGCCTTGCGGTTGCTGAGCTTGGCGTAAGTTTAACAACGTTCCCGAAAGTAGCCGGAGTCATACTCTTGCTAGCGTGGATCTGCTCAGAGGAATAGTGCGCAAATGCCATCCGTGCTGCAGCCCATTTAGCACCAAGCGGAGATGGCGTAACCCCAAGTGGCACACTCCAAAGGTGGCCGGGTGCTAGCAGATGTGGTGAAAATGCATGTCTGGTCTACCAACAAGCAGCGCTTTCACAGTTCCACATTGTTGCCGTGGAAATATAAATTCCTATCCCTACTACATCCCCATCTTCACCATCATTAATCTCTTCTTCATCTACACAGACTCTGTCACCAAGCTCGTCTGCTTCTTCATTATTGTCCTGTGCAGGTAGCCTCTAGCTTTCCTCACATGGCAGGCATGGAAGCCCAATCACGTCGTGTGCGAGAAGTCTTTCCCTCCCTACCCCGCTACCTACCTCCACATGCTCTGCAATGCCTATTTGAACACGCTCTCATACCTGGCCTCTGTCAGCATCGTAATATCACACCTACCTCAGACACGACCACCACAGCGCGTAAGATTGGCAGATTGGTACTTACATGGAGCACGCGTGCAGCACATGATCAACACTGGTTATAAAAAATCAGTTAATATTAGGTGCACCCTCACATCGTGGCAGCAACACAAACGTGAATCACAAGCTGTTCTTCCCCTCCCGGTCTTCATCGGCATCCCTACCGCACGCGAACGGATGTCAGAACAGCACGAGCGAAAGCACTGGACGCGAGTACCTCTTCGATGTGCTACGCCCAACCCCCAGATGTGCGTTCTACGCTCTGACTTTGGATCGGCGGTGGACAAACCTCCCTTTAGCAAACCTCCCCTTACTGAAAGCGGCCTGGGACCGAAACCGACGGACCTGGACCCGCAAAGATGACGGCCGCGACGCCCTCTCGCGAACCGAAAACGGCCAATTCCTCCATCGACGTGTCTTAGGAGGTCTGTCCACCTCCGAGCTTTGGAGGGGAGCGTTGGCTCCGGCATCTCGCTGACATGGCTCGGCTGGTCTGGGACCCTGCCTCCCGACCACACGCAGCACATCACGCTGCTCGGCGTCCTCCTGGGCGTCTCGAGCCCGGCCTGTGGGGCGCAAGGTCCGCGCAGCCGCACGGTGCGACTCTGGGCCGAAAGGTCGCGTTCGGGGAGCACTTCCAGGCCACCCTCAACGAGAAAGGAAGCCGAGCTGAACGCCCGCGGCATCGTTCCTGGCGTTCGCCTTCGTCCTGGTCGCTCGTTCTCGCCCCCATGGTCTTCAGCAATGAGGCGAGAATTGCCCGGTACGAGTCCTCGGCAATTAGAGCACTGCGGCCCCCGCCCAACTCAATGCGGAGCAGGACCAACTCAGCGAGGGCAGGGTCCGAAGCCACGTCCGTTCCCGAGGTTCCGGACGCATCCCACTCTCGCAGACGAGTCTCGACTCAATTTGGTATGCCGTCGACTCAATTTGGTATGTCGTCTACGGGAAGATCAGGCGATGCGGAGCCATCTCCCGTCTACTGACACCTCGTTTGCTGCCCTGCTGGGTTGGGCTCGTCAGCGCTACAATCTTTCCAGAGATGAAGTGGCGCAGCGTCTCTACCGCAGAGGCTACGAGCTCTGGCTGGCAACATACTTGGGGGAGCGACACACCCGCCTACACTATCATACTGCATGGCGTCATGGCTGGTTGGTCGAATATCTCCTATCTGTGTGGATTCTCTGCTCACGCCTCACGCATGACCGCACTGTCACTGCATCAAAAAATGCGTTATCCCAATATTGCTCTCTACCTGCGCGCAAAAAAAGAATCCTGCGTGTACGACCTCCTAAAGCTTCTGATCATATTACGCAACAACAGCAAGTATGTCGAGATTTCTCCTGCACAGTTTGTCAATATCTGCTACATGACCCTCGCTGCAAAGATCTCCTGTCACATGACGTTGTTTGGCTGAATCAGCACTGGGATGTTCCTGCCACCCTGCCTCTCTCGTCTTCTTCGATTTTTGTCAGCAGCCTGCCTCGTACCACTCGCACCTGCAACTGCCGGGGCGCGTCAAGGCGCATTGGCTTTTCAAGCATTGGGGCGACAGGTACGCATTTCATGTACCTTGTGTTACTGGCCTGGAGCTGCACGCATGCCATATACGAGACTCCCTACCCCACCATGGATTCATACCTTTGGATAAGCACCCGCACAGACGTGCATGCATACCCCGTATCTGCTACTTTTGGAAACCATGGGTGTCTTTGCGAAGACCCTGTACACTACGAGCACTGCCCGCAACTACATGCTAAAGGAGTTGCCCGGCGTCTTCAAAAACTGGTCGACTAATACATCCCAAAAGAGCACCAGAACCCTGAAATTACTCGTGTACATTATCTTCCGCACACGTATCTTACCATCAAAGGCAAGTGCCTTGATCGCACGAGTGGCGCACTCACATGTACACGCGCGCATGCACACCACAGAGAGATCGTCTCCAATTGCAACAACACTCAGCGCAGGTTCCTCTGGAAGGCTGCCCGAGCGCTACGATTGGCCAAGCAGCATTCTGGAGATATTTCTTGGTCGCTCTGGGAATCCCGTCTCCTACCGAAAGTGTTGGCGGAGCGTGTTCGTCGTCTTTGCACCAATGGCCAATTTACGTTTCGGTGCCATTGTGGAAAACCAAAGTCGTGTATACCTTGGCTTAAACATGCGATACCAGTCAGTTGTTTTAAGATGCCAACGTCGATCGCGGTTTTCGTCGGTGTTCGTTGTTCCTGGACCGGGCCTTCAAACAGCATGGGAAAACAGCAGTGGCAGTCAAACGGGGTTCAAAGGCAAAACGTTTCTGATGTCGTAGTGGAGATCGCGTTCCCTCTGATCATGATGCATACACATTCTCTGACATTCGTAGGGCCCTCAAACTCGCTTCCAAAGACATCCACTTCATGGTGGGCAAAGACAGTTTCTGCCGTAAGCGGGGGTGGCCCATGGGTGGCAGCATGTCCGAGCCCGCCACCTTGGGCGACCCTGGAGAGGACGTCCATCGCCTATACACGGAAGCAGGGCAGAGCACCACCATCGGTCTGGCATGCCCTGGGTTTTCGACCGCGGAGCTCCTCCAAGACATCTTAGATGTCGACGACGGCCTCGTGTTTCGCAGGGTCTTCTGTGAGCGTTGCCGCGAACGTGCTGTGGGCATGCTCTGGCCCCCGGACGTCGGGGTCACGGTGGAAGGCCGGGGCCTCTCTCTCTGACATGCCTCCAGGCGCACAGCCGACCCAGAGGTCTGTCGTACGAGGTGCGCCCATTCGCCCCGGACGCCGACTTTGCCCGTGGACAGGCAGACCAAACCCGGTTGGCAGAATGTCCTCACGGTCCCCCCTCGTCTACCACACTCTCGTTTCACCATGTGCGTCTCATGGTTTTGGATCGGGTTCTCAGCCACAGCAGCGTGGCTGAAGGAGACCCGTGCCGTGCCCAAGATGCCTTCGTGGACCTTGTTTGTGAGATATCACGTTTGCAGTGGCCCCCGCAATGGCTTGCAAAGACGTGCCGCAGTTTTCCTCGGAAGCATCGCTCAGAATTCTTGGCTGTCGTCAGGGTTTTCGGCCAAATCCTCCCAAGACTATTTCCAGAGGGTTTGGGAGACCCTTTGAACACAGATGGATCTCAACAGTTCGTCCTCACACACCGTGTTCTCCACGAGACATATACATGGATCTGCCCAGCAGCCTAACTATTCTTCATACACCATTACGTGTGCCCATCGCGCCTGCAGCCCATCTCGGCCCTCGCCGCATGCACAACTCTCACCCCCAGCCCTGGTGCTGCTCCATTGCGGGTCTCATGGGGTCTTGGGCCTGCTACAACCAGTACGGGCGGGGGGGGCAACGGCAACGGCAAGGGCAAAGGCAAGGGCAATGTCCATGGGCTACACGCCGTATGGATCGCAGCAGCCTCTATGGATGGCTGGAGGGCTCTCGGGCATCGATAACTTGAACCGCCGCCTGTATGACTACGAACAGGCTGCAGTCATGGAGGAGCAAGAAGGGTCCTTCGTGAAAAAGATCTCGGCAGGAGCGGAGGCAGCCGAGCGCAAGCTCCTGGGGATCAAGAGCAAGCATGACGAGAAAGGGAAGAAGAACCAGCGTGACGGCAAGCGTGCACCTTTCCGCTTCTTGAGGATGGCGAAGAGGCTTGCCATGTCTGAGGAGTCGGAGTCTGACGAGGATTCGGACAGTGACCACGCCGGAGTTGGCCTCATGAAGCAGATGCTCCGCAAGATCATGCAGAAGCAGACCCCCCCGAGGATGAGGTCACCAAGTGGGTGAAGTCCCTGCAGGCAAGGATGGGGAACCCGTCCGGAGCCCGCAAGTACGCGGAATTGGAGTTCGTCGAGAGACTCAAAGAGGTCGTCGCAGCCAAACACGACATCACGAAGAAGAGCCTCGACGACGTCTTGGGCGATTTCGTCGAGAACGCAGGCCTGGCCGGGTCAGGAGCGAGTGGAAGTGGCCGTCGCGCCACACCATCGGGTGGCCCGCAGGGCCTGCGTGCCTTGGCCGTCCCCAGCCAGGATGAGGAGCCCGAGGAGGCGGAAAACACTGAAGCAAAAGCACTGAGGAGCACGTGGCCAAAATCGTCTGCCCTGACACTTCGCTGGAGGGCTGGCCGGAAGTGCGTACCGGATTCATTTCGCGCCTGGCCCAGGAAACCACGCAGGCGAAGTTGGACCCGATCCTGAAAAAGAGCAACTTGAGCACGTCCATCGGGAAGATCAAAGCGAAGAAAATCGAGCAGCGCATCCAGTCCGTTACTGGCAAGGGCTCCGGCGCCATGGCCTAGAAGACAAGCCAGACAAGACTACACCACTACAAGATCAAAGTCGCCAACCATGACGATGCGCCGAGTGATTAAGATAACGTGCCTGGTCGTTCTCCTACCAAGAATTATCCTCCTCGATGTCTGCTCAATGGGGGTCGAGCGGATCACACCGCTACGAGGATACGCAAGCCTTGCGGCAGCCCTTGGACTATGCTGTGTAGCCCTTCAAGCTGCTGCGGCTGTTGTGGCGGATTCAGCAGCAGCAGCAGCAGTAGAAGCAGCATTATGTGAGAGAGGTGATTGCACACCCGTCTTGCATGTAAACCTCAAGTCGTACCATACCTTGCTCAGCTCACTTCTCGCTTATCTTGCGTCTTGGGTCCTCTGTCTCATCTCTCTCTGTCTCAGCTTTTGCCTTGCGGTTGCTGAGCTTGGCGTAAGTTAAACAACGTTCCCGAAAGTAGCCGGAGTCATACTCTTGCTAGCGTGGATCTGCTCAGAGGAATACGTAGTGCGCAAATGCCATGCGTGCTGCAGCCCATTTAGCACCGAGCGAAGATGGCATAAGCCCCAGTGGCACACTCCAAAGGTGGCCAGGTGCTAACAGATGTGGTGACAATCCATGTCTGGTCTACCAACAAGCAGGAGGAGAAGGGATGGGGGAGAAGGAGGAGGAGGGAGGCGGAGCAGCAGGAGGAGGAGGAGGAACAAGGGTAACCGAATGGATTCGTCCAGATGCCACTTTAGCCGCCTACACGGCGGGAAAACGAGCCCCCAACGCTTGGGGGCGAACCAGATATAAGGGTAGGAAAAACAGCATGATTCAGGTGAAATCCCACGCTTCCCCAGATACCGTGCAGGGAGACGAGGCTCTCCCAGCCCGCTGAATAGTCAAGGGGGTGGCCGATCATGCGCCCGAGCAGGGGGCTGCCCTGGCCCAGCTCCCAGGGTCGGCCATAAGTGAGGTGGTGGCCAGAGATGCGCAGTGTGCGGAAGTGCTCGAACTCCTCACTTCGGTCGCCTTTTTGAGGTTGCCAGGCGGGCTCCAGAGCTGCATGGGCCCACCGCCAGAGCTGCCAGGCTCGCCGAAGCACGAGAGCGCAGAGGCGCCAAACGGGCGGGAGCTGTAGGAGGCCATGGCGGGTTCCACGCACCGCACAACGCCTGGAAGGATTCCAATGAGCGCTTCAAGTGTAAGATTTGCGGGGCAAAGCCCCAGGGCAATGCTCTGGCGTGGTTTCGCGCGAGACCTGCTTGGGAAGGCCGGCCCCGTTGCACAGTTCGCAGCTTTTGGGTTTCACACGGGAGCTCAACTGTTACCGAGCTTGTGGAGCTACGAAGCCCGATAAGAAATGTCAGAAGCTTGTTTCCATGTATGGTGCCTGGCAGAAGAGGGCCCTTGGGTAGCAGAGTTTCGAAAGTTCTTGCAGAAGGGAAGCTGCCCCCAGGCCTCGAGGCGTGGCCCAACAGTCGTCGAGACTGAAGTCTGGCACCTTTCGTTGCGCCCGATCCTGGGAGGCAGCAGTGCCGACCCGGAGGAGGAGCCGAAGGGAGGAGGAGGAGGAAGAGGGAGCGAGGGAGGAGCGAGCGAGCGAGGAGCGAGCAGCAGGAGCGCGGGAGGAGCCGAAGGGAGGGAGGCGAGAACGCCGCCGCCGCCGCCGGCCTGGTTCACGGAGACGCCCAGGCGCGAGGTGTGGGTGCGGGCGAGGCGCGGGTCCGCCGCCGCGCCGCCGAGGCCCTGCGGCCTCATGCGGCCCGCGCGGCGCGCGGCCCCGGGCCGCCGCACATCAGCCGGGCCCCGCGGCCCTCGCGAGGTCGGTGGGCGCGCGCGCGCCGGTCGCGGGGCGCGGGGGCGGCAGAGCGCCGGCCCGGGCGGTGCGGGCGGCGGCGGCGGCGGCGGGTAGAGGGCGGGTCCTCCTCCACCTCCTCCTCCTCCTCCTCCTCCTCCACCTCCTACTCCTCCTCCTCCTCCTCCTCCTTCTTCTTCCTACCTCCCTCCCTCCCTCCCTCCCTCCGTCTCTCCCTCCCTACCTGCCTCCCTCCATTCCTCCCTCCTCCTCCTCCCTCTCGGAGGAGGGGTGGGGCAGGAGAGAGGGGAGGGTGCGGGGGGCGGCGGCGGAGGCGAGGAGGAGTAGAAGAAGGAGAAAGAGAAAAGGATGAGGTGGAGGAGGAAGGGGGGAGGGGAGGAGTAGAGGGAGGAGGCGGAGGAGGACGTAGGACAATACGCTTCCATCAGGGGCTTGAGGTCCCCGGGCGCCTGGGCATTGTACGAGCGGCCACCCAGAGGGGAAGAAGGGGGGAGGAGGGCAGAGGGAGGACGGGTACAAGGGCAAAAGAACCCAGATCCACGATCCCTCGCCACCGGCGCAAAAGGCTGCGCACGGCTCGGTCTCGAACAAACCACGCGCCACTCCCACCCGCATCGGCGCGACTCTCCGGTCCGAGCGGCGGCGGCCCCAAGGTCGCCACAAGGGCGGCCCTGGTCTGGGATGCCCAGCCAGGCCGCCGACCCCCACCCGGACCCAGAGCCGAACCCGACCGCAAAGACGACGAGCTGCAGACGGAACGCCGCCACAGCTCGTGGGAACATTCAGCTCTGGCGGGCGACGCGCACCTCTCGCGCGGCCGCCCTGGACAGAAAAGCAACGCTGGCATCGCAACTCTGATGCCGTGCCGTCTGCATGCGACCTCCACCTGGCGCACGAAGAAGGGACGCCAGCTCCGGAATTCGAAAACTCGGGCCGCCAGAGGGCGAGAGCAATCACACTCAGAAGGGCCCTGATCCCGAACCCCCCAAGAGCCCACATACACACACAACCACACACACACGCACGCACACACACACACACACACACACACGCACGTTCACACACACACACACACACACGCACACACACACACACACACACACACACGCGCACGAACGCACGCACGCACGCACGCAAGCACGCACACACACACACACCACACACACCACACACACACACACACACACACCACACACCGCACACCACACACCACACACCACACACCACACACCACACACCACACACCACACACCACACACCACACACCACACACCACACACCACACACCACACACCACACACCACACACCACACACCACATACCACACACCACCACACACCACACGCCACACGCCACACGCCACACGCCACACACCACACACGCACACACCACACACCACACACCAAACACCACACACCACACAC
>CAUYUJ010000247.1:35000-60958 GCA_963575745.1 Prorocentrum cordatum | reverse complement strand
CCTCCTCCTCCTCCTCCTCCTCCCCCTCCTTCTACTCCTGCTCCTCCACGTCCTCCTCCTCCTCCTCTGCTTATTCTTATTGTTTTTAGTATTATCGCTTCGTATGATTGGTAGTATTATTCATACTAATACTATGTTCAGTATTTGTACGAGTATCAAACTTATTCTTATTGGTACGATCATTGTTATCAGTAGTATTGTTATTACTCGTAGTATTAATGGTATTACTAGTATCATTGGTATTTTGGGCGTTCGTATTATCAGTATTCTGAATATTTGTATTATTGTCCGTACTCTTCGTATTCGTCTTATTGTCTTATTACTACTCGTAGTATTATGTTTCCTCCTCCTCCTCCTCCTCCTCCTCCTCCTCCTCCCCTCCTCCCCCACCCCTCTCCTACCTATGGAAGTGGTGGTGGAAGATCGGCCCATCAAGGAAGGGCTGGACGAGTCGTCACGACGGCACTTGTCATCATGCTCCCGACGACGCTGCCCACGAGAAGCAGGCGGGGACGGCCGTAGCGATGGCGATGGGCTCCAGCAGGAGCTCGCAGGCTGGGAGAGGGGCGGGGGCTGCAGATGCCGGAGCCCAGTTCCCGCGGTGGAGGCTGACTACGGGTGCCAGGCTGAACAACCATTGCCTGCCGCGGACTGGCGGCACCCGTGCTCTGCCACCGGCAAAGTGCATCTCGAGCCAAAATGGCTACGGACGAGGTGGAGAGGAGGAGGAGGAGGAGGAGGAGGAGGAGGAGGAGGGCAAGGAGGAGGAGGACAAGGAGTAGGAGGAGGGGGAGGGTAAGGAGAAGGAGGAGGAGGCGGGGAGGAGAAGGAGGAGGAGAGCAGGGAGGAGGAGGGCAAGGAGGATGAGGAGGAGCAGCATGAGACAAGGCGAAGGTGAACGCACACGCCCATCGTCACATGCCCCCGCCGTCGACCGCCGCTCTCTCCGCCGAGCGCCGAGGGCGCGGCCCGCAGTGCCGCAGCGAGCCCGCCGCGGAGGCGTGGAAGCCCGCGCCCCCGAAGAGCAGCACCACCGCCGCCAGCGACACCACGACGGGTCCGCACCTCGCTTTTGTTCTCGGAATACGATCAACACTAAGATTACTACCAATCATGATGAAAATACCACGAAAAAATACCTGAAATAACGATCACCATGACAATGATGATGAGACGATGAATGATAAACATAATGTGTAGTAATATGATTAATACCATCAATAATGATACAACGAATGACACTATTAGAAATACGGACGGTGATAGTAAAAATAACAACACGAAAGAACAATACGTAAATCGACGAATCAATAAATCAAGGAATGCATACATCCATACATAACAACGATGCGAATCTGAAGGGGTTTTAACCATTAATGCCACATGATACGAATCATAAGAATACGAGTAAGAATAATAGTAATACGAATGCAGTAGCAATGAGCCCCGCCTGGCCCAAAAAAACCTGCTCTACGTCCACCGCGCTCTCCCGTCGCGCCTCGGGGGCCGCCTCGAGGGTGCCACAAACGCCGAGGCGGGCCGAGGCGCAGCGCCCGCGGGGCCGCTGCAGAACCCCGCGGCACGGGCACCAGAACGCGCGGGGGCCGCCGCAAGGTGTGTACGAACGGCCGAAGATCCCGGCCAGACGGTGGAGCACAACGAAACTGGTTTTAGGTCGGGCATGTCCCCCTACAGGCGGACTGTGGACGAATACTTAGAATACGCTCCCCACAAAAACAGTTCTCGAAAATAGTCCAACAATTACGCTAACGAGGAGCCCGCCATACTCATAGTATGGCTGGAGTGATGGTAGCTGAAATGAAGCATGTGAGAATCCTGCTGGTGGCCGCTGCCCCGCCGATACCGTTGGTGACGCATGTCAAGAGGAGAGGTGGCGAGGAGAAGCGCCGCGAGCCCGAAGCGGGCAGCGGCCGCACCCCCAAGGCGTCCCCTGCGGCGTCGAGGGAGTGCAACGCCTGCACACCAGCGCACCCCCTGTGGCGTCGAAGAAGTGTCACGCCTGCCACGCTTTGCGGGCCCGAAACGGGTAGCGACCGCACCCCCAGCGCACTCCCTTCGGCGTCGAGAGGCTGCCGCACCTGCCACGCTTTGCAAACCCGAAACGGATATCGACCACACCCCCAGCGCACCCCCCGTGGCGTCGAGAAAATGCCACGCCTGCCACGCTTTGCGAGGCCGAAACGGATAGCGACCGCGCCCCCAGCGCACCCCCTTGTGGCATCGAGAAGGTGCCACGCCTGACAAACGTTGCGAGCCCGAAACGGATGTCGAGAAAATGCCACGCCTGCCATGCCCTGGACGACCGTCGTGCATAGCGGCCGCGGTGAGGGACCACCCCCTGCGCACCCTGCATGGTGTCGAGAAAGTGCCACGCCTGCCATGCTATGCAATGCCCTGGACGACCGTCGTGCATAGCGGCCGCGGTGAGGGACCACCCCCTGCGCACCCTCAATGGTGTCGAGAAAATGCCACGCCTGCTATGCCCTGGACGACCGTCGTGCATAGCGGCCGCGGTGAGGGACCACCCCCTGCGCACCCCCTATGGTGTCGAGAAAGTGCCACGCCTGCTATGCCCTGGACGACCGTCTGCATAGCGGCCGCGTGAGGGACCACCCCCTGCGCACCCCCTATGGTGTCGAGAAATGGCCTGAGAACGTCGTGCAAAGGGCCTGCGCCACGCCTGCTATGCCCTGGACGAACCGTCGTGCATAGCGGCCGCGGTGAGGGACCACCCCCTGCGCACTCCCTATGGGTGTCGAGAAAGTGCCACGCCTGCTATGCCCTGGACGACCGTCGTGCATAGCGGCCGCGGTGAGGGACCACCCCCTGCGCACCCTCAATGGTGTCGAGAAAATGCCACGCCTGCTATGCCCTGGACGACCGTCGTGCATAGCGGCCGCGGTGAGGGACCACCCTCTGCGCACCCCCTAAGCAGCGCTGTGTTGTGCTGCGCTGCGCTGTGTTGTGAAGTGTGCTACGCGTGTCTCATGTACGTGCCGTGCAGGTGTTGCGCGTGGGTGAGGGAGTGTATGTGTATGTGTGGTCGTGTCTGTGTGTATGTGTGTCTGTGTGTCTGTGTCGGTGTGCCTGCGTATGTATGTCTGCATGTCACGTCTGCCACGCTTTGCGGGAGAGGGAGGTGTGTGCGGGTGTGAGACGCGGGTGCGACGCGGCAGGGAAGAAAACCAGAACCCCACGAAACATGTGAGGAAAAACCCAAGCCCAGAGAGGACTGCCGAATAATCGAATGATATGTGCGATAGCAGGTGACAACTCCCGAGGGCTCCTCCTCCCCCTCCTCCTGCTCCTCACTCTCCTTCGGCTCCTCCTGTTCCTCCCCCCCTCCTCCTCCTCCTCATCCTCCTCCACTTGCGACCCCTTCTCCTCCTCTTCCTCCCCATCATCCTCATCAGCATCACCATCAACAGTATCCTCATCCTCCTGCTCATCCTCCTCCTCCTGCTCCTCCTCATCCTCCTGCTCCTCCTCCTCCTAGCCGTTCTGGCCCAGGTGTTTGGGCTTGCTGCAGCTGTCTTCAGAACGGCGCCGCTGCAGCGAGCCAACTTGGCTGATCGTGAGTCGCTCCAAGAGAGCGCAGAATTTCACAACGAGGAAGGTGCAGCGATGGCGCCCGAGCCGCCGCCCCCACCCACGGTGCTCCGTGGGCCGCGGCGGCCCTTCTGGGCGTGCGGGAGGTGCTCAACGGCGGCGAACTGGGCATCTCGCATTCGTTGTCAGTGTGGGAATGAGGCGCCGCTTCGGATCAGGAACGAGGCCTGGAGGGCCCACAAGGCGGCGACAGCTGCCTTGCCTGCTGGTCAGTCGGGGGCGCCTCCTTCGAAGAGCAAAGGCAAGGATGACACCAGCAAGAGGCTCGCGGAGATGGAGAAGCTCATCAGGTCGTTCTGCAGCAAGGGGGAGCCGCCGCCTGCTGCCAGCCCGACAGTGGCTCCGTGGGCCCAGGGTTCCAAGCCGTCGTCGGACATGGGCCCGCTGCTCGAGTCGGACGATGAGAAGGTCAAGCGAGAGAAGCTCACTGCGCTGCTGGGGCAGTACGAGACGGTGCTCAAGAGTCTTCCTGGGCCCGACGCAGACCCCATCCGTGCAGCGACGATCGAGAAGATCAAGAGCATCAGGGAGCAGCAGAAGGCGCTGCGCACGCCTGCGATTGCGCATCGCAGGACGGCCCAGGACTTGCACAAGGCCCGCTTGGCCCCTGCAAAGATGGAGGCCGAGATCGCGGAGAAGACCTCGCAGGTGCAGAAGCTGCAAGAGTCCATTGACGAGCGCAGGCTGCAGTTGGAGGCGAAGAAGCTCGAGATCGACAAGCTCGACGAGGAGTACAAGAGGACGGCTGCTCTCATTGCGCAGTCAGACGGGGAGCCGAAGCCGTCGGACATGTTCAAGCTGGAGATCAAGCCGGAGGAGACACAGGATCCTGATGTTCAGGCATTCCTCGGGTCGGATAAGTGGGAGATACTCAAGCCGATCATCCTCGCGAAGATCGGGCGGCCCTCGCAAGGGGGGCCCGATCATCCTCCTGCTGCTGCTGAGCCTCCTGGCGGCGACGTGGCCGCGGGAGATGACGACATCGACATGGAGCAGCTCAACGGGGACGACTTCGAAGCTCGAGCGGAGGCGTTCCGAGCCGCCGCAGAGGCCCTGCGAGCTGCTGAAGGGGCCGAAGCCCAGGCGGACGCCAAGCGGCAGCTTCTGCAAGCCCAGGAGGCCCTTGGGGTCAAGCGCCGCAGGCAGGGGCTTTAGCAAGGCGGCGCGGCCACAGCGGGAGCAGCAGCTGTGGAGGCTGTGGACGGTCAACTCGAGTGCATGGAGCTCTTTCCAGGGCTGCTTGGATTGGCAGAGGAGTTGGGGGGACAGCGCTCGGCCCCATGTGTGTTTTGGACAGGAACATCGGTTGAAAGATCTCACCAAAGTTCATAGTGCGGCAGGCTGGCTCCGAGGTCGAGGCTATCACGGGGCCTTCGGCAGGGCGAAGTCCACGGGTCAGCTTGCCACGGAGTCGTCAGGGGGAGTTCTGACGGCAGTCGCGTCCCACATTGCTTTCGCAGGATTGAGCCTCAAGCACCTCGGCGCGCAGTCAGGCTATTTCTCGAGGCTGAAGCTGATTCGTGCCAACTTCGCCGTCCCCCACGGCCTGCTGCTGGGCTCGGTCTACGGCTTTGTGGACACATCTGGCAAGGTTTTCACTTGGGATATGCTGGAGGATTTGGGAGTGTTCCTGCGTCGGTCCAGGTCACCGTGGATGCTCGCAGGGGACTTCAACTTGCCGCCAGAAGATATCAAGCTGTGCAAGTGGGTTGAGCTCCTCAAAGGCACGATCGTGGCCCCAAGTGGTCCGACTTGCTTTGCGTCCAAGTCAGGGTCCACGATCGACTACTACATAGTGAGTCAGGGGCTTGCCAACTTTGTCAGTGATGTACGCGCGGTATACGGTACCCCTTCGCCGCCTCACGTCGCAGTTGCCATGCAGCTCAAGGGCCCTTCTCTGAATATACCGCTGCATGTTCGCAGGACATGGAAGCCCTTCCCCGCCTCCCAGAGGACGGGGCCTGTGCGGGAGCCTGCAGAGCACTGCTGGTCCTGGCCCGCAGGGGAGCCCGCAGGCGTTCGGCTGGAAGATGCGTGGTGCCAGTGGCTAAGCAACATGGAGCTGGAGCTGTGCAACCAGTTCGACATCGTCGGTGCTGGGCAGAGAGGCTTCGTCGGTCGAGCCGACAGGTTCGAGCGGCGGCAGGTGCCTCTCGCCGCGTCGATGGAGAAGGCGGTGCTTTCTGGCAGTGGGGCTCAGATGCGAGCCTGGAGGTCGCTGGATGCTATTCTATCCAGGTTCCATGCGCTCCAGGACGACACCGTTGGAGCCAGCGAGGAAGCAGTTGTTCAGCCGTCCTCAACGGGCTCAAGTGGGGCCTGCGCTCGGCGAGAGGAGCACACGGGGGAGTGGCCAGCGGCGCCCAGCGTTGCTGGGCTCAGCACCGAGGGCCCGTCGCTTTCCCTGGGTTCCATGGGCTTTATCCTGCCTGACTACACGTCGCCGCACTCGGGGCCCACGCCGCTGGCTGGTGCTGAGGTCCAATCGTCGACAGACCTGGTTACTGCAGACCCCCTGGGCCGTGAAGGTGGCCAAGGCATTAAACCAGGGGAGCGTCTCAGGGGCCAGGTCGGAGGGCTGCATGGGCGCAAGGGACGTGCCAGAGGCGATACCCGTCGCCACCTGCTGGAGGAGCTGGACCACCTCGACCTGTCGCTGCTGACGGGGGTCAAGGGCGTGGATTTCGACCTGCACTCGCTGCGCAGCGTTGCGGAAGCGGGTGGGGAGGACCTGGCCACCCTGGCGACCAACGTCCACCAAGCGGCGCTGGAGGCGTCCCAGGCGGCGGCAAAGGTACAGCTGCAGGAGTGGAGAGAGTGGGCCCAGTCCGCGGTGAAAGCTGGTGGCCGTCGTGCTCACAGGTACCTGAAGGACTTGCCGCAGGTGAAAGGGCCAGCGGCTCCTGAGGGCTGGGCGCTGCAAGGAGATGCTGCAGTGCAGGCAATGCACGCGGATTGGCTGCAGTACTGGGGGGACGCCAAGGAGAGCATCTCACAGATCCAGGCAGCAGTCGCGCAGAGAGATGAGCTGCCCAGGCCGTCAGCGGAGCGAGTTCGTGCGGTGTGCCGCTCCTTCCCCCACCTGGTGGGCTGCGGGGTGGACTGCGTGAACCCGCGCTCCTTCGACCTGCTCGAGGACGACTTCATGGAGAGGCTGGTGGACCTCATGGAGATGCGGGAGGCCGACCCGCAGCTCTCGGACAGATGGCCGACTCTGATGGTCTTCTTGGGCAAACCTGACGGCTCAGGTGCAAGGCCGATCGCCCTCATCTGCTCCATCCTCAGGGTCTGGGGCAAGGTGCGGAGAGAGGAGGCCAAGCTCTGGGAGGACCAACACGCTGCTGGAGTCTTCTGGGGAGTGCGAGATCGAGAATGCGATAGAGCTGGCTGGGCGCACCAGACCATGGCGCACTTTGCACGCAGCAGGGGCATGCAGTCAGCTACATTGGCCACGGACTTAGATAAGTTTTACGAGCGTATATGTCACGCAGTTTTGTTCGCAGAGGCGGGGGCGGTGAAGTTCTCGACCAGGCTCTGTAGAGCGGCATGCTCGCTTTACTCGGGGCCGCGTGCGGTGTCCTTCAGCGGCTGCGTCTCAGAGGTCTTCCACGCCTCAGGCACGGTGCTTGCGGGCTGCTCGCTCGCGACGTCCCTGGCGAGAGTCCTGCTGTTCCGCCTGCTCACCACGGTGGAGGGCGAGCACCCGACGTCGATGGTGAGGAATGTGATTGATGACATCAGCGCGCAGTCCGTCGGCACGAGCCTCCACGTCGTCAAGGAGCTGGGCGGCGTCGGGGGCAAGCTGATCGAGGGCCTGCGCAGGCTGCGTCTTGTGCTGTCGGAGAAAAAATCACAGGTCCTTGCGTCATCGAAAGGGGTTGCTGAAGGGCTGGGCAGTGCGTGGAAGGCGTCCTTCAAGAAGAAGGCTGTGATTAGGAGTCTGGGGACCGATTGGCAGGTGAGCTCTTCTAGGTTGGCCCCCATAGCCTCCAACAGGGTCAAGACTTGCATGCGTAGGTCGTCGCGCCTCCGCTCTTTGAGGCGCGCTGGGGCCTTTGTGGGGCACATCCAGAGGGCGGGCCCTCAGGCCTCGGCTTTGTGGGGGGCCTCGGTGAGAGGGCTTCCTTGGTCTCAGTTAAAAAGGATCCTCACGCAGGCCCTCTTGTCTCTGGCTCCTGCGAAGCAGGGGGCGTCTGTGGGTTTAAAACTCCGCACGTTTAAGCAGGGTAGGACCATGGACCCCGTGCCGTTGCATTTCAAGCAGGTTGTGTTCGAGTGGGCTCGGGCTGTCTGGGACGGACTCCCCAGCTTAACGATCCTACAGGCGGTTTTTGAGGATGCCGTCCGATCGCTTGCCACCACCAGTCGCCCGTGGTCGAGGGCGACGTCCCCTGCTCACGTGTTTGTGATTGCTTGGGGGGACCTGGGATGGGAAGCGAGATCGGCGCGCCTCATAGTGCTTTCGACGGGCGAGCAGATAGACCTGCTCAGGCTCTCGCCGTCGACCGTTGCCACTCTTGCCCAGCAGGCTGCCAGAGAGATGTCGGATTTTCGTGCCCTGGAGGCTCGTGAGGGTTCGTCGTCGTGGTGTCGGCCTGTGTTTTGGCAGCCTCTGGGCTTTTTGTTCGCCAGGAGAAACTCTGACTGGGACAGGGCCCATAAGAATTCCCTCAGGGCGGCTGTCTCGGGGACCCACTGGACCCAGGACCGCCTGCAGCGACACGGCTTGGCGTCATGCAACCTATGCAGGCTGTGCATGGGGGCCCCAGGGACCACGTTCCACCGTAGGTTTGTCTGCGAGGCGTGGGCTGCTGATCGCTCCCTCTTCTTGTCGGATGAAGCGTTGGCTGCAGCCAAGCTAATTCGGCAGCGGGGAGACAATGAGGAGTTTTTTGCTTCGGGCATTTTCCCGTCTCCCAGGGAGCTGGTTCCCCCGCCGCTTAGGTCCGAAAAGTGTCAGGTCTTCTGGATTCGAAGGCCCGAAGACGACCTGCTGTCTGGAAAAAATGTTACCGACGGCTCGGCCATTTTCCCCTCGGACCCGCTCCTGAGAAGAGCAGGGTGTCGGTGATCTCGGTCGATGACACTGGTGCCATGATCTCTGGAGCTTTTGGCCCCGTCCCGTGGGACGTCGCTCCCCTCCAGCTCGCCAAGGACGGCGAGGATTATGCGTATCAGATGCTCGGCCAGATCGCTTTGGACCCCGAGGGTGTTTGGACCGATTGTGCTGCCACGATCTCCTGTGCTAGGTCGAGAGTTCGCTCCACGAGTGCCCGTTGTGGCCAGGCTCACATGTGGACCTCTGTGCATGCGGCCTTCGAGGGTGGGCTTGCGGTCCATAAGACGAAGGCCCACTGCACGGAGGGTGATGTGGAGCGAGGTGTCACCACTCACTGGGAGCGTAAGGCTAACGCCATTGCCGACGCCCTCGCGAAGCGAGGGGCAGGTCAGCATCCATCGGTCGAACAGGCCGCCCGTGAAATCGCTGGTTTAAGACTCTTGGGGTGGGAGTTGGGCCAGTGGGTTGGGCGGCAGGGGCTTCTGATGCGGGAGAGGGGATGGGTGGACTCGGAGGGCCTGCCTGATAAGCGCCTGGTGCCTGGTTCGGGCCCTCGCCAGGGCCGCCCCCTCGAGCGCCCCATTCCCCCCGTGTCTGTGCGGTTCAGGGCTGTGCTTTCTGCCACTGCCCAGGCGGGGCCGTGTGACCCTGAGCTCAATATTTTGATGAGGCTATCTCAGCACAACCTGCGTGTATGCCACGTTTTTGATCAGACGGGAGCCTCCGTTGTCTCCGCCCCACGCATCGTGTGCTGTATTTCGTGTGGGGCTTATGCGTGGGGCGGGGTCAGGGAGCTCGCTGTCCGCGAATGTCACGGTCACAATGCGGGGAAGGGGCTCAAGCAGCAGCGTTCGAGGTTGCTCGCGGGTCTCTTCCCCAGGTGGCTTAGCAAGTACAAAGGCTGGAGGGTAGGCTGTCTCGAGAGGCCCGTCCCAGGAGATCTCCTGGACTTGGCGAGGGCCATTCTCGACCGTCCCCAGGCGAGAGTGTCGCCGCCCGCCTCCAGAGCCGTTTTCCCCAGGGGACCGCCGTGGCAGGTTCCCATGGGGCGAGGGCCCCTCCTCGCCCGCTTCGGCCTCACGGTGGGCTCGCTCCCGTACTGGGAGCTGCAGGCCGCCCGTCGGGGTGCGGGGGAGGATGAGGAGTCGGTTTAATCTGTCTCCGTTTTATCTCCGCGGTCGGTTTCTTGGATGCCGTCCGCTCTCGTCTTGTCTTATCGTAGCTCCTCCTCCTCCTCCTCTTCCTCCTCCTCCTCCTCCTCCTCCTCCTCCTCCTCCTCCTCCTCCTCCTCCTCCTCCTCCTCTCACTCTCTCCCTTCCCTCTCGAAGACGTCCGTGAGCCTCCACAAACCGCTGGAAGCCTCCGAGGACCTCTAGAAAGCAACCCACACCGCCAGACCCTATGCAAAGCCCCGATAACAGTAGGGAAACAATCTAAGACCGCTGGCACATCTTCCATATCCGTTCCTCCTCCTCATCCTCCTCCGCCTCCTCCTCCTTCTCTGCCTCCTCATGCTCGAACCACCTGAACCCCTGCAACATCCTAAGACACCGTCAAACCGTTCCGAAACCCCTTGAAGCACATCTGGAGCCCTACACCTCCCCCCTTGCCCTTCCAAAGAAGTCTCCCCTCCTCCCCCCCTTCCTCCAACCTGCCGCCCCCCTCTCTCCTCACTCCACTTACTCTCCGTCCTCCCTTCCAGCTCTCCTCCCGCTCCCCCGCCTCGCTGCTACCCCTCCGCCCTGTCATTCCCTGCTCCTCCCCCCTCCCTCGCTGCTCCCCCTCCCCCTCCCGATCACCCCTGCCCTCCCGCTCTCTTCCCTTCCATGACCCCCGAATGGCCTTTCCAGGGCTGCTCTCTGGCCAGCATCAGGGACACGTGAGACTCGGGTTCGGGGGGCTCGGGTTGGCCTGACGGGGTCGCCAGGAAGATGACGAGACCCAAGCTGAGATCTGATGCGACCTCCCGCTGCAGACATCCCACGAACGCTGGACCGTCAAAATGCAGGACGGGATCGTCAGCAAGCCTCGGCAAACCCGAGGTCCTGCGAGCTTGAGTCGTACGTTTCCCACCAGGACCCTCGACCCCGATCATCGAACCTTGATACCACCTCCTCGCTGCACCTCCTGCGCCGACCTGTGGTTCCCCCATCCGCCTCCCCATCCTCCCTCCCTCCCTCCCCTCCCCTTCGATTTCCTCCCCATTCCCCCTCCCTCCTCCCAAAGCATCCCCTGGACCATCGATCCTCGATGCCCCCCCTCCTCGATCATCGAACACCGACCCCTCTCCCCTCGACCATCGCACCTCGGGCCAAGAACCCCCCCGATCAAAGGCCCGCGCGCGCTGCCCGGCAACAGGTCGGGCTGCATGCTCAACACCATGGCCTCGGCGCCCGGCAGGGGGGGCCTTCCTCTGGGTGCTGCCGCCTCGTCGACAATCGTCGACGTCGGTCGTCGCTGCCGTCGTCGCCCGTCGTTGTCCGTCGTCGTCAGTCGTCCTCCATCGTCGTCATCGTAGCAATCTCACCACCACCATCATCGCCATCGCCGTCATCATCACGAGCATGATCTTCAACACGATCGGCATTACCATCACCATCATCATGTCAGGCGTCCGTCGTCGGTCGTCCATCGCCCGTGGTCGCCGACATCATCTTCGACGTCATCGTCGTCGTCATCGTCGTAGTCGACTCCCACGCCCGGCGGCGCGGCGGGGAGGTCCTTCTGCTGCTGCCGCTTCCCAGGGCCCCTCGCGCCAGGGGAAAAACACGATGGTAGGGTGTGCGGCGTTTCGGCCTCCGGGGGCCCTCGGGAAATCAAAGGACAAGAACGACTCGGAGGAACAGCAAGCCCCCGGGGAATGGGTCGAGACCTTGGGGGGGGGGCACGCGGGCCTGGGCCATTCGAGGCTCAATGTGGACCATCGAGGACCGAGGGTCTTCGAAGATCGAGGACGGCGGCTTCCGGACGTCTTCGAGGACCGAGGATCGAGGATCAAGGATCGACTCCAGGGTAAAGGGCAAAGTTACAGCGCACAATCTGGCGCTAGTCTGACAAAGGAGATGTTATGCCAGGACCGTGTCGCTACAACTGATCTCTGGACTGTAGCACAGCAGTTGGGGGACCCCTGAGCCAGTATGATATATATATATATATAAATACATATACACAGACAGGAGGGGTCAGAGCAGGCAACAGCATCAGTAGGGACCCTGTAAACCCTGTAAACACATTGGCGACATGATGATTGCACTCCTGGAGTTACCTCTGGTCATACTGTGAAACGTAAGTGGCAAGAGCCTACTCAGCAAAACGTAGCGACAGCACGGACTCGGTGCGAACGCAATCGCTTCAAATCACGAAGCGATGTACATGTAATAAAAGAATCTCGGCACGGCGGCGGTAGCAACTGCTGATCAAATACGACATCCGCTCCGGTCGCGCAGCGACAGATATGAAAATACCATATGGAAGAAACTCTTGGACAAAACCAAGCGAGCGGGAGTGAAACGCGACCCCCAGCACGTGCAAATGAAAGCCTTCATTCGCGTCCTCTGATGGAGACCGTCTCCACCGCGCAATTTTTCCCCGCCAGCGACCTTGCCCGATTGGCCAGAAACTCGGCCAGTGCCTCACGAAACTTAGCATCCGACTTAGCCATGCCATCAGCTATCTGATGAGCTGTCGGGACAGACCTGACATTCTTGGCCGCAACATCGCCAGGAACGGAAATGACGCGATCACCGCCCTTTACTCTGCCACGCTGGGGGCGAGCCGGCGCAGGGCCAATCTCAAGTCTAGATCTCTGAGGTGTGCAACGCAGGCGGCGAGCAACTCGCCCTACAATCCTTCTGCTTCTTCATACTCCCCCATGGGGTCGCCTACCTGGAGGATCTGCTGCTCGTCAAACACTGCGAGGGGACTCAATCAACTCGATGCCATCTTGTGAAACGAGCCGCGCCTATTCCAGCGAGTCGGTCATCTCCGCACCCTCGCCCATGATGACGTCCGAACGGTCCAGGGCTAGCTCGGCCATTGCTTCGTGGCGTCGAGCCCTGCCCTTCCATATCGAACTGTACGCGCACACTTCTGGTAGCACCTCGGGTGCTTGTATAACTACTGATCCTGGCCTCCAGGGGAGGCGAAGCTGGACAGGGTCCTCCTCGCCAAGTACGGCGCTCACCGCGCGCACCGGAACTCTTCTGGATCCGGGGGGATTTCGGAGGGTGCTTCTGCCTCTTCAGCCTCCACTTATTCCCCATCATCGTCCTGCTCGCCCTCCTGGTGCCAGTCCTCATTCTCGTCGGCGGTGTCGGCAGCTGGGCAGCTGCCGCGGGACGGCTGCCATTGCGGCCACGACGCAGTCGAGCACTATGTCGTTGTGGTGCGGCATTGCCGCGAGAACTCGAGGCAGCAGCAGTCCCTTGGGCAGCCGTCGTGCGGTACATGAGTTGTATCGGAACCTGTCCGACTCGGCACAGGAGTGTTCGTCAGGTAGGTTCGATCCGCGAGCAAGCTTTCTGCGAGGGAGCTCGGAACACACGTTCCGCGGCCAATACAGCGCACACTCTGGCGCTGGTCTGACAGTGAATATTTTCTTCCAAAGCCCTCTCGCTACTAGTAATGATCTCTGGGATGTAGCACAGCAGAAGGTGGCCCCCTGAGCCTGTATGATATATATATATATATATAGAGAGAGAGATGTACCTACGGACAGAGGGTGAGGAAACACAAAGGTACAGACAACGCTACTCCCCAGACCTGTCCCAGGGTGCGTTCTGACCAGAATTTCGAGGCGAATCCAGCGGTGACGACAAGAGCCTCCGAGGAGGCCCAAGAAGGGGAAGACGAGGAAAGGGTAGAAGTATGGGTATCTCTTCCTCGTCTGGGAGGGGGCCAGAGCAGGCAACAGCATCAGCAGGGACCAGAAGAGACACATACAGTGGAGGCCAGTCCACAAGAACCCTTCCACAAGAAACCCAACCCTGAGACCCCAGGGCGTCCACTGATTCTTGGTATGGGAACGTCACGCCTTCCATAGCAAAACCATCGAAACCCAACAAACCCAGAGCACCCTGGAGGCAAACAGGGTGTTTTGTAGCATGGGCCCCCACTGTACACGAAGTGACTATTCCAGAAGGGTTGTGGGCGTCGTCGGGGCCTTTCCTGTTTACCTCTGGGGGGCTCTTGGGGCCTCCGTCGGCCTCGGGCTTGGGCTGTCCTCGCGAGGAGGCCTCCGAGGCTCTCCAGAGGCCTCCAGAGAACGCCGAGGTCCCACGTCGTTGTCGTCTGTCGTCCGTCGTCGTCATCGTCGTGGTCGTCGTCGTCATAGTCATCGTCATCTTCGTCATCGTCGTCGTCGGTCGGTCGACGACGTCATCATGATCATCATCACCGCCACCGCCATCAGCATCATCATCACAATAATCATCATCATCATCATCATCAGCATCATCATCATCATCACCACCATCACCATCATCATCATCATCATCATCATCATCATCATGATCAGCATCATCATCAGCATCTTCATCATCATCGTCATCATCCTCATCAGCATCAGCAGTTTCATCATGATCAGCATCATCATCATCAGCATCAACAGTGACATCATCACCATCGTCATCACCATCGTCATCACCATCATCCTCATCATCCTCATCATCAACATCAGCATCATCATCAGCACCATCAGCATCACCATCATCCTCATCCTCATCCTCATCCTCATCCTCCTCATCCTCCTCCTCATCCTCATCACGTCAGTGGTCCATCGCCCGTCGTCCATCACCCGTGGCCGCCTTCATCATCGTCGCCGTCGTCCTCGCCGCCGCCCGCGACAGTTTTCGTCAGCCGCCCATCGTCGTCCATCGTCCGACGGCCGTCCGCTGCCGTCCGCCGCCGTCCTCCTCCGTCGGCCGCCGTCGCCGTCGCCGTCGTGGCCGCCGTCCGTGGTCCGACGGGCGGAGGCTGCTGTCCGTCGACCGTCGTCCGCCATCGCTGGTCGTCGTCGTAGTTGTACGTCGGCGTCGTCGTCCGACGTCATCGTCGTTCGTCTTCGTCCGCCGGCCGTCGTCTCCCTTCGTCACTCGTCGTCGTCGTCGTCGTTGGCCGTTGTCGTCGTCGTGATCGCCGACCGTGTCGTTCGCCGTCCGTCGCCCCCTGTGGCTGTCCGTTTGTTCATCGGCGTCCGTCGTCCGTCGTCGTCGTTGTCGTCCATCGTCGTCCTCTGTCGTCGTCGT
The DNA here is from genome assembly GCA_963575745.1 of Prorocentrum cordatum. NCBI lineage: Eukaryota > Dinophyceae > Prorocentrales > Prorocentraceae > Prorocentrum > Prorocentrum cordatum. The sequence goes on along the minus strand of CAUYUJ010000247.1, from coordinate 46,024 downwards.
TTTTCTTTGGCGTCCTCGTGGACCCTCGTGTTCACATTATATGACATGGCTGCCCCCGATGGGTGGCGCGTAAAGGTTATCAGGGGTGCCACCAGCGCGCGCTGGCAGACCTCGTCCTCCCTCCCTATATTCCTCCCTCCCTCTTCCTCTGGCACGCCTGAGCTCTGTTTCCGAGAGCTCCCTGCAGAAGCATCCCTCACGTCGTAAAGTCCACCGCCGATCGAGGAGCCCGCTGCCTCCCGAAGGTATGCGCTTCCTCTTCTTGCGCGCCCCAGCATGTCTCCTGCCCCCCCCGACGACGACGCTGACGCTGACGCTGACGCCGACGACGACGACGACGACGACGACGACGACGACGATGACGTCGACACAGACCCCAGCGGCGACGACGACCGACGACAAACGACGGAAGACGAAGACGCCGCCGACGCCGACGCCGACGCCGACGCCGACGGCGACGGCGACGGTATATGTTTTGCCCCAGAGGCCGACATCGAGGAACAACGTCCAAGGTGATGAAAATAAGACGCTCGGGAATGTATGTTGCTGCTTAGCGTGTCGCCGCAGCGGCGGCCCCTGCGCCATGCTACAGCGTGTCGCTACGCTCCGCAGGGCCGGAGGGGGGAACAGGCTCGGGACCTTGACGCCTGGGCATGGTGATATGAATAATGTGGGATGACGATTAAGGAAGAAAGGAGGGGGGAACGATTAAAAAAATAGTTTCCCACACCGGGGGGGAACGCTCAGAAGCAGGGCGCGCCTGTGCGGTGTTTCGTCACCCGGGGGGGCACGCGCCCGAGGACGGCGGGGGGGGGACGATTAAAAAAAATAGTTTCCCAGCCCGGGGCCGGTTTTTTCTAATCATCATCCCGGGCGCCGCCGCGTGAACACGACCCCCGGTCATTTTTTAATCATCATCCTCCATTAGCGCGTCGCGCCACAGAACCAGCGGCGCGACACGCCCACCAAAAGGCCCCTACAGTATCGGCGGGGTACCCTGAACCCCAACATTGTGCCACCTCTTCGAAGGCAACTGTTTTCACGCCCGCCGGCTTCCGCCGGCCCTCCGCCGGCTTTCGCCGGCGCCTTCCGCTGGCCATCCGCCGCCTTCCGCCGAGGAAGAGCTGACAACTCCTTCGATCCTCGACGGCGAGGCGCTTCCTGGAGGCTCGCGGCGGCGACGCCGACGACGACGCCGACGACGGCGGCGACTCCGACGGGGCCGACGGCTGGGGGCGAGACGGCCACCGCGGCCGGCAGGCACAGGAGCAGCCGCCGCCTGCGCCGCCGCCATACCGCCGCCGTCGGCGCGGTCGTCGCCGTCTTCGTCGATCGTCGCGAAGGCTGGCGTAGTCGCCACCGCCGCCGTCGACGCGATCGCCGTCGCCGCCTTCGCCGCCTGCGTCGTCGCCAGCCCAGGTCCCTGACTGTGCTTCTCGCCGTCTGGGCGTCTGTGGTCTGGGCGCTGTGTCCTTCTCCGAAGATTGTCGCCATCTGGGCGCAGTCTCTCGCGATTCCGGCCTCCAGGGCCCTTTCTCGGGCCCGGTAGGCCATCAAGAGGGAGTCCGGAACGGAGGGCTGCCCTCCGGGGAGGGGGGTCAGGACCTCTGGGGCCGCGTACTAACAAGATCAGTCTGGCCCGCAAGACCTGTGTAGATCCAAGACGCATAGGCAATGTTGTTTAAACCCTCCCTCCAGGCTCGCCATTCATAAGTCCCTACAAGAATTAAGTTTTCTTGCGGGAAGTGCCCCGCGGAAAGACCCCCCCGTCTGATAAGACTCATTCGTGCCATGTCATATTTCCTGGGATCTCAACGCCTCGAAGCAAAGTCACTGTTACGCCCAGACAATGTTAATTCGTGCCAGAATACCATTCCAGAGACTTGAACATAGAGAATCAAGAAGGCTGGTGCGTCCTCACAAGTCTCGCCAGAGAAACACTGCTGGGACGCCACCTCTGCACATCCAAAACAACTGGTGCCAACGTTTAAGACGAAATCGCGCGGCGCTCAAGCGAGCGCATTGTTCCTGAAAAGGAACAGCACTCCATGTTTGAAACTGCTTCTCACTTTTCAAACGAGTGTGAGCGGCGCAGAGGCGAGAGCCATATTTCGAAAACCACCCTCCATGCATCCTTCAACCTGCTGCAAGCTGGTAAGACGAATGTGCGCGGCGCAAAGGCGACAGCCACACTTTGAAAACGATCATCCTTGAAGCTGTCGCAAGATTCAAAGACGAATGTGCGCGGCGCTTAGGCGAGAGTCATGTGTTGAAACCGACCCGTCCTCAATCTTTGAATGCGTTACAAATTTCAAGCTGCAGGATCAGAAGTGGTGGGGAAGTCTAAGGCGAAACGCCTGGCCCGCTATACCAACACGCCAGGCGGTGCGACAGGGAGGACTTAGTTATAAGGGATGGAAGAGGGAGGGAGGAAGAGGGAGGAAGACGAGGATGTGGTTATCCTCCCTCCATCTTCCCCCACATCCCCTCAAGACCTCTGGAGGTAGTCATACGTCTCAAATGGTCCAGCGAGCTATACAGAGGCCCTCAGAGTTCCAGAGCTATAAAGAAGGGGAAAACGTCCAGGAGCCTAGATCGTCGAGTCTCAAACCTCAAGCCTCCCATCTCCTCCTCTCTCCTCCTCCTCCTCCTCCCTCCTCCTCCTCCTCCTCCTCCTCCTCCTCCTCCTCCTCCTTCTCTTCCCCCTGCTCCTCCTGCTCCTCCTGTGTCCCTCCCGCCCTCCCTTCCTCCCTCCCTGCAGCTGTTGCTCCGCATCTTCCTCCCTCCTCCCCCCCGTTTCCGGATGACTGCGTCTTCGCCGCTTCAGGCACAAGCATCCCCCCTCGCCGCGCTCGTGCGCGGAGGGAAAAGGCACGCGCCGACCCCGCAGGTCATGGCAGGGATCTCGCACACGCCAGCCCAGCAGGGCGCTCTGGAGCGCACCGCCGCCGTGCCCGGCCCAGGCGGCGTAGCGCACGCGTTCTGGGGACCTTTGGCGCAGCCGGCGCCCCCAGCAGCAGCCGCCTGTTCCCCCTCGCCGGGCACCGCGCGTGCGCCGCGAGCTCCAGACGGACCTCCGCAGGGCCCCCGCAGGCCTCCATGGGCGCAAGGGACGTCCACGGCCTCGGCGCCGCTCGTGGGCGAAAAGCATGCCTGTATCCGCGGCCTCGCGGGCCAGGCCCCTGAGCCGCGACCCCGCGGACACGCGGCGCGCACTGCGCGGGTGCCCCGCGCGGAGCGTCTCCGCGCGACCGCGCATCCGCGGGATCGCGCCCCGTCGCGCGTGAGCCGCAAGCTCGGCACCGCGGCTGCTGCGAGGGAGCCGCGCCACCTGCCATCGGCCTCTTCGTCCGGCAGGCCGACCCGACCGCCCACGTGCGCGCAGCTCACTGTCCCGCCGCGGTCCACCTGCAGCTCCTGCACCGGCCCTCGCTCGCCTGCACCACGTCGAGCCCGACCCCCTCCTCGTCAGACAGCGGGCCGCCACCGATCACCAGGCAGGCGGACGCGTCCACCCCGACCTTCCACGCCGCCCCTGCCCGCTGCGCGCAGCGGACTGGGGCCGAGCGGAGCGGCTGATCGAGGATCGCTCTCACGGCGCCCGCCTCCTCCTCCTCCTCGTCCTCCTCCTCCTCCTCCTCCTCCTCCTCCTCCTCCTCCTCCTCCTCCGCCTCCCTAGAAGAAGGCTGCTCCTTAAAGGCACCTGCCTCACATCTACAGACAATGCTCGCGCCTTCTAAGAAAGAGGGTGTTTCTAAGAAGCCTTCCCCCCTCCCCCTACCCCCCTTCTGCGCGTGGCCGAAGATTCTTGAAATCCTGAACCCAAAAACTTCCGCCGGTTTCAGCCCGCGGAGCCGCCCTCACTCTGCGTGCGCCGGCCTCCACTGGCCGTCCGCCGAGGAAGAGATCTGCTGCATCCTCCGATCCCTAAGGTGAGGCCTTTCCTGGAGTGCCTCATATCTACAGTTAAAACTCAGGAGGGGTGGCAAGGACGCAAGACCCTTGGAGGCCGAAGTTAGGATGTTTTGGGCGGCGGGCGACCAATGAAAACGGCAAAGGACAGGCCGCAGAAGCAAGGACAAAAAGCACCCCAGATGAAGGCGCGCGTCCTCACTAGGCGCGTTGATTGCAGTAGCGACTCGGTGTCAGAGCTCGTCTTGCTCCCTAGATCGACGCGCCCTAACGCACCCTCGGACTTGGCTGGATAGGACACGCGAGAGTACACAGGACTCTTCCGAGGGCCACACTGCCACAGAAACATAAGAGGCATGGGTCACGAGGCCATCCACAAGGCCCGCGCGACTGGCGCCGCCTCCGCGCCGCCAGCTGCTGCCGCCGCAGGAGGAGGGGAGGAGGAGGAAGAGAAAGAGGAGGAGAGGAGGAGGAGGAGGCGGAGAAGGAGGAGAGGAGGAGGAAAGGGAGAGGAAGAGGAAGAGGAAGAAAAGGAGGAAGGAGGAGGAGGAGCAGGATGAGGAGGAAAAGGAGGGGGAGGAGGAGGAGGGTACCCTTGACTTGGCGGGGTGGACCTACTGATCAGAGCCGACTGTGCTGCGGCGGGAGCGCCCGCCGGCCTCTTGCGCCGGGTCGGGTCCGGGGGCGCGGGCTGCGGCTCGGGGTCGTGGGCCGCCAGCCGCCAGACCGCGTTCAACACCTGAGGGCGCTCGGAAGCCACGGCGGCGGCGGCGGCGGCGGCGGCGGCGGCGGCGGCCAGAACGACGACGGCGAACTTCTGCTTATGCGTTTATGGATTCGAAGGCGTCGTCCTACATGATGCTCGCCCTCTCGTCATCTTGTTTCTCCTCCTCTTCCTCCTCCCCCTCCACCTATTCCTCCTCCTCCTCCTCCTCCTCCTCCTCCTCCTCATCATCATCATCATCATCATCATCAGCAGCAGCAGCATCAGCATCATCATCGTCATCATCATCACAATCATCATCAGCATCATCAGGATCATCATCATGATCATGATCATCATCATCATCATCATCATCATCATCATCATCATCATCATCATCATCATCATCATCATCATCATCATCATCATCATCATCATCCTTCTCCTCCTCGTCCTTTTTCAGTGGCTTACTCTTGATTCCCACCTATATCTGATTGAAGGGGCTGCTGGAAAGGAGGAGGGACACAACACCCCCAACCCCACCACCAGCACCTGAACGACGGAGCCACAAGGGCCAGAACCCGCCTTCCAGGCACCAAGGGCGAGGCGGGGCCGCTGTCGCCCTCAGACAAGCCTGTGCCACCACCCCGCCTCCCCATGAGGCGCGAGTCTCAGGGGCCAGGGCGAGGAGACCATCAGCCCCCTCGGCCAAGGTAGGTCCGCCCTGGGGAGTTCGTTGTCTACGCTGCTGTACAAAGATTTTGGGACAACCCTTTAGGAACCCCTTTGGGGGTCCCAGACGCATACGCCCCGCATCTAACACACAGAACGACGGGCAAATCACTCGACTGGATTTTGCAAACGTGCAAGCTGTAGGGCGGGGTCACCTCGGCCGAAAAAGACGGACGCATGGCAAGGGCCGGGGCGGCACAGGACCCTTTGGGAACCTCACTGGAAAAACAACGGGCACACTCTAGACACCGCCAGCGGTACCCATTCCAACGAACACAATGAGGCTTACGGCCGCTGGGGAGGGCCAACTGTCTGGGGTCCGAAACTGACGCTGCAGCTTCCCAAACAGCATCCGGGAGGTCTTCGAAAACCTGGGCCATGCCCAGTGCTAAGGTCTGCCAACTACTCAGGGCCAGCTCGTACTTCACGATGTGCTGGGCCATTTCTGGGTGCAGCTTAGCTCCACTATTCGCGTACTGATCGGCACGATCGTTTCCTAACTTATGAATACGGGCCCTGCCTGATACGGAGTCTCCAAAATTGGCCTTCACCTTCTTGAGGTCCAAAGAGGGTACTGCCTTGCGTAGATCACGTTCCACACCTCTGCCAACGGCGAACGTCCGCTAGTCGCAGATGTTGGGTCTGCTGGTCCTGCAAAAAGGGCGGCGCAGTCGACGTGCAACTGACAACTCTCTGACCGATCCTTCTCATCCTCGGGATCAAGGTGTTCCAGGGCCTGAGGCAGGCCGTAGTGCTCAATACAACACTCTGAAGCAGAAAACCAGGCAGGTCCCCGAAGATGCCCCGAACAAAATCTCCATCCTCACCTATCTGGCAAACTGACCACCCTGCCCTGGGTGCGAAAACATGGGCGGGTGAGTGAGGCTCCCGCCCGTGCGCAGCACATCGCGTTGGTTTGAGAGTGAACCTTGGAATCCCACCCGACCTGCCAACATAACGGACTCCCCCGCCCCATGCCGCTGGGACTACGTCAGCAGGCACTGGCGTCCGTAAGGAGTCGTAGAAAACATCATCATCGCCCCCCCCAAATCCTGCTGCACCAACTTAACGCCGATATGATCGGACTTCTTCTCGGCCGGGCTGGGGCGCGCGAAGCAGCCGCGCCAGGCAGAACCCTGAACGCCCCCCTCAGGCGATCGGCAAAACGGATAGACGGGAAAGATCTCACACTTCCAATCACGCAACCACTTGGCAGCCATATAGGAACGGCAACAAGACTGCTTCACGATCTGCTGGAGAGAACTGGCTCTCCTGCGACTTGCCCACAGGGTCTGGGGGGGCTCCGCCCAGAGCCCTCTCCCCGGGATCTCCCGGGCCCCCGGGCGGCCCGTCTCTTTCAAGTGGCGCCCCGTGCTTTCCTCGACGCACTCATGCGTGAGATCTCTGACAAAGTTTGGATCGCCCATCCCCCCGCCGACGCACCGGGGCAGCAACTCCCCAGACTTCTCCGGCACACCTCCCGAGCGCGGCGGCGGCGTGCTCTATCGGATCCCCGGCTGGCTCCGACGCCAATGCCGCGGGAAAATCAGCCCCGCGGCTTGCGGGCCCGGGAAAACTCAAAGCCCGACCCCCAAGCTCCCCCCCCCGGGGCCCCCTGGGCGCCCACGCCACCACCTTCCCCCCGCGCGCGGCGGCGGGCTTGACGCTGCAAGGACATATCTTGGCTCTGGCACGTTTTGGATTACGAAACGATTTAATGCTGCCCAACCTTCTCCGTCGCTCGGCCCACCTCTCGTTTCGTTTCGCCGTCGCCCCGCGAGTGCGCGAGTGCTTGCCCGGGGCAAAGTCGCAGGCTAAAGTCGCGATCGACCCGTCGCAGGCGCCCGCGCAAGCACCCGGCTAGCTCCACGCGGGCCTTGGCCGCAAGCTCTGGGCGCGCACCCGCGACGTTGAACTTTTTCTTCGCGAACTGCAAACTGAACAGCCTCGAAAGGTAGTCAACCAGGAAGGCCGGGGCGAAGCCCATATTATTCCGCAGGCATCAATGTCTGAAATCCCCTCGCCAAGGCCGAAGCCGCCCACGCGCGCAGCTAGAGCGGGGAGATAATTACGGTGACAATGCTCAGCTAAAGCGGGTAATACATGACACTTCATCTCGCGCGCGCCACTTCCAACCGCGACCCCTCGCCGCGGCGCAACTGCGCCTGCCGCCGCGTCTCCTGGACTGAGGACCCCGACCCAAGTGCGCGCGCGGAACGAGAAACGAGGGACGCGCAAAGGGAAGCCCCAGTCCAGGGCCAAGCTTCAATGCCCGCCGCGCTGAACACGCTCGCATCCCACCAGGAGGGCGAGCACGCGCTCGCGGCGGGGGACTGCCAGGCCGCCCCTCTCAGTCTGCCCCCAGACCGCGCCCGCGAGGGCCCCCCCTGGCGACGCGGGGGGAATGCCATGATCTATGATCGAGCTCTCCCAAATTGCGCTCTCGTTTCTGCTCCCCCTGGAAAGCGCCCGGACAAGCGCCTGGAGCAAACAAATCGGCCGACGCCCTTGGATTGGCCCCCTGGACAGAGCGACAACCAAAACGTGCTTCCAGGAGGGGGTCGACCCCAAGACCCTCAGAATACCGAAATTACAGCTCAAGCACTTCAGGGCTGGCTCGCATAGAAGATGGCAGCGCCTGGGGCGACTGCCATCTGCAGCAGCGGTGGCCCTCTTGAAGCAGTGAGGGATCTTGACAACGTCGGCAGCCTCCGGGAGCTCCAAAGATGATCATGCCCCGGGGCCACTGGGGCACCCCGGAGCCCCTGGCTCCAGTATTCACACCCCAAGCCCCTGACCAAGTGGCGACCTCCTGCGACAGCTACGAGGACAGACATGATGCGGCTTCTCCATCATCTGCAGGGGACAAATCTTGCCTCCCATTTTCCGCAGCGCCCGCGTAGGCGCGTGCCCACTTGGCTCCACCACTGGGGGCTGGAGCGCACCGATCTCTCCACAAGGCCGAGCGATGGGCCTCCTCTCGACACAAAGCTAAAGAGGCACAATGATTCACAAGGGTCCTGAGATCCTCAAGAGCACGAATCGCTTCTGCGTGATATCAGAAAAAATTCCTAAGCGGAACCAGAGCTGCCTTAAGGCACCCACACCAGAACCTGGCCCCCAGGGCAATTGCATTTAAGAACGCATCCTTTCTGCAAGGCCTTGAAAGGAACTGGGGCAAGCTGCTGAAAAACTGGTTGCGCGCCTCGAGCTTGCCTCTCGGTCGGGCTTCGAATCTCGCCTAAGCGCAGCGACAACCCTCTCAAAGCCTCATAAGGGCCGCGAGTCGAGGAGCGCCCAGTGTACAAAATCTCGGCCACTGGGGCCTCGACAGTGTCACGCGGCAGACCTCCGTGGCGCTCTCCTAGAAAACTCTGGAGCCCGCATCTGAGCTCGCTCAAGAAACTTCACAGCAATCCCCACGAAGTTGATCCAGAATCTGCTGCAGCCCAAAACGCCCCGATTCCCTGGGTATATAAGTCCCCGGAGACCTCGACTTGCATCATGGCCTCCTCTGACCGGGGCCACCGCGGGGCAGGCCCCATGGGGGGGCCCACGGGGGGCCCCTGGTACTTCAGGAGCCTCTGAACCATAAGTTTGTCGAGGCCTTCTCAGGATCTGAGCTCCACGGGGCAACGCGGGCAAATATCTCGATCAAGGTCGGCCCACACCGCCTCGACGCACGGAAGGCAGCAGCTGCTTGGAGACCAGGAAATAATCCCAGCAGCGGCCCGGCGCGCTAGACCGGCAGGTCTGAAAGAGAGTCGGAATACAGAACTGGCCATTCAGCTCACGCGGGCACACACCTGCCCGAAACAGATGATGTTCAAGACGGCGACCCTCAGCCGAGATGCGCAAGAGGTTCCGACGAGCGACGTCCTGCCCCAGCATCTAGGCCAGACGGGGATTTTCCACTCAAGGCCAGCCCCGCCTGTCCAGTAATTTCAACATGGAATTTGAACCCAAGGACTTCCTTCTACAGCGGGCAATCCTGAAAACCGCAATCGGGGCTGACGGCTCGAGGGGGGCTGCCAGACATGCACGCGCGCGCGAGCGAGAGAGCAGACTCCAGCACTCTCGCCACCTCGTCGGGCGACCTTACGAGAAGCCCGAAAACTGCCCCACCCCCGCTTGCACAAGAACTCTTTCGCCTCCAGAAGAGGCCGACCATGCTGCCCATGTTCCTGAACGAGTACGACGCGGGCGCTGGTGGACTCCACGATGGCCGACGCACTGCTCCAAGACTTGGCGTTCACCGTCTGAATGATGAGCTGGCCTCCTCTGCCACAAGGCTGTCGAAGGTTACCCGCAGGGCGGGTCGCCCTCGGCCTCCGCCTCACCTTCCTCGCGGCGGCGATGCGCCGCTGAAGCCCCCGCCTCGCGCCCCGCATCCGCTGCCGCGCGGCGGCATGGCAGCGGGGCCCGCTGCATCTCCGAGCTCTCAGACGCAGCTGCCTCCGCCTCGGCGCCGGTGGCCCCCGCGCGCTCCGACGTGGTCTCGGCCGCCCCCTGGCGCCCCTCACGACGCGGGCAGGCCATAGGGAGGTTGCCTTCAGCACGTGCAGAGCTGGCATAGGCGGCCAGTGCTCGTTCAGCCCAGCCCGAAGGGCTGGATAAAGTTCCACACTCAGGTTGTTGAGTCCCTGCAGGTAGCGCCTCATGTCAGACAGACTCGGCACCCCGCTGAGCGCCGCCATTGTCGCCCCCTTGCCTCCCGCGCGCACGCAAGGGCTGACGAGGCCTGGCGGCGCCACAATGTCATGCGGATCTGCAACGACTCCAATGGGAGAGGACGCGCAAGAAGGGGCCTAGCTCATCAGCATCATGACTTTGGCCTCGAGCTCATCACGAGCCAAATCCTCTTCCACCAAAGCTATCCTCACATTCAGGTCGTCCAAAATTTGTTCCTGCTTCAACACGTAGGCCTCTTGCTGCTCGAGTTGTTGCTGCCTGAGACAATTGGACTGCACATTTCTCCGAATCGCGTTGGCGTCGAAGCCTCCTCATGGCAGCCTCCACTGCCTCCGCTGCCTCCGACTCCTGCAATTCGGCGCCGTAGGACTCACTCTTCGACTAAGTTGCCTTCAGCATGTCGTAAGTGTGTTGCAGGAGATATATGTGCGGTCCCTGCGGATTCCCCTTATTATCATTATCCTTAGTGAAGAAATCATTATTGACCCCAGTGTGGCCTGAGTTCATGGGGGAGTTCGCCATGGTGCTCTCCCAATGCTGACCGCACTGCCAGAACCACTGATGACACATATTCACATTCACAGAACAACCCATGCATTGCCATGGGTAGTCGGTCTGGCTCGACGGCGTTGGCGCTCCACGAGGCATGAGCGGGGCTTTGGCCTGGGTCTGCTTGTCCTTGCCCTTGCCTCTCGCTTTGCATCTGCTTTTGCCGTCCGAACGTCCACCCATCTCCGCCCGAGTGGACATGCGAGGTTCCGCAGCCTGCCCGCGGCCCTGCTATGGCCCATGGCTGCAGTGCGGGCGCGTATGCACAAAAAGGACTCTGCGCCACTTCGAGCCGTGGAGGCTTCATCCAGGATTGAGCTAGGGGGCTACGGTCTCCTCCTCCTCCTCCTCCTCCTCCTCCTAGGGGGCTACGGTCTCCTCCTCCTCCTCCTCCTCCTCCTCCTCTTCCCTCCTCCGTCCTCCCTCCTCCGTCCTC
>CAUYUJ010000247.1:0-27500 GCA_963575745.1 Prorocentrum cordatum | reverse complement strand
TCGTTCACTCTTGAATCGATCGCGGTCCCGATCGTTCAAGGTTGAATTCCGTCGGGTCCAGTGGCGTCACCGTGACCCTGGATGCTTTCGCATCGCAGAATTTAACCTTGAACGCCTTCGCCAGAGTCGCCAGCGCGCCAACGCCGCATGAACCTACCGCATCCAGAAAGAGAGAAGCGCTCGGGGCCATAAATCTCCGAAGCACTGCGGCACCGATGCGGCATCCTGACCGAAGGCCTGGGTCAGCACAAAGCCGGATCGACCAAGGCCCCCTCGCGAAGCTGGGCCAACCGCTTCTAGCAGCTCCAGAACCAGGGCCAGCGGAGGGCGGAAAGGGGAAATCGGCCCCACTAGAAGCCTACTGGATGGGGTCCGAGTAGATGGGGTTGGAGGATCGCGCTGCATCGCAGATGCATCGCGGATGCATCGCTGATGCATCGGCGATGCATCGGTGACGTGGACGATGCATCGGCGCCGTCGGCATGGAGACAGTCGGGCTCCGCATCAAACCGAACCGCCGATGCATCGGCGATGCGGCGGGATCTTTCGACCCCACCTACTCGGACCCCATCTAGGAGGCCCAGACCCACTGGCTACCAAGCAAGGTCCACGGAGAGCTGCAAGGGGAGAGCGGCCAGGCGTGACTCCCAAACCCCGGTCGGCCACAGGGGATTGGCGGACCCCCGCAGCGCCGACCCCGCCGCGCGAGCCCCGAAGGCGGGCGCGCGCGCGAGGCGCCGGAGCCAGCCTGGGCGCCGAAGCCTACGGCCGAGATCGCGTCCACGACGGCCTCCAGGGTGACCTTGCGCGGCCACGAAGGCCCTCCCAGCCCCGAAAACGGCCAAAGCGTTCGCGGGCCTCCCCTCGAGCCCCCAAACTCCTGGGCTCCTCCCCTTCCCCCAGATCCTAGCGTTGCAATGTTCCACCACGGGCGTGTTCACCCGATTTCGGGGCCCTGGGGACCCTCGCAGATCGATCTGGCTCGAGAAAAGCTGCAGAAAGACTGGATCCAGGGTTCCAGTCGTGAGTTCTTGCGATGCCGCATTTTTTGGCAACGTCGGAGCCCAGGAGGTCCCCGATCCTGGACTCCCCTGCGCCGCCTCCCTCTTCTCCTTCTCCTCCTCCTCCTCCTCCTTCTCCTCCTTCTCCTCCTTCTCCTCCTTCTCCTCCTCCTCCTCCTGCGCTTCCACCTCCTCCTCCTCCTTCTCCTCCATCTTATCCTCCTCCTCCCCGTTTTCCTCCTTGTCCTCCTCCTCCTTCTCCTCCTCGTGCTTTCTCCTCCTCCTCCTCCTCCGCTGGCAGCTGCAGCTGGCGGCTGGAGCTGGGGCTGGAGCTGGAGCTGGGGCCGAGGCTGGAGCTGGAGCTGGGCTCGGGGCCCAGAGCTGGGGTTGGGGCTCGCCTCCTCCTCCTCCTCCTCCTCCTCCCCCCTCCTCCTCCTCCTCCTCCTCCTCCCTCCTTCCCTCCCTCCCTCCCTCCCTCCCTCCCTCCCCCCCCCCTCCCCCCCTCCCCCCCCCCCCCTCCCCCCCTCCCCCCCTCCCCCCCCTCCCCCCTCCCCCCTCCCCCCGAGCCGAGGCCCCGTCGCCATGAGTTTGGCACGGCGTGGGCCCCCATCGCCGCGGATGCCATGACGATGGACACCCTGACACTCCTGCCATCGACATAAGCATGTGTTAGCAATGTTGGAAAAGGTGGGAACGATGCTGAAAACATGCTTTTTACAGGTTTGAGACATGTTTCAAACATTGCAGACATCTGGAAATGATTTGGCTACATGCTTCCTCTCCAATGATCGTCGTCCACAACCCCATCGGTCTGGACCCACTCCCGGGGACCAGCTCGTCATCCCGAGTCGTTCAGTTGACGGTCCTCTCGGGGCTTGGTGAGAGGGCCCCCAGTCGTAATCCGCCGTGGCCTCGAAGGAGCCTCTGAAGCCAGCATAGACTAAAGACACAGACGACACCTACGCTGAATGGCCGTTGCCAGAGAGCAGCCAGGAAGAAAAAGAGGAGGAGCAGGAAGAGAAAACTACAAAACGTCTTCCGCCGTGTATGGTCTTTCTCTTGGCAACGCGAGCATGTCTGGGGCCGGAGCTGGGGCTGGAGCTGAAGCTGGAGCTGGGGCTGGAGCTGAAGCTGGAGCTGGGGCTGGAGCTGGGGGCTGGAGCTGGAGCGCAGCCCCGTGGCGGAAAACAGCCTTCCGTCGTGTTTTTTTGTTTCTGGCGACGCGAGCATGTCTGGGGCCAGAGCTGGGGCTGGGGCTGGGGCTGGAGCCGGAGCGCAGCCCCCCGCGGCGGGCCGTGGCCCAGGAGGCGGGCGAGCGGCCCAGGGGCGCCCCTGAGACCCTGGCGCCTTCGCAGTGTCTCGCGGGGTAGCTTGAGGTCGATCGTGTGCCCCTACGGGCAAATTGTAAAAACAAAAAAAAAAATGATAATAATAATAATAATAATAATGATTATTATTATTATTATTATTATTATAAAAAAGAGGGGCATGCCCGACGTGAGGGTAGCTCACCGACGTCCCAGACAGCCGACCGTATCTGGCGAGACGCAGCGCCAGGGGGCGAAACCGACGGGAGAGACGGCACAGAAGCCATCGAATACGAATGTGTCGAGCGAGCCCGCACACGGGGCTTCCTCCGTCGACTCGTCGTGGGTGGGAGCTCTCTCCGTGCCCGACCACTGCGGAGCGCCGCCGGCGGCCCCGAGACGACGGGGACCCCTGCGGAGCGGGGCCCTGGGCGAGCATGGCGTTCCTCGGCTCTGCTTCCCCCTCCCCCCTCGGGGGCGCCAAGAGCAGCGCGTCGGCTGAGACATCCCCACGGTCTCCGCCGAGAGGAACCGAAAGCCCAGGCCGCCAGCTAGGCAAACCGCCTGCGGCATCCCCGCAGTCTGGCAGCGAATGGGGCCGCGAGGCCATTCCTGGCGGGTCCCACTTGGAGTGCTGAAGCCAGCACATCGGCTGAGACATCCTTACAGTCTGCCCTGAAAGCACCGAGTCCAAGCAAACAGACAAGCAAACCGCCTGAGAAATTCCCGCGGCCTAGCCGCGAACGAGGCCGTGAAACCACCCCTGGCGCCCCCCCCCAAAGTGGGGTCCTGAAGCCAACGCGTCGGCTGAGACATCCTCACTTCCGGTTCGAAAGCACCGACGTCCAAGCCCTGAGACATCCTCGTGATCTGACAGAGTGAGAGCGAGTATGTCGCAAGTCCAAGTGAGTGCGAGTGAGGCTGGTGAGCGAGTCTGAGTATGAGAGTGATTCTGCGTGTGAGTCTGTGTGCGAGTGAATCTGAGTTATGAGTGAGTCTGCACGCGAGTGACTCTGAGTGTGAGTAAGTCTGAGCATGAGTGAGCCTGAGTGCGATAGGGTCTGAGTATGAGTGAGTCTGAGTATGAGTGAAGCTGATGGTGCTTAAGTCTGACCATGGGTTAGTCTGAGTGCACGCGAGTCTGAGTATGGGTGAGGCTGAATATGAGTGAATACGAGTGTGATTAAGTCTGACCGTGAGCGAGTCTGAGTGCACGCGAATCTGAGTATGACCGAGTCTGAGTGAGGAAGAGGATGCAAGGGAGTCCGAGTACTAGGGAGTCGGAGCTAGAGTGGGTATGAGCATGACCGCGCCTGAGTGCGAGCGAGCCTGAGCAGGAGCGAGCCTGAGCGAGGAAGCAGAGGGGGGGGGGCGAGGGAGGCGTGAGGCGTGAGTCGGAAGGGGGGGCCTGAGCAACAGCACGAAACCGATGTTCGGACATGGAGAATCATCCTCACTGTCGGAGGCCCCGGGGCAGTGCGCGACAGAGACGCGGGCCCGCGCCCGCGCGCGCTGCTCCGATGCGCGCGCTGTGGGGCAGCGGCCGCGCCAGGGGGGACCCCCTCGCCTGGCCCGGGCACGTGGCCGCTCACCCGGGCCTGCCCAGAGCCTGCAGCAACCGCGCCTGCCCAGACCCCCGACGTCACGAACTTGTTCGTAACCTCTTCTTCTTTCGCAGCCCTGGAGCGCGCAGCGCTGGGCCATCTTTCACAGAATCAACAAGGTGCCGGTTCCTGCCGACGCAGCGCTTGTTCAGACCGCAGGGCGGGCCGACAAGAGAAGCGGGCCGGGGACGGAACAGGGGCGGGAGGAGCCGAGGAGCGAGACAGGGGGAGGAGGAGAGGGAGGGACGACGACAGGAAAGGACAGACCAGAAGTCTCGACCCCTTCCCCGGGACCCGCTTTGCCTCCCGAAGCGCTGCCTCTCGGACCCTGGAGGCCCCGAGTGGGGCCCTCCATGGGGCCGAAAAGCACAGAAGCCCTGCCGCCGTGACTCCTTGTCGTGCCTCGAGGGGGGGTCTTGGCCCTCGAGGCCCCCCCAGGAGAAGACCTTCTCGGGGTCGAAGGACACCTGCGCGGCCTTCGTCAGCACCGACCTCAGTGGCCGCCCGCCGCCGGGCAGGCCGCCCGGCGCTCGCCGCCGCCGTCCGCGGGCACCGCCGCCGCCTCGACGCCGCCGCCGCAAACGACGAAGCCGATGACGACGACGGCGGCGACAACGACGGCGGCGGCGGCGACGACGACGGCGACGACGACGACGACGACGACAACGACGACGGCGACGACGACGACGACGACGGCGACGACGGCGACGACGACGACGGCGGCGGCGACGGCGGCGGCGGCGGCGGCTCTGTGCCGCGGGCGCCGCCCACGACGACGACAAAGGACGCGGACGACGACGACGACGACGACGACGACGACGACGACGACGACGACGACGACGACGACGACGGCGGCGGCGGCGGCGGCGACGACAGATTTGTCGGGCCTCCGTGGGGAGTGCGGGGGCGCGCTGTTTGATCCGCACGCTTGGGCCATAGATTGTTGCCGTGCTCCCCAAAAGGTGACATGTTCTCTGAAGCGGGTGCTCACACGCTTCAGGGGGTGCGCCCCATCCACCCCCCCTCCCGCGACAAAAACAATATCATCTCACGACGGGAAGCGGCTTGAATCATCATGTTTTTACCCCTCCCCCTCGCACCCGCCATCTAAGTCTATGACCGCACCCCCTCTGGGAAGGTTCACCTTTTCCATTCCAGCTCTGGGGTAAACCCCGACGTACAACAAAAAACGAGCCCGTCGCGCGGGCTCGACCACGCGGGCGGACCCTGACGGGCAGGCCGGACGGGCTGGCTCTAATGAGCTCGTCGGGCGGGCGGGCCTCTGCTCTGCTCTACTCGAGCCTACGCTACTCGTGCTCGACTCTACTCCGCCCTACTCCCACTCCATTCTATTATAGGATTGTCTACTCTACTCTACTCTACCCTACTCTACTCCACTCTGGTCTACTCGACTCTAGTATAATATGCTCTTCTCTGTTCATATACCCTTCTATAGATACTCTCTCTCTACTCTGCTCTACTCTACTCTAATCTACTTTAGTCTACGTTACTCTAATATATTTCCGAGCTTGACGATTAATGGACGATTGTTGGGAAGCCCTTTGAATAGCCACAAGAAGTCACGGGAATAGCAGCGGAAGCCATGCTGATACAGAGATACCTGTGCGGCTAGCAGAAGAAACCATGCCGATACAGAGGAAGTCATGCGCATAGTTCTGACGATTGTGGAACGATTGTTGGGACGCTACTGGAACAGCCACAGGAAGCCATCGGAATAGCAGGGGAGCCCATGCGGATACGGCGGAACCCATGCGGATAGCAGAGGAAGGCATGCGGATACGGAGGAAGCCATGCGGATACGGCGACCGCGCAAGGACAAAATAGAAGGGAGGGGTACACAGGACCAGTCCTCGATGCCATTGAGCAAGCCGAGCTGGAGAAAAACGGCCCTGGCCCGGCCCACCCTGGGCCTCGGATCGGCGTGTGCTCCGATCCTGGGCCCAGTATAGGCCTGGCCTTAAGTCGGGCCTGTCCTCCTACAGGGGGATTTTCAACGAAAAATAGAAAATACCGTAAAAGTATTCGAACATTTGCAAAAAATGCTGAAAAATCGTCCCCAAACTATTTTTTGATTATCTTTGAATCTTCCTCCTGTAGAGGGACATGCCCGACTTAAGCCTGGCCAGGATCGGTGCACGGAGGTGTACACGGTCGGGAGCTCCTGCTCGGCGTGTCGCGGCGGCGGCCCTGGCGACACGCTGTGCCCTGCCAGCGGATGGCGTGTCGCTCCGCTCCGCGGGGCGGGGGGATGGGAGAGGCTCAGGACGCTGCTGTCTGGGGACTGGGACGCGGTTCGCGTGTCGCGCCGAAGCGTCGCGGGCTGGAACCGGCGGCGCGACACTCTACAGCAGGGGCCCGACCACAAGAAACCTTCCACAAGAAACCCAACCCTGAGACCCCAGGACGTCCATCGATTTCTGGTGTGGGAGCCTCTCGCTTTCCATCGCAAAACCATGGAAGCCCAAGAAACACAGGGCACCCTGGAGGCAAGCGGAGTGCTTCTCGACGTGGGCCCCCACAGCAATAGCGGACGCTGCTGGCCGGTACTGCGGCGCCTCCGAAGGCGTAGACAGGAAGAGGACGAGCGGGGGTTGGTAATAGAGGAAAGAGAACTATGCACATACACCGATTCTGGCCAGGCCCATCCTGAGCCCAGGATGGGTGCATACGCCCTCTTACCTTGGCCAGGAAGATATATGCACCGATCCTGGGTCCAGGATGGACGTTGTCAGGATCGGTGCATGTACATAGTTCTCTTCGCCCGAGGTAAGGCTTCGGGCTGCGCACCGACAGCCCCCCCAGGTGGCCCAGGCCAGCCTCCGCGGGCACTGCGAGCAGCCCGGGGCGGTCTCTCGGCACCTCAACCCCGGTACGCGGAGCGCCCCGACATAGGGCGCCGTCGGAGGTCGAAAGCCGCGGCTGTTCGGGCCGGCCCGGGCTGCTCGGGGAGCCGGTTTTCAGGCCAGCTGGGACTCCCCAGGGCGCCTGTTTCGGTGACGCGCAAGAGTGGCCCTGGGCTTGTCTTGCGGCCCGATCCCGAAAGCAAGTTCGAGCACCCAGGAAAAGGATCGACACGGTGTCGCGAAAGAGCACCGCCTCCCGGAGCCCAACACGCGAAAGCCCTCTGCTTGTGGTACAGTCCTGGTGCTCGAAATTCTTTCTTGCGATCCAGGGTTAGAGAAGGTCGGAACATCATAACCCTAGGCAAGAGTGACCTTTGGTCCAAGCCCAAGCGGGGGAGCCACGCCCAAGCGAGCAAGCCGATGCTGCCGCATCGTGCTCAGCGATGAGGGGGGGGCCCCAGTGGGCCCGCACGAACGGCCACTCCGCCTAGGGGTAACCCTTACGTGCAGCCGACTGCTGTGGCCAGCCGGGACCACCTGAGGCCCTCGGGAGGGCGGGCGGGCTGCCCGCGCGCCACCCGAAGAGCCTCACCAGGCGAGGGCGCGCGCACGCCGAGTGCGGCGGGAAGCGGCCAGGCGAGCCGCCCTCTGCGCGCCGCGCCTGCAGGGGCAGCGCGCCCCGGCTTCGCCGGCGGGCAAGCGCGCCGGCGGCCTCCCCCGAGGGGGGGCCTCTTGCCCTACGAGCGCAGCCGCGGGCGCTCGCAGGAGAGCGGACAGCTGGCACCCAGAGGTCGCCCGGCTTCGCGCACCGCGCCCCGCGACCGGGGAGAGACCAAAAGGCACCGACACCGCCGCTCCCCAGGCCTCGCCCGGAGTGCGCTCTGGCCAGAATCGCGAGGCGAATGCAGCGGCGGTGCCAAGGGCCTCCCAGGAGGGTCCACGACAGGGGAACCGCGAGGAGGGCTAGCGGAATCGGTGCCTGTCGCTCTTCTGAGTGGTGCGAGACGAGCAGCTATCTTTAGGTCGGGCATGTCCCTCTACAGGCGGATTTGGACGAAAAAGGAACAAAACTACAAAAATAATTGAAAATAACCACAAATACTCAAAAAAACGTCCCCGTACTATTTTTTGAAACTAAGTTTGATTAATCCTCCTGTAGAGGGACAGGCCCGACTTCAAACCATCTTTGCCCCCGTCGGCCCTCGGGCCGCCCCTGGCCAAGAGGGGGCAGCAGATCTGGCCCGAGAGCCGCGAAAACTCGCGCGGAGGCGGGGGGGGCCCCAGGCCCTGGTCCAAGAAGCCCGCACAGACCTCCCCAGAGTCGGGGGCGCGCAAACATGGACTAGCGCAGACATGGAATAGCGATCCCTCCCCCCTCCTCCTCCTCCTCCTCCTCCTCCTCCTCCTCCTCCTCCTCCTCCTCCTCCTCCTCCTCCTCCTCCTCCTCCTCCTCCTCCTCCTCCTCCTCCTCCTCCTCCTCCTCCTCCTCCTCCCCCTCCCCAAAATGCGGCTGGTGCCGCCTCGCTCGGCGGCGGGAGTCCACGATCTCCCATGGAGACGGGACCCGTCGCTAGTCCACGCCCTCTTGATCCATGCTTGCGATCGCCCGAGACAGGGCACGCCCCTGCTCCGCGGTCTGCTCTCCTGCGCTTGCTGTCCCCCGCGCGGCGAGACACCTGGATGCGCCGCTTCGCCCCCGCGCCAGAGCTCTCGTGGTGAAGGCCGTGCGCCTCCGCTTCCCTGTGGACCAGCTTCCTCTCCTGGGCAGGCCAAGAGATGCCGATGGCGTTGCTCGCCATACAGCGAAGGCCAGTGCACAAGAGACCTTCCACAGGAAACCCAACTCTGAGACCCCAGGACGTCCTTTGGTTTTTGGTGTGGGAGCGCCACGCTCTCCATAGCAGAACCATCGAAAGTCAAGAAACCCAGGGCACCCTGGAGGCAAGCAGGGTGTTTCTTGGTATGGGTCTCCAATGTACACCTCAAGATTGAAACCTACCATGCAAAGGGAGCAACTGCTGGTGCTACAAGGGGCGACTTGCAATTCGACAGGCAGACGCGCTATCACAACATACGAAGACAACACTTCCGAGCACAAGCATTACTGCCAGGATACATTCTGACCAGAGTTTGGGGGCGGATCCAGCCGTGGCGACGAGGCACTTCCAAGAGGCCGCAAAGTGAAAAAACGAGGCGAGGGTAGCAGGAACAGTAATAGGGAAACGAAGAATGGCAGAAGCATAAAAACTCGGCGGTCCGCGCGGATTTCTCGGATCGGCGCTGCAGCCCCCTCCCTGGCGCGCGGCGCCGCCGGGGGGGCTCCAGCGCCGGTCCGAGAAGTCCGCGCGGACCTCCGAGTTTTTATGCTTCTGTCATTCTTCGTTCCCCAAAAGGATGCCTTTTCTCCCCTGGTCTCCAGGTTGCTCAGCGTGGGCGGGAACCGCAGCGCCGCGTCGTCGCCCGCGGCGAAGCGTCGGACGCTCTCCACGAGCTCGGCCCTCTTCCCGGGCGGGATGTGGTCGCAGAGCTGCTGGCAGACGGCGTCATCGTCCCCGTGGACGTCCCTTCCGCCGCCGAGGGCAAGGTTCGCTTCCCGCACGAGGTCCGGGCGTTGACAGGAGCGCCCCCCAGACCTCCAACGCATTGAAAAAATCAAGACGGAGGTTTTTTCTCGAGTTTCGGCATCTAGCGGCCCTCGCCGGGCCCCGGGACCCTCAAAAAACGACTCGGCATGAAAAACCGGTCCTGGGGAATGGGTCGAGGCTTCCGGGGACCCCGCCTTGACAAAATCACGACAACGGATCTCTGGGCCCAGGCCCAAGATCTCCCAGAGCTGCCCTGAGACCCCGGCGACGCACTTCTCCACACAGAGCGGAGCTTCCGCCGGAAAAATTCAACATACTAGACTATACCGAGAGAAAGCCCTGGGGTTTGGCGAGAGTCCTAGTCATGAGTTTGGTATACAAAGTGCCCTCCCTGGGGCCCGGTTCTTGTATATTAGACGTGGCCCCAGGTGGTGGAAGAATCTGCTTGACGCGGGAAGGATGTGGTAGACAAACGAATATCGCGGAACACTGCTTCGTTTCAGGCCCTTGGACCATCACAGATCCATCCGCATCGAAACGGGGAGACGTAAGGCTCGGGTTCGGGGGCCCCGGGTTGGCCTGACAGAGCCATCAGGAAAATGACGAGACCCAGTCTGAAATTTGACGCGAGCTTCCGCTGCAAACATCCTACGAAAGCTGGACCGTCACAAAGCAGGACGCGCCTCGTCAAAAAGCGCCGGCCAACCCGAGTTCTGGCTCACTCGAGGCTGACGTTCCCCCGATCGAAACGTACCGCAGAGAGGTGGGGTCAGGGGCTCCGGCCGTGATTCTCCGCGGTGTCGTGTTCCTGCTCGTGCTGCTGCGCCGCAGGGTTCCCGGGATCGGCCCCAGCGGCCTCGGCGCCCCGCACGAGGCCCCGACGCGGGGGCGCGCGAGGACCCCCGACGACCCAGCGGCCCCTGAGGTCCGACGCCGCGGGAAGCACTGCAGTGCAGGACCCGGGAGGAGGCACGACCGGAGCCCTATGGCCCCATGCGTCGGCGGCGAGCCAGGGGGGGGGAAGCGAGAAGGGGCAGGCCGTCTCCGAAGGCTCGGAGGTGCCCTCCCCCCCCCTCGCTCGGCGCCGAATGCTCCTGTGGCGTTTCTCGAACCAGATCGGTCCGCGCGGGTCCCGGGGCCCGAGTCCGGACGAAGCCACGCGGTTCAAGAAAACTACGACGCCAGGACCTCGTACCCAGATCACCTCGCGCTATGACAAAATCAAGGCGGGGAGTGATCCGCTATTTTCGGCCTCTGGGAGCCCTCGCCGGCCCTCGGGACCGCAAAAACGACTCAGGCCCAAAAACCTCTCCCAGGGAAGGTGTCCAGACCGCTGGGGGGCCGCGTCATGAAAAAGTTATGACGTCGGGGGTCTGGGTATGGGGCTGGGGGACACCCCGGGCCAGGAGGGGGGGGCACTCTTGCCAGCGCCCAGGAAGTCCTGGTAGGCGTCGGCAGCCTCCTGGGAGGCCTCCCGAAGTAAGGTCCTGGCAGCTGGGGTCGGGGGATCGTGCCGCACCGCCACTGCCTCGGCGATGCATCGGCGCGTCGGCGTGGAGCCAGCTCGGGAGGGAGGACGAGGATGCACGACACGGTGCCGTTGGGGGGGGGGCCGTCGGCGTGCGACTCCTCCGTTTGGGTCCGAAGACCCGGTGCGTCTCCTTGGGCAGTGGCACGCCAGGCGCTCCTCACGGCGGCGCGTCGCCGGTGCTGCCTTCGCTCCCCCGACAATCCCGTTGCACACATCGAGCCGCACCGCCGATGCATCCGCGAGGTGCGGCCACGCCCGGCGCCATCACCCGACCCCACCTTCCCAGACCCCCGACGTCATGAGTTTTGCCTTAGGTCGGGCCTGTCCCCCTAGAGGGGGATTTTCGACGGAAAATAAAATATATTCAAAAAATGCTCAAAAGATGCCCAGACATACTCAAAAAATAGTCCCCAGACTATTTTTTGGTATGTTTGAATATTCCCCCTGCAGAGAGACATGCCCGACTTACGTTTTGCACGACGCGGACCCCCAGCGGTCTGGACCCCTCCCAGGGACCGGTTGCTCGTCCCGGGTCGTTCTTGGACGGCCCCCAGGGGCCGGCGAGGGCCCCCCGAGGCCGAAGATAGCGACAAAAAAGCTCCCCGCCGAGGCTTTTTTCATACCGCGAGGGGGTCTGGGTTCGGAGCAGGGCGAGTTGAGACCAAAGGCAGTTCCAGATCGATCCCCGGACCTCTCCCGGTCTCCGGACGCGCACACGCTGTCCGCCGAGCTGCCCCCGGCCGTGGACCCCCGAGGGGGGCCCCCCGCGAAGGCACCCGCGGGGGGCCCAACCAGCCGTCGTCTGAACTCGCCCTTCACGGGGCCCACACATGCACACCACCACCACCTCCCTCACCCCTTCCCCGCCCCCCCCCCCCCAGGAAAGAGGAGAGGAAGAGGAGGGCAGAGGAGGGAGGAGGAATCGACGTGGTGGTGGTGGTGGCGGTGGTGGTGGTGGTGGTGGTGGTGTGGTGGTGGTGGTGGTGGTGGGTGGTGGTGGTGGTGGCGGTGGTGCATTCTTGGGGCCCGCACCCTCCGTCCTCTGGCATCTGCCACGAGCTCATTTGGAAACACCCGGGCTCCTCTCTGCCGAGCCCTCGGGCCTGGGGAAGCCAGAAGAGACCCTCAGTTGGCGGCGCGCACAAGGGGGTGGGGGGAGGGGGGGGGGCTTCTTAGAAGCACCCCTGGTTCTTAGAAGGCAGCGGTCTTACATCTATAGATAAGGCCCGCGCCTTCTAAGAAGCAGGGGTGCTTCTAAGAAGCCTCCCCCCTCCCCCCACCCCCCTCTGCGAGTGGCTGACTCAGGGCCCCGTGCACACAGACACGCCAGACCAGGACATGCAACATCCCTCGAAACAACCGCTCCCAGAATGAGGCACGAGAAAGAACTGCACTGCAACACCCCCAGAATGAACCCAAACACAGGCAATAAAAGCCTGCGCACCCCCCCATAGACATGGGCAAGGACCCGAATCTTACAGTGCAGCAAGAAAGCTGCACTGGACGACCAAACCTGACTTTGCAGGAAATGGTGTCGTTTCCCCGACTTGCCGATGTCCTAGTGAGTCAGGGTCCTGGTATCTGGGGGCCTGAGACTCGATGTACTGCTACTCCCCGGACCTCTCCCAGTGCGCGCTCCGGCCAGCATCTCGAGGCGGATCCAGAGATGGCAACGAGGGCCTCCCACTATCGGCGACGAGCGGGGGGGGGAATGAGGAAGAGAACGCCTTCTCTGGAGGCGGCGGGACTTCTCAGAAGCCCCTCGCGCCTTCTGTGAAATTTCCCGTGTCTTCGGGGCCTTCTGAGCCTTCTGAGAAGGCCCGCCCCTTCTCACTTCCCCGCCTCGCTCGCCGCCGACACTAGGCTCAACAAAGCTGAAAACAAGGAAAGGGCAGAGGTATCGATACCTTCCCCTCGAGGAAGAAATAGCATAACCATAAACCTTCGCAGGTCCGCGCTGATTTCTTGGATCGGCGCTGGATCCCCCTCCCTGGCGCGCGAAGCGCGCCAGGGGCGACGCCGGCGGCGCCGCCAGGGGGCTCCAGCGCCGATCCAAGAAATCAGCGCGGACCGTCGAAAGTTGCTTCCCCAAAGAATGATTGCACTGAGCTCCCCTTGCTCCATTCCTAAGGAACTGAAAGGGGTCGTCGCTCGGGGGCACTTGTTGTCGCCTGTCGCCGTCCGTCGCCGCCGTCCGCCGCCGCTGCTACTGGGACTGGTTGTCGGTCGCCGCGCCTGCTGTCGCCCGTCGCCGCAAGTAGCCGCCGTCCGTCGCCACACCACACTATCGCACCACATCGAGTGCACAACATAGATTGCGCCACATAGATTGCACAAACTAGCTTACACCAAATAAGATGCACCACATGTACTGCATCACATACCTTACACAAGTACAGTCTACGCCCGATAGTTTACACAACATATGGATTGCACCACATAGCATACACCGCATGGATCTTGCATAGATCGCACCACACAGCTTACACCACCGATATTGCACCACAAAAAACTACATCACACAGCTCACACCACATAGGTTGCACTGCAGATATTGCACCACGATAGCTGGCACAAAGTAAATTGCACTGCGTGTGTATATATATATATATATGAATATATACAGCACACATTAGTTTCCGTCAAACAGATTGTACCACATAGAGACTGCGCCACGTATTGTACTCATAGCCTGCACCACGTAAGTCACACCACATGTTTTGCACCACATAGCTTACAACACACAGTTTGCACCACACAGGTTGCACCACATAGGTAGCACCACGCAGAGTGCACAACATAGATCGCACCACGTAGGTTGCTAGAAACACATTGTTTTGGGCCCACACTTGGTAACACTTGCATTCCCGAGACAGCGTTTGCACTTAGAGGCTCTTACTCCTGGAATGAGCAACTGGGCGTCAAGGTCGGTCTGGCTGCTATGTAGTCGCCGCCGCGGCCCCTTCGCCGCCTCGTCGCCGCCTGTTGTCTGGGCTTGGGGGTCGGTCTGGCAGCTGTGTCGTCGCCGTCGCCGCCTCGTCGCCGCGTCGTCGCCGCCCCGTCGCCGCCTGTCGTCTAGGCCTGGGGGTCGGTTTGGCGGCTCTGTAATCGCCGTCGCCGCCCAGTCGACACCTCGTCGCTGCCTCGTCGCTGCCCGACGTCTTGGACTGGGGGTCGGTCTGGCGGCTGCGTCGTCGCCGAAGCCGCCCCGTCGCCGCCTCAGCGCCGCCTCGTCGCCGCCCGTCGTGTGGGTTTGAGGGTCGGTCTGGCGGCTATGTAGTCGCCGTCGTTGCCCGGTCGCCGCCTCGGCGCCGCCTGTTGTCTGGGCTTGGGGGTCGGTCTGGCGGCTGTGTCGTCGCCGTCGCCGCCTCGTCGCCGCCTCGGCGCCGCCTCGTCGCTGCCCGACGTCTTGGACTGGGGGCCGGTCTGGCGGCTGCGTCGTCGCCGAAGCCGCCCCGTCGCCGCCTCGGCGCCGCCTTGTCGCCGCCCGTCGTCTGGGCTCGGGGGTCGGTTTGGCGGCTATGTTGTCGCCGTCGCCGGCCCGTCCCGTCGCCGCCGCCCCGTTGCACAACACAGGTTGCAACACGTCGATTCTCCTGCCTAAGACAAGAATAGAGTCGACCCCCCACCCCCGGAGTTAACGGGTCACCTTTTCGTATTGCAATTTACACATGATTCTGCCCCATCGTCCATCCGACCTGTGAATTCATATTATCCCAGCCAGGCCGGTATCCCCCCCCCCCCCCCGCCATCCTCTGCAAAAATACTCTGCGCGCGCACTCGATTATCACAAATCATAAGTTTTAATGAATCCTGTGCCCAAAAATTGGACGAAGTGCACACGCGCGCGTGGTCGCGCGCGCATGCCGAAATCCTTCAAAACCTTCGGTGCTGTAAAGATTTAAAAATCGAGTATCTATATATATATATATATATATATACATATATATATACATATAGATATACATATATAAAGGTTTCGCAACACTGGTTTTTTTTTAAAGCTTACGCGCGCGCTCTTGCGTAATCTTAAGAAAACCATGCGTTTTTCAACATTATCCAAAAAATACTACCAAACGGGCTTCGCGCGCGCATGCCGAAATCTGTCGAACGCCATTGCGCGCGTGCCGTCGCCGGAACCCTCTGCAAAAAACGGGACGAAATGCAGACGCGCGCGTCGTCGCGCGCATGCCGAAATCCTTTCAAAAAAACCTTCGGTTCTGGAAGGATTTCAAAATCGTGTGTCCTGAAAACATACACACAAGGTTTCGCACGACGGATTTTCAACAAAGGCGTGCGCGCGCGCTCTTGCGTCGTCGTCGTCGTCGTCGTCGCCGTCATCCCTCCTCCCTCGTCGTCGTCGTCGCCGTCGCCGTCGTCGACCTCTGTCTTTCCTCGTCGTCGTCGTCGTCGTCTTGGCGTCGGTCGTTTCCGTCGTCGTTGTCGCCGTGGTCGTCCATCCTCCCTCGTCGTCTTCGTCGGCGTTTCGTCGTTGACCTCCTACTTCGTCGCCGTCGTCGTCGTCGTCGTCGTCTTCCCTCCTCCCTCGTCGTTGTCGTCGTCGCCGCAGTCGTCCTCCCTCCTCCCTCGTCGTCGTCGTCTTCGTTGGCGACGTCGTCGTCGTCGACGCCGTCGTCGTCGTCCGTGTCGTCGTCGTCGTCGGCGGCGTCGTCGTCGTCGGCGTTATCCTCGACGTCGTCGTTGTCAGCGTCGGCGTCGTCGTCGTCGGTGTTGTCGTCGTCGTCGTCAAGGTCGTCGTCGTCGAAGTCGTTGGAGACTCGCCCGCAACGTCTACCTTGTCGACGTTGCCATGATACCGCGCCCGCTCAAATCGCCGAGTCGCAATGAAGTGCCCGCTGGTATGTGCCCAACGATCAGCGCCACCGAGGCCGCGTCGGTCGCGCCAAACCAGCTGGCCGCTGCGCGCGCGTGCTTGGGTCGGCGCGGCCGCCGACACGCACCAGCCAACGCCGAGCATGCATCACAATCGCCACCTTATGGGTTTTGCAAACCAAGTTGCGGGAGGGTGGGTGGGATGTTTGCAAGAGCACGGGATGTGTCAACTCGTTTGTGAAAATCAATTGCGCCACATAGATTGCGCCACATGTATGTCAGAACATATATGACGAAACGTCGACTGAACAACCTAGATTGAACAATTTGTAAATGTTTCTATATATATATATATGTATATATATATGTATATATATATATGTTCCCCCCCCCTCCAAGATCATACATCTCGTCTTGAACCGCATTCATCCCCATCTCCCTCCTACTCATCTTTACCACGCTTATCTTCATTATGTCTGCGCATCGGTTCCAGGGTCTCCTTCCATCGTGCCTTGATGCGGCAGAAGGGGGCATCCATTTATGGATGCCCCTTCGACGATGTGCCCCTTCGACGATGTGGCCGACACGGAAAGGCTCCCTGGCCAGTGGCGGGAGGGGAAACCTGAAAAGGTTTGCTGGCCCGTTTGTTGTGCTGGAGAGGGAACCTGAAAAGGCTCCTTGGCCAGTGGGAGGGGAAACCTGAAAAGGCTTCCTGGCCCGTCTGTTGTGCTGGAGAAGGAACCTGAAAAGGCTCCCTGGCCAGCGGCGGGAGGGGAAACCTGAAAAGGCGTCCTTGCCCGTTTGATGTGCTGGAAAGGGAACCTGAAAAGGCTCCCTGGCCAGTGGCGGGAGTGGAAACCTGAAAAGGTTTCCCTTCCCGTTTGATTTGCTGGAAAGGGAACCTGAAAAGGCTCCCTGGCCAGTGGCGGGAGAGGAAACCTGAAAAGGCTTCCTGGCCCGTTTGATGTGCTGGAGAGGGAACCTGAAAAAGGCTCCCTGGCCAGTGGCGGGACGGGAAAACCTGAAAAGGCTTCCTTGCCCGTTTGATGTGCTGGAGAGGGACCCTGAAAAAAAGGCCCCCTGGCCAGGGTTCCCACCTCCGCGCCCGAAAACACTGCCGTTCGTCTGCGCGCGATTTACTGCCGGAACAAGAGCCTGAACCAGAGCCAGAAATAGACCCATAACCAGGAGCTGAACCAGAGACAGAACAAGAACCAGAGCCAGAATCAGCATCAGAGCCAGAACCAGAGCCAGAACCAGAGCCAGAACCAGAACCAGAACCACAACCAAAGCCAGAACCAGAACCAGAGCCAGAACCAGAGCCAGAACTTGAACCAGAGCCAGAACCAGAGCCAGAACAATAACTAGAACCAAAGCCACATGTGGAGCAGTCCAGCACTGTTCCAATTAGACATAGGATCCTCCTCCTCCTCCTCATCCTCCTCCTCGTAGCCGCCCTGGCCCAAACTTCCCTCGAGCAGCGGGTTCCGCCGTGGTCTTTGCCGCGATGAAGCGGCCCGCTGGCGCGATGAAGCGGCCCGCTGGGGCCACCATCCCAACCGAGAAAACGATGTTGAAACGCCCAGACAAATCGTTCCGCCCTTTCCCAGCGCCTAAGCGCGGCAAGGGCATCATGGGCCGTGACCAGAGTGCCATGAAGCAGAAGAAGAAGAAGAACAGCATGAAGGCCTCCGTGAAATATACCCGCAGCGGCACGCTGCCCACGAAGACCCGCACAGAACGTGAGCAATGGCGCCGCTCCCTCGCCAGCCTCGAGGGGGAGTCTGAGGAGGACATGGTGTCGGTGCTGATCGAGGACAACATCTTGATTGATTGGTCGGGCCGCATCTGTCCGCACTGCGGGCAGGGCAAGCTCGGCAATCGGCGTGTCCAGGCGGACGGGGCGGAGAAGTGGCGATGCAACAGCGGTCGGCGGCGCGGGAAGCAGGTGGGCGCGTGCTACGGGCACCCCGTGTTCAGCGACGGCAATGGACAGAGCAAGATGTCGCTGATGAACAAGGTCAAGATGTTGTTCTGCCTGTTGATCCGGATGACCACCTCGCAGATCCACCTCCTGCTCAACGTCAAGCACAAGGCTATCGAACGCATGTCCAAGTACCTGGACGCAGCCCGCCAGCGGTTCGTCGAGAAGAAGGAGAAGGAGATCGCGTTCGGGGGCGACAAGGAGTGGGTGGACGTGGAAGCGGACGAGACGGTTTTCCGCGCGGCGCTATCAGCTGACAAGAAAACGAACGAATGGGAGCAGCGGGCTGGCTGCGTTGAGCGCGGGCGCCCACAGAGCTTGGCACTGTGGCGCATCAACAACGACACGACCGCCCCGAAGGCGCCAGGCCCTGGGGCAATCACCAAGTCAGACTGGAAGCCGTTCTTGCTCAGCCGCCTGCAGCACCAGAAGGTCATCCCCCACTCCGACGGCGCCAGGAGCTACAAGATTCGGGCGGATGGGGTCCTACATGACTGGGTCGTGCACGCGCGGAAGCGCAAGGAAATCTGCGGCAAGTGGGTGTGGCTCAAGCCCACGTTCACCAAGCTGGTGCGTCACAAACTGCCTGGGGGCGGCTCCATCCTTGTGAAGGGCGGCACGCAGATCGCGGACAGGGCCGGGCAGTTCTTGAAGGAGCACATCGGCAGCCGCACTCTGAAGCCCAAGAGCAGGGCACTGGCCAGCAGGATTCGCTCGGGACAGTGGGAGTACTGGAACAAGGGCAACGACCTCTGGGTGGCCACGGGTGGCATGATCTACGAAGAGATGAGCGGCGTGCACTGAGGGTGGGAGTGCCATTGCGTTCACTGAGGGCGAGGTTTAACTCTGGGATGCTTTCTGCGTTGCGGTATGCTGGGCCAGCATGGCGAGAGTGCCCAAGCGAAATGTGCGCAGTTACGCATATAGCTGTCGACTTGTTCCATGACCAACACTAGCGAAGAAACAGTTGTATTCACCAGTGCCGCCGCCAGTCTTGCCACCTCGCAGCAACGGCAACGTCCTTGCCGACATCCCTCTGTTCGTAGCTGTCGGGCTCAACCGCAGGGTTCAATAGTCCGCGCTTGCTGTCCCCAACTGCCAACCTTTCGCTGCAAGCTTCCGTTTGCACCCGCTGTCTGCCATGGCGAGCTTGGCGGCTGGCGGCATCAAGTCAATGGGGGAGATCGTCGTCGGCGGCGCCTCCGCAACTGACCAAATCAAAAACACGCGGCTGCGCATGGCGGCGGCGCAGTCCTACAAGACGCTCGACACGCCCGAGCGTTTCCAATCAGACCCTCCCGCTGCTTTCGCCCTCCGCGACATGCCGCTCCAGTACGCGGACAACGTCGTGAATATGATGCATTTAGTGGATTGGGTGACGTTGGAGGATGGCGCCGCGGATCAAGTGGACACAGTCGACGTGCATGACGCCATGTGCGGGGGCAACTACACGGCGTTGCCAGCCCCGCTTAAGCCCAACAGGGACCCTGGCGAGATCGCCTTCACCATGCAGCTGCACATCTTGCCGAAGGACGCGAACGGCGAGCAGCACGCGCTGAAGTACGTCAGGTTCGACAACAAGGTTCAGACCGACATTGCCAAGGACATCTTCGTTGCAGGCAGGGCGCCCACCATCCACTGGGGGAGTTCGGCCGACACTAAGACGCCACTCAAACTCTTTCACTATATGATGGACAGGCTGGGCGGGGTGCAGATCCGCCATTGGGTTCAGCCGCCCGCGGCCGCCGCCGTCGGCGGTGGCGGTTACGACAAGGAGAAGCGAAGGGCGGGCTATCGTCTCATAAAGGAGTTCGGCCCGAGGGCAAACAACCGCAACCAGTTCGCGGAGTGGACCGATTGACAGATCAACGACGAGAAGTCGCCGATCTTTGGCTGGCTGGCATCGGAAGCCAAGGAGTCGCTCCGCAATTACGCGTCGGGCTCTGTTGGCGCGAGGACACTCGAGCGCTGGGCGATCACGCCCCAGCGCTTCCACCCGTTCGTGCTCGACAACATCGTCGCCCTCATTCTCAAGAGCCACGACGTGCACGGGGCCATGTGGATCGGCAAGACCAGGGTCGGCAAGTCCACGGCGTCGAAAACCATCGGCTTCGCAATCTCAGCCTACCAGATTGATAAGAATAACCGCACCGACCTCCGTCCGAGCGTCGTCACGACGAAGAAAATCGACTTCTTGCGGCCCGAGCCTGGAACTGCGTTCAAGCCCGCTATCGCGGACGACACCGCCCCCACGAAGTGGGCCCCCGATGAGATCAAGGCCTTCCTGGACCCCGCCGAGGAGGACGCGCTGCTGCGGGCGGGCCCGCAGGGCGCGGATGACGCACGCCGTCGAAAAGTATAAACAATCAAACACCCAAACGGCGACAAGCCATGTTTTACATGTAGGTTTTGGTGCGCGTCGTTTCCGCGCGCTGCATGGGTGGGGCGGCGCCTCCTTCGAGCAGAACCAGTCCCGCCAGACCTGCGCCAACCCCTACGACCAGGAGTTCGAGAGGAAGGTGCGTTCCATCCGCAGAGGCCAACAAGTGGTCAAATTCGACGACTTCCTCAAAATCATAGATCGCAACTTCGCTGGCGAGAAGCAGTGCGGCTACCAGATGGCGGACGTGGAGGCGTACATGGCGAGGTCCAACATCGTGCTCCTCACTGACGACTGGATGTACCCGTGGCTGGCGTCTACGACTAAGGATCCAGTCCCCCGCTTCCCGTGGCCAGTGCCCGAGAAGCCAGACCTCTTCACGCCCGAGACCACCCCTATCCTGAAGCGGTTCAAGAAGGACCAGACCTTCGCGCCGCCCGACTACGGCGTGCACATGAAGTGGGCCGTGGCCGCCATGAAGAAGCTTGCTCGCGGCGGGGACACCGGGCGCTCGAGGACGGTTCGCGGCCCCACGCTCTTCGACCAGGGCGCGCCCCCGAAGTATGATTTCGCTGCAATGGACGGTGAAATGAACGTCGGCGCCGACGCATCCGCCGCCGCCAGCGCGGCCGCGCCCCCTGCGCCCGCCATCCCAGGCAACCCAGATGACGATGACGCCGACTCTGGTCTCGGCGGCGAGATGAGAGGCGCCGCCGCAGCAGAGGACGAGGAAGACGTCTTCGGCTTCGGCGGCGGGATGGATGGCGACGACGGCCCCCCCCCCCCGCGGCCGTCGCGGCCGCGCCCCCCTCGCCTGCGGTGGCGATCAAGAGGGGGCCAGGGGTGTTCCGCCAGCGCCTCAAGAAGTCCAAGGATTGCGTCGTCATTCATTTGGGCACGCCGACGCCGAAGAAGAAGCGCACAGACCTCGAGGAGGACCTCTCGCAGATGCTAGAGGACGGCGGGGTGGCGGGCGCCGCGGCACCGAGTTCGGGCGCTGGCGCGCCTGCGTGAGGGCGCTTGCGATGGCTGGCGCTCTGAGGGGTGTGATGTATAAACGGCGTTTGCGATTGCGGCTGGAGGCCGCTGTGAGGGGTGCACTTCTGCAACGGGCGGGGCAGCAAGCGGCCAATGCTGCCTCGTTGGAGTCACCTGACTTGCGCGCGCACGACGTCTCCCGATGAACAAATAAGGGGTCGCGCGGCTTGTGTTTTCCAGGTTGCCCAGGTCTTCCCAGGCACTGACCGTTGAAAAACCCTGTGTTTCCAGATATTCCAGATCTCCCCAGAAACCACCCAGGTGAAAAACAGTGTGTCTTCCAGATGTTCCAGATATTCCAGATCTTCCCAGAGACTACCCAGGTGAAAAACATTGCGTTTTCCAGATTTCCCAAATATTCCAGATCTCCACAGAGCCTACCCAGGTGAAAAACATTGTGTGTTCCAGATGTTCCAGGTATTCCAGATCTCCCCAGAGACTTCCAACTGAGTGAGCGTTTCTCAACGGTCAGTGTCTGGGAAAACCTGGAAAATCTGGAAAACCTGGAAAACACAACGTTTCTCAACTGCGAGCTCCTGGGAAAACCTGGAAAATTTAGAAAACCGGGAAAACACAACTTGTCTCAACGGTCAGTGTCTGGGAAAACCTGGAAAACCTGGAAAACCTGGAAAACACAGCTTTTCTCAACGGTCAGTGTCTGGGAAAACCTGGAAAACCTGGAAAACACAGCGTTTCTCAATGGTCAGTGTCTGGAAAACCTGGAAAATCTGGAAAATCTTCCAAGCACAACGGTTCTCAACGGTCAAAGTCCCGAGAGAGCCCAGAAACAGAGAAAGGAGAGAGAGAGAGAGGGAGAGAGACAGGAAAAGAAGCAATCGAGGATGAGGAGACGAAAAGGTATGATCTTGGAGGGGGGCGACCATATATATAATAATAAATACATAGATTGCACCACGTAGGTTGCGCAAACAGATTCCACCACAACTACTGCCCAACATAGATGGCACAACATATATCGCATAACATACATGGCAACAGAAACATTTCTTTGTTTGCAAGAGAGTAGACCCACCACCTTCGCGAGGGCGGGCTTATCGGTACAACCCGTTGTTGGAGGATTTGCGATCATACGACCACAGGCAGGCTGGTATCGATCCCCCACACCCGTTGCGGAAAAAAACACCATGTGCGCACGCTTGTTTGTCGAAAATCACACATGCCCAACAATCCCGTGCAAAAAACGGCGAAGCACACGTGCGCGTGCCCATTCAAAGCCCGCTTAAATGTCGCAAGAATATCAACATCGAACTTCCCTGAAGCATATAAATAAAGCACATGAGTCTGCAACGTGCGTGTTCCAGAAAAGTCGGCGCGCTCGCCATTTCGAATGTTTTATGATTACTGTTTTGATGTATGTGGTCAACGCGTTCTCAGCCACATCGGCCCAACGTGCGCCTCGCGCGCGCATGCCAAAATCATTCAGACGCCCTCGCGCGCGTGCTGGGGGCACGATTTGTCCAATCGGGCCACTTGCACCCGTCGGCCGCGCGCGCGCATGTCGAAGTCTTTTTTTTTTCGACACGTGGACACCATCATCGTCATCGGCATGATCGGCGTCGGCGACGTCATTGGCATTGCCGTCGTCATTATTATCGCTGTCGCAAGCACCGCTACAATGATCGTGTCTGCCGTTGTCGACGTCGCCTTTGTACCGCGCCCGCCCGAACCATCGACTCGCATTGAACTGGCCGCGCGTCAGCGCGGCCTGCGGGACCCGCTGGGAAGGCCCTAGCGGTCAGCGCCACCGCGGTCGCGTCGGTCGCGCCAGATTAGCTGGCCGCTCTGCGCACGAGCCTTCGCGCGCTTGCGCGGCCGCAGCGATGCGCCAGCTAGCCTCAAGCACTCATCGCAATCGCCGCCGCAAGGGTTGTGCAAACCAAGTTGCGGGCGGGGGGGTGGGATCATTGCACGAACAGTGGAGTTAAAACTTCATTGCGAGCAACAGCTAATGGCACCAAATCGATTGCTTCTTATAGATTGCACAGTATCGATTGCTAGAAACACATTGTTCGGGGCCACGCTGGCAAACATGTTTCGAGAGCAACTCGCGCAAGCTTTTGATCGTCTCCATGGCGTCCGATAGCGCGCAGAGCGGGCGCAATGCATCCAAGCACGGCGCCAATGGGCGCTATTCGGCGCTATTTGGGCGCTGTTTGGGCGCTATGTCGCCGCGTCGCGTGCTCGCTGCTGTGTTGCGCATGTGCCCGAACGCACACGGGGCCCGCAGACGCAACCTCGCCGCGCCTGCAGCCCTGCGAGGGGCGGGGGCCCGCGAGGCACTGACTCCCCCCTACCCTTACGTCGGGCGCGTCCCCCTACAGGGGGATCTTAGACGAAAAATAAAAGATACTCAAAACATATTCCAAAATGGTCAAACAATGTTCCAAAAATAGTCCCCAGACTCTTGTTTCACTATGTTTGAACCTTCCTCCTGTAGAGGGACGTGCCCGAATTCACCCTACCCCTCCAAAAGCCCCGCAGGGCGCTCGTCTAGCGTAGTCCGTCCAGGACCCCGCCCTCGCAACGCAATCATACCACAGCAGATCCGAGAAGTCCGCCGACCCCTCACGGTCCACGGCGTGTGAGGCTGCCGCCCGTCCTAAAACCCCTCCCTGTGGGGGGCTCCGTCCGGCCGGTTTGGAAGGGAAGGTCTGTACGAAATGGGCCCGGCGGGCCCGGCGACCCCAGCAGCCTCAGAGATGTCCATGGATGGCCTCCGACGGTTTCGAAACGGCTACCACGGGTGCCTAGACCCCAGATGGCCCCCTGTCGCCCTGTGATGGCTTCAAGACAGCCCACGGAGCCTCCAAGACACCTCCAAGACATCCCACACGAGGGCCCCAACAAACCGAGATGCGCCCATCCTTTTCAGGACACACTTTAGGCAAACAATTTCAAAACCCAGGCCAGTAACCCGGGACGGGCCAAGAGGCTTCCAGGAGGGCCCCGCGACGGCTCCAAGCGGCCCTGGGACGGCCCCAGAGACGCCCAAGACAGCCCAAGAGGACCACGACATGGGCTCAAGGAACCCTCAGGATGGCCCCATGACGGCCCAACACGGGACCCACGCAGCCCAAGATGGCCCCGATAATTACAGCCTGCCAGGCCCCGCTGACAGCCCAGGAAGGCCCCCAGAGGCCCCCCTAGACGCCCCAAGGTGGCCCCCACAAGAACCCCCACTAGCCGAACATCCCCGGAAAAGGAAAACGAACATGTTCGGTAAACTGCTTCCGAGGCCCTGGCCAACGACCCGAGACGGGCCGAGAGGCCCGGCATGTGGCCCCAACGACGGTTCCCAGTGGCCCTTAGCGGGCCCAAGAGACGCCCAAGATAGCGCAGAGGACCTCGAGAAGGCCCCACGACAACCCAGGTGGCCTCAGGTGGCCCCACAAGGGCCCCGCTGAACACAAGAGGGCCCCAACACAGGGCCGCCAGGCGCCGCAGACGGCCCAGGAGGGCCCCGACGGGCCCGACAGACGCCCCCTGGATGGCTCCAAGGAGGTCCCCTACTGGGGCCTCCGCAGGCAAAGACTGCCGCATTCCCAAGGGAAACTTGAAATTCGGGTGCAACCTGCTTCAAAGGCCCTCAGCATCGACCCCGGGCGGGCCAAGCGGTATCGCAGACAGCCCCACGACAGGTTCCGGGTGACCCCGGGGCGGTCCAATAGACCCCACGACGACCCAAAATGGCGCCATGACGGCCCAAAACGGGGCGTTGCCCAGACCAGGATGGCCCATACGCGGCCCACAGGGTGCCGCAGACGGCCCAGGAGGGCCCCGAAGGGCCCCCCACACGGTCCCAGATGGCACCCGGATAGCACTTCTGCCCCCGCCTACGACGGCCCCCGACCGATACTTTTGCAATCCGACGCGACGAGAGAGAGAGAGAGAGAGAGAAAAAAAAAAAAATAAAAAAAAAAAAAAAAGCCGTGCACGTCAGATGTGCATTGGCAAAAAGGGGTGTGAAACCACAGCGAAATGCGATGCGAAGCCTCCGGCGTCGCTGGCTCCATGCACAGGGAAATGCGACGCGACGCTGGATGGAAAAAAACAGATCCTCGGGCCTCTGGGATCGCCCCCTCCGATCCCCGACCCCCGACGTCATCACCATTTTCGTGACGCGGGCCCCCACCGGTTCGGACCCGTCCCCCCGGGACCGCGAGCCGTTCTCTGACGGTCCCAGGGGGCCGGCAGGGCCCCCAGGGGCGGAGAACAGCGAAAAACCTCCCGTCGTGATGTCTTCACAACTCGAGGGGCTCTGGGACAGCAGCGAGGAGGGGACCGCTCTTGCATCCCGAGTCGTTCTCTGACGGTCCAGGGGGCCGGTAGGGCCCCTAGGGGCGGAGAATAGCGAAAAACCTCCCGTCATGAGATCTTCATAGCTCGAGGGGCTCTGGGATAGCAGCGAGGGCGTGCGTGGTGAGGGCCTCACGTTTGGCGCCCCCTCGGGCACGCCGCGCGCCCGCCGCGCCGCCCCGCTCTAGTGCGCGTCTTGCGATTCTGGGACGTGCCTGGCGACTTCTAGACTCGAGCCCCGGCGGCTACGCTTCGCAACACACTCACGCAATGATGCATTCCATGCATACCTGCACACCTGTACGGGGGAGGCCAGTCCACAAGACACCTTCCACAAGAAACCCAACCCTGAGACCCCAGGGCGTCCCTTGACTTTTGATGTGGGAACGTCACGCCTCCCATAGCAGAGCCGTCGAAGCCCAAGAAACCCAGGGCACCCCGGAGGCAAGCAGGGCGCCTCTTCGCACGGGCCCCCGATGTACCTGCACGCCTGTAGCAACTCATGCAGATCACGTGCAATCGCCAGCCGCAGTGGCACACTTGAGCGGGCCGAGGGCCTCCACGTCCGGCGCCCCCTCGAGCACGCCGCGCGCCCGCCGCGCCGCCTCGCGCGCCCTTCTCTCGGCGGCCAGCCGCCGCGCCTGCGCCGCGGCCGCCTCCGCGGCGGCGCGGTGGGGCAGCTCCTCCGAATAATGATATATAAAAAACATAAACAAAAATACGAAGAAGAGGAGGAGGAGGAGGAGAAGAGGAGGAAAAGGAGGGAGAGGAGAAGGGAGAGGGGCAGGGGGAGGGGACAGAGGAGGAGGGGGAGAAGGAGCAGGAGGAGGAGGAAGAGGAGGGAGAGGATGAGGAGAAGGAGGAGGAGGCGCAGGAGGAGGAGGAGGACGACGACAAGGAGGAGGAGGAGGAGGAGGAGGCGGACGGTGAGGCGGATGCCGAGGTAGCGACAGAGGTGGGGGCGGGGAATGCGACGGAGGCAGGCCTCCAAAGGTCACGGAAGTGTTGTTTTCGTTATCTCCTCGGCTGCACGCAGGACTGACCCCAGGCAAGCACGGCCTTCTGGTGCGCGGCCCAGAGGCGGGCCCATTGGGGACACCACCAGGCGCGCAAACACGCCTCCATCGCATTCCATCCAGGGATCGGGGGACTTCTTGTGGGCCCGCACCAAAAAGGTCACTCTGGCGAAGGGCCACTCTTACGTGTAATCGAATTTTGGCCGCTGAAGGCCCGTGCCAGTCCTCGGGACCGTCGAACCGGGGGCGTCCCAGAGGGGGGGGCGCAAATCATGGCCGGCGGCACGTGTGCGGCCCAGGGGGGGCTGGGGATGTATCGAACTAAGAAGAGGCGCCATGAGATCTGGGGAGACATCACGGCCCCCGCCATGAGATCCCCCGCCCCCTGGTCATCACCCCCCCCCCGTAGCCGCCCCCGAGCAAAGCACGACTGGCGAGGACGAGGGAAGAGCCGGCCCCAGGGACTGGGCCGGGACTTCTGGGGGTCGACGCCAGGAAGACAATCAGGTATGTCTCCCTGCAGGCGG
Organism: Prorocentrum cordatum; assembly: GCA_963575745.1. Lineage (NCBI taxonomy): Eukaryota > Dinophyceae > Prorocentrales > Prorocentraceae > Prorocentrum > Prorocentrum cordatum. The sequence continues at coordinate 513 of CAUYUJ010000247.1, read as the reverse complement.
ATTTTGAACGAAAAATCAAACAGTTCAAAAAGTACAACAAAAATGCTCAAAAATACTAAGAAATCGCCCCCTGACAATGATTTGACCATTTTAAAACATTCCTCCTGTAGAGGGACGGGCCGACTGAACGCCAGGAAGAAGATCACAGCGTTGGCGGCCTGGGACCGTCCTGGCGCTCCTAGAGGCGTATGCCACGACATGCAAATGGAGCCACAGAGGGTGCTAGGAACGAGGCAAAGCAAGGAACAGTAAGGAAGAGCAAGGAAGAGCAAGGAAAAGCCGGGAAGAGCCAGGAATAAACAAGGAAAAGCCAGGAGAAGCCAGGAAGAGCAAGGAAAAGCCAGGAAGAGCCAGGAAAAAACAAGGAAAAGCAAGCAGAAGCTAGGATTGAAACAAGACTGCGTCCTTGCAGACATGTGCTGAGAGGACTGAGTGCAGACCCCAAACCCAGACCCCCGACGTCATGTTTTGTGCATGACGTCGACCCCCAGCCATTCCCTGGGACCAGCTTTT
>CAUYUJ010000246.1:30000-116389 GCA_963575745.1 Prorocentrum cordatum | reverse complement strand
TCCTCCTCCTCCTCCTCCTCCTCCTCCCCCTACTCCTCCTCCTCCTCATCCTCCTCCTCATCCTCCCGCCTCCTCCCCCATCTCTGCGGGAGCCACTTTGGCACGTTTACCTCCCTCCCCTCCGTTCCTCATTTCCTCCCTTCTCCTCCCCTCCCAAGCACATCCTCCAAGGAAGCGTTTGCTCAAGTGGTCTCGGCTACTGGGCTGACCCCTTCTCCCCCGACCCCCGCGGGGGAAGAGGGGGGACGGGCGGGTCGGGGCAACAACGGCATGCGCCATGCCCCAGCGCAGCCATTGCGCAGCCTGTTCACAGGCAGCACGAGCGAGAACAGCTGCTCCATCATGGAAGGGTCGTCCTTGAAGCGCTTGAAGATGGCGAAGCAGCTGGCGAAGATCACCCGATGGTTATCGACGGCCCTATTCGTGAAATCAACATTGGTCTTGCACCACTCCTCGAAGAACCCACCCCTTCTGAAACGTCACGTTGGGCTGCAGTGGCTGGGGAGGCCCCCCCCCTGGTGGGGCGCAGCAGAATCGGGGGGGGGCCCTGCCCAAGAATCCCTCCCCAGCCACCACAGCCCCATGATGTTTCGGAATAGGGGTTCGTTGCGATCCCTAGCAGTGCTCTCCTTGAACACATCCCAGTAGGCCACCTCAGCGCCCGACCCGCGCTTGATGACCAGGGCCTTGGCGCCGGCGTAGAACTTGCGGCAATTCTCGTACATCGGGACGGAGTCCCAGCGTGGGTAATCGAACGCGGCCTTGAACATCGCCTTCTTGTTGGCCTCCGTGGCCGTCTGCCCGATGCTGGAATGAGTCCAGCCAAAATCCTCCTTCTGCTTGTCCCACGTCGCCTCGATGACGTCGGTCGACTCGCAAACCTCGACGAAGGTGGTCGACAAGGCTTTGTTGTTCATGGAGTTGCCCAAGGACACCAGCTTCTCGCAGACGTCCCTCGGGGTGTCGAACGGGAACACGGTGACGTCCTGCAAGCCGAGGGCAACGCTGCGCTGGACCTTCGCATTCAACTTCTTCGGGTCACGGTCGAAGGCCCTCTTGACGCCGTCGCACAATGACCCCCAGTGGAGCGTGGTGAAGGTGGCGGCGGGGCCCATGGCGTTATCTTTGGAGCCAGCCCTGACCCACGCACCGCCTCGGAGACCATGAAGCAAGCCTACGGTCTCGATGCTGGCGGCCCTATCCTTCACGAGAAGGAGAAGGAGCAAAGCGATGAAGAGAATAAATAAGGTAATACGGTCAAGGATGGTTGCGTGGCTGCGTTTAGAAGTTCGGCAGGGTCCAGGGTCCTCTATCGTAGCCTCGTCCCCGCGAGAGCTGTTCAAGGGGTCCCTCCAGATGGCCCACTGCCCTGCGCCGTTGATGAACTTGATCGAGGCGCCCTTCGAGATGGGATAGAAGTGAAACAGGATCTCCATGAGCTGCAAGCCCACGAACCCTGGGAAACGGTCCTCGGCACGAGCGAAGCCGTCGCCCCACACTTGGCTGTGCTTGAACTGGCTGAAATCGATGCCCGTAGACGCCACCTCGGTGGCAAAATATTGTTTGGACAACGCCCGACACCCCATAATCTAGCGGCAGCTGCCAAATACGCGTCTATCTCTAGGGGTCCATTTGGCAGCTGCTGCCAAACCTACGTATGTCTCCAGAGGTCGATTTGGCAGGAGCTGCCAAATGCACCCCCCGAGACAGACGTGGCTTTGGCAGCAGCTGCCAAATGGACCCCTCGAGACAGACGTGCATTTGGCAGGAGCTGCCAAATGGACCCCTAGAGACAGACGCCCATTTGGCAGGAGCTGCCAAATGGGCCCCTAGAGACAGACGTGCATTTGGCAGGAGCTGCCAAATGCACCCCTAGAGACAGACCCCCATTTGGCAGGAGCTGCCAAACGGACCCCTAGAGACAGACGTACATTTGGCAGGAGCTGCCAAATGGACCCCTAGAGACATACGTTCATTTGGCAGCAGCTGCCAAATGGACCCTTAAGAGCAGAGGTGGATTTGGCAGCTGCTGCCAAATTTACGTCTGTCTCTAAGAGTCAATTTGGCAGCTGCTGCCAAACGGACCACTAGAGACAGACGTGCATTTGGCAGCTGCTGCCAAATGGACCCCTAGAGACAGACGCCCATTTGGCAGGAGCTGCCAAATGGACCTCCAGAGACAGACGTGCATTTGGCAGGAGCTGCCAAATGCACGTCTGCCTCTAGGGGTCCATTTGGCAGCCACTGCCAAATCTACGACCGTCCCCAGGGGTCGATTTGGCAGGAGCTGCCAAATGGACCCCTAGAGACAGACGTGCATTTGGCAGGACCTGCCAAATGCACCCCTAGAGACAGACCCCCATTTGGCAGGAGCTGCCAAATGGACCCCTTGAAGCCGACGTTCATTTGGCAGGAGCTGCCAAATGGACCCCTAGAGACAGACGTGCATTTGGCAGGAGCTGCCAAATGCACCCCTAGAGACAGACCCCCATTTGGCAGGAGCTGCCAAATGGACCCCTTGAAGCCGACGTTCATTTGGCAGGAGCTGCCAAATGGACCCCTAGAGACAGACGTGCATTTGGCAGCTCCTGCCAAATGCACGTCTGTCGCTAGAGGTCCATTTGGCAGCTCCTGCCAAATGAACGTATGTCTCTAGGGGTCCATTTGGCAGCTCCTGCCAAATGCACGTATGTCTCTAGGGGTCCATTTGGCAGCTCCTGCCAAATGGACGTCTGTCTCTAGGGGCCCATTTGGCAGCTCCTGTCAAATGGACGTTTGTTTCGAAGGGTCCATTTGGCAGCAGCTGTCAAATGGACCCTTGGAGCAACTGCAATAGCTGGCAGCAGCTGCCACACGAGCATATATCGACAGACGTGTATCTGGTACAATTCAAATAAAAATGTCACGCTGTGCAGTTAAATTCACAAACAACTCAAACAAAACACACACAATACTACAGTTCAGTGTCCTGCAAATATGTGTTGTGTTGTTTTTTTTTTCGAATCAAGAACAGAAATGGAAATGCGAGAGCACGCAAGCCCGATCCGAATCCCCAAGACCTGCGCATCGCCGCCGCCCAGCGCAGCAGCGGGCGCCGAAGGCGCGGGTGCCGCGGCACACGCCATCGGCAGGTCCAGGAAGTCGCGAACGCCTGCGCCGACAGCAGGGGCGAGAAAGAGAGAGCTCGACCCCATTCCCATGCCCCCTGCCCCTCCCAATCGTTTAGGTACGCTGATGTGGGACGCATCCCCGAACCTGTGCGATCATTAGACACAGCCTGCTGCGCAAGCAAAAACCTGACTTACCCCATCGGGATTGGAGGGGGGAAGGGAAGGACGCCTAAGAGCGAGGAGCAGGACCATGAGGAGGAGGAGGGGGATGCGGGGGAGGGGGATGAGGCATCATCTGGAGGGATGGGGAGGACTGAGGGGAAGGGGAAGGAGAAGGAATAGAGGGACTAGGAGGAGGGATGATGATGATAATGATGTTGGTGATGAAGATGATGCTGATGCTGCTGATCATGATGATGATGATGATGATGATGGTGATGATGATGATGGTGATGGTGATGGTGACGTTGATGGTGATGGTGATGGTGATGATGATGCTGTTGATGACGATGGTGATGATGATGCTGTTGTCTTTCAGCGCGTGCGGCCCCAAGCCTCAACCTGCTGCGTATGCTGATTCGCAGGCTGGGCACATCCAAGGGGCCATCATAAACTTGTCGCAGTCCACGCCCCATTTGGGCGCGGCCCATCGTGAGCAAGATGGGTGCCACAACAAACAACAGCTGGAACACGTGTAGCTGTCATCAAGTAAAGGGCACCCATCCACTTTGACCGCCCCGCACAAAACGCATGGGGACTGGTCGTCCTGGACCACTACGGGTCCGCTACAAAGAATTCGCTTCGCACGCGTTGCGAAGGCACAAACACCACTCTGGCATTGGCCCTCCCCCCTTGGCAGTCGTTTTCCACATGGTAACTGGCACCTTGCCAATCAGGATTTTGCAACCTGCGTAGCTCTCCTCGGGGACGCCAAGACCGCCAGGACGGGCGCCTCTCCTGGCAGGCACCAGCCATTTTACTCGGCCCAACTTGTCCAAGCTAACAGGCCGCCCATCTCTGTTTTTCGCATTACTCCATTTCACGAAGAGCACCCTGGTCTCATCACCAACCTCCGAACTGATCAAAGAGATCGTGCCATCTGCCAGCTCGCCTGAGCTATGCGTGTCGGCTGCTACGTTAGCTTCACCGACTGCGTGGAAGCCTGCTCTGCAACTGTCCATGCAAGCACGCAGCACGTTCAAGCGGTCCGCCTCGCCAAGTGCATCAATGGGGTGCACTGGCGCCAGCGCGACCACTGGAGGCGCGAGCCTAACTCCTGAAGCTGCGCATGCTGGTGATCCTAATTCAGGTGGCTCTAGGTGCTCAGGATCAGAGTCCGACTCGTCGTCGGCGTCATCCCCATCATCCCCATCTGAGCTCGACGGGGGTCCGTCGCGCGGCTCCCTGCTGTCATCGATGCCAGCACCGTCAGCTTCCAGAAGCTTCTCAAGTTCATCTTGCAAGTCAACAATGTCGATCTCTCCCTCTGGCTCATCCGCTATAGCGCCGTCTGCAGGCCCAGCCTCATCCCTGAATCTCTTTCTGCTGATTATCTTCTTCAATCGGAATTTGTGAATGGACATGTCGTGAACTCTGGCAATTGCAGATGTGCGCGATATCCAAACCAATGGGTACTTGAGGACACAAACATCAGCAGCAGTACGTCGATCGATATCTTGTATGATGCTCGCTACCACATCCAGAACTCGCTCTATAACCAAGGGCTCCGATAGATAAAACATTATAGTACCATTGTGTGCTTGAATGTCGCCACAAACTGAATACAGTGCACTGCGGAACCCATGTGCCCAAAGGTATGCCGACCCTCCGTGGTCCACTTCAGCCAGGTCTTCGCAATTAACCAGCAGCTTCATCGCGGCGCCAGCACCGATACCAAATTCAGTCTTCACAGAGCGAGCAATAAACCCAGCACGCAGCAGTGGCAACGTGTACGTCGTTGGTCGCTCTTTCGCAGGATCAGCATGCTCTACAATGTGAAGTGGCGCGAACCTTGTATTGCACGTGGGTGTGTTCTCGTATGCAAGTACCTGATGATGCAACACGACGCAGTCTGGAGGAGTCGGGCGTTCACCTTTTTTGAGAGACAGTCTAGCGTTCGCGAGTGGCTGCAACATGGCAGGCGCACGCTTCGCCATACACTGTAGAATATTATGGGTTCCTTCCACTTCTTGCGTATGCCCAGGCCACTGCGATCTCAACGCGATAAGAGAATTGTACATCACGCACGTGCAGCGCCCATCCTTTGCCATAAGAACCAAATCTTCGTAGAAGAGCGAGCGAAGTTTCCAAGCCATGTCCGAGTGCACGCTGGCGAGATCGTGGCGCTCTTTGCCAAGCCACTCCAACGCCAACTCTTTCCGACGATCGCACATATCATCTGGTGGAGTAGTGAGCATGTGAAAAATCTTGTATGGCCATTCATCAACGACGTCCATGACCCGAACTTTCCATTGAGCAGCACCTTGGATAACAATTGATACAAACAACTCAAGACCAGCACTGTGAAGCCTCTCGCACTCTGCACGTAGCGTGTCCAGTGCGCCTGATAGTAGTGGTAAATCTGCAGTCAGCAACCCAGAGTATTTCTCGTTAAAATAGTCGGCCTTCTCCGAAACAAGCAACGACATGACAGTTGGACCAGGGTGTACAGAGGATGGGCTGCGCTCTCGGGAGTCATTTTCCTGTTTGGTAATTTTTTGCGACCAGTAGAACGCCTCCATCACTGCTTGTTTGGCACAATAAGAAATCGCGATCATGGCTCCGAAAACCTGCGCCTCACACAACTCACGCGCACTGCGGCGCCACCTGCCCATTTTCACCTCAGATCTCGGGGTGGCGGTGCAATGAGGGGGGTCTTCGGTGCGAACCTTGCATTGGGAGAGGGCGGGATGAGGAGGATGGGGATGGGCAAGAGGGAGAAGGAGGAGGACAGAGAAGGGCGGGAGGAGGAGGGGGGGGAGGAGGACGAAGACGAGGAGGAGGGGAAGGAGGGGGCAAATTGAAAAGAAAGAGAAACCTGCACTTTCTATTTACACATTGAGGAGGAGGAGGATGAAGAGGAGAAAGAGTAGGGGGATGAGCATTTGGACGCACACCACGTTGGATGTTTACGTACGGTGGCATCTACGTGTAGAAGGGGAACAGGGATCTAAAGGGGGCGGGGCTTCGTGGGGCGACCTCCCGTGACGATCACCCGATAGCCCTAGCTTGTTTTGTTGTTTGAAATGTTGGAGTGTGTGTCCGTGGCCTAAGCTACTAGCTACAAGGTTCACACCGCCCCCCTCTGGCACGCATGCATCCCCCCACCTGGTAGTGACCATCTTCGTCATCAGGGTCAAGGACTTTATCCTCGGGATGTGTTCTCAACCAGCCCTCCGCAGTTTTACGTCCCACATCCCCCTCTGTTTGGTTTGTCGCCTCCCCCCCCGCTCGTCCCCCCTCTTCCACCCTCCCCCCTCCCATCACCCTCATATCCTATATCCCCCTTTACGTCCCCCTCACCGCTCTCATGGTCCTGCCCCTTCCCGTGTTGTTTTGTGTGCTAGGGCAGATTGAGAACACAGGCTGCCTCGTCGACAATCTTGGCGCCCTTGAGCACCTTCGCAAACACGCTGGCGATGTGCACCCAGTCGTGGACGAGCATCTTCTCGACCGCGTCGACGCTGCACCACCGACCAGATATACAACGCCCAGGCAAAATCTTGAAGATCCGATGCGCCAGCACAGGGTTGAACAGCTTCGTAGCAGCAGCTTTGAGCTTCCTGTGCATACCAGGTGCCCTCCACGTGTTGACCAGAGTCTTGAGAGCACTCGTGTATTTGACTGGAAGCTCATACCCAGGCCATGTGAAGCTGTCTGCGAACTCTAGATTCTTCTCAACAATTTTGTGGTAACTGTGCAACGAGCACCACTGCACATGTACAATCACATTCGGCACACTCTGCATTTCAGCCACTACCAGCCGCCCAAACTTCTGGCAATCGGGCCCTTTGTCCAAACCGAACATAAAGGAGCTAATTGTGTTCTCTTTCCGACAACGCCAATCTGGACAATATACGGAAGCAAACTCTCGCAAAGCCAATGCGAGCAGCTCGTCGCCAGTGCCAGTTCTCACACACTGTATATCAGCCAATGAGCGGGTGCACAAGTACTCTGCGGTCCCAGTGCACACGAGTGCGTTGGAAGATGCAGACAGGCACGACACCAACGCGATATGCATATTCTCCTTTTGAATAGCCGATTGACTAGTTGCGTCTGCAAGGCATTGAATCACTTCGATGTTGAAAGGGGGCGGCGTGCCCGAAGTGCGCAGGCAAGTTTTGAATTCTACTGCAATGGCTTGATAGTGCTGGGAACTCAACAATCGCTGGACGTGGTTGCAACGATGTTCAAACTTAATTGAGATATTCTTATCCCTGAGCCCCCCGCGCTCTGGATCACCAGACAGAACTGCCACTATCGCTTTCGATGACGCGTGCCCAATGTTTCGCTTCAGCGCGATCGAATACCCACCAAATACACTGACATTCCTTTTCCCTGGCCTCATAAAAATTTGTTCGTTGAGTGATTTGATCTGGAGCTCATGGCCCTTCAAAACGTGCGACAAATTCTCTGATTTCTGCTTGTAGTAATTCCGACTGGCGCTTATATTGTGGCAATCGTCTCTCAACCGAGCTATCCCTATATCTTTGTCCAGAAGCGCCAACTGAAGCTCATCTCTTGGTTTGTCTCCATATTTGTCAGAGAGGCATTCGGCGATGCTGGTCTCGAGCCTGCATTGGCCATGCCCGTCCTGGACAGCTGGAACGATGCAGGCGACTGCGACACCGTCGTCTGCATCAACGAGCCGACGGCGAACCATGTCTATGTGTTCTCGCCCGAGCTGCGTGGCGCACGTTGCGTTCAGACATTTGTGTAGTAGTTCCAGGGGGACTTGATTCGAAGACCCGCTGCCGAAGAACCCAAGTGCAGAGCGGATCGCCTGCCTCATTCTAGAATGCTCACGCCGCCGTTCTGCGCCAGTTGAGCTAGCTTCGTCGGTAACAACAAGTGCGATCGAAGCAACATTGGAAATTGAAAAAGCACCCAACACAAGACATCGCCTCAAACGCCTGGACTCAACGAAAGGTATAATATCACTCACGATAGCCTGGGCAGTGGGTGGCATCACAATGAAACACTTGAAGCCAAAACGGCTACTGATATTCACGTGCATTGGTTTGCTGTTTAGGGGTGACATTTGTTGTTCACGTTCATTTTCCTTGGTGGCTGTAGGGCTTTACTGCTTGTACTGTTTGTAGTGTTCGTACTGTTTATTCTGTTTGTACTGTTTGCACGTATTCACGCGCTGCTTGTCATACTGTTTGTACTGTTTGTAATGTTTGCACGTCTACTGTTTGTATTCTTTGTACTGTTTGTACTGTTTGTAGTGCTTGTACTGTTTGCACGTGTATACTGTTTGTACTGTTTGCACATCAGGACCACTTACTGCTTGTCGTATTCACTGTTTGTCGTACTGCACGTTTACTGATTGCCGTATTCACTGTTTGTCGTATGTCACGTTTATTGTTTGTCGTTTTCCCCGTTCCGTTCCCTCCCCCTCCCCTTCTCCCTCGCCCTCCCTTTCTTTCCGCCCTCCTTCCCTATCCTTCCTCCCCTCCTCTCTGGCAGAGAGGCTCTCTGCCCTCCCCTCCTCCCCTTCGGGGGGGGGCCGCGCCTCGGAGACGGCGAGGGCCCAGGGGCCCAGGAGGGCGCGCGCGGCGACCCGCCGCGAGTCTCGGGCCACCGGCGCGGGCGACGGCAGGGACGCGGGGGCGAACGACGAGGGCGACGGCGACGACGGTAAGGGCCACGACAACCCACCGAAGGATTCCTAAGGATTTCCTTTTTCGGGGGAGAGGGGGAGGAGGAGGAGAAGGAGGAGGAGGAGGATACTGAGAAAAAGGAGGATAATAAGTTGCGCAGGAGGAACGGCAGGAGGAGGACGAGGACGAGGAGGAGGAGGAGGAGGAGGATAATGAGTTTTTGTTTGATGGACATGTCCGCCAATCCCTCTAGGTGACACCACACTGCGAGTTGTGATAAGTCTTGGCTGCTTACAGACTTACAGAGGACATACACTACTGTATGGGAGCCACCCTTGACCTGTCAATGGCCCTCGAAGATGGATTTCCGCCCGATGCAACCTACCCATGTGGGGGGCGGCGCGCGCGCGCAGGTTCTCTCCCGGCATTGGGATCGGCGGCGCACTGGGCAGGGCGGGGCAGAGCGCGAGCGAGTGCGTGGGTGATGCTGCCTGGAGGGCGTCGCAAGGGGCGGGGCAGTGCGTCGGCGGCGCCGCGCTGCGCGTGGCCTGTGTCTCGCCGCGCTCGGCGGAGTGCTCTGCGACGGGGCTTCGCGCGTGGGGTCCGGCGCTGCTGGGGCGTCTGGCACCTCCCGGGCGCGGCGTCGGCGCCTTCGACGCGGCGTCGCCTCGGGGCGACTCGGCGTCGTGGATTCGGGGGATCGCCTGCGGCCGTGGCGGAATCAGTGAGTGGCCACATTGCCTGCCCGGGCGGGATGGGCCAAGTAGCTGCACCCTGCGCCGGAAGTCCTGTAGCTCATCGATGCCGAAGAGCTCTACGAGGCACTGGGAGCCGACGGTAAACCGTCAACCAGGTCTGCGTAGTCTGCGTTGGCCGATTCGAGCTCCCTGGAGAGCAGGCCAGGACACAGGGAACCTAAACAGCGAAGCTGTACAGGAAAACAGCGAAGCTGCAAAGATTAAAGCAGAGGTGCATCAAACAGCGAAGCTGCACAGATATGCACAAGACTGCGCTGTACAAATATGCACAAGACTGCAAGCACACGAGAAAACAACTAACAATATAATGAGGGAAGCAATGCAGACCATAGATATGGAAGCACAGCTAGAAGCAGTGAGAGACCATACAGTAACCACTGGTTTATACAGCGATTACCGTCTCAACACCACTGAGACAAACACGAAGCTAAGAGAACTAAAATAGCGAGTGCGCCCCAAAGCAATGCGAGACCATGCAGTACCCAAATATAGCGATTACCGTCTCAGCACCACTGAAAGCTATCTTCGATTGAGAAACTTTGACACCATGCCCATACAGCTGGTCTCGCTCATGCAGGCGAGACTCACCTCCGTACGAAGGGCGAACACGGCAATATGTCACTAACACACACTTCGAGCGTAGACAAACGAGCAGCGAGAAACTCGGAAGTAAACAACGCCGTAGCAGTCCAATCTGAAGCTACAAAATCCATGCCTGACAATTCAGATGTAACGAACTCCATATATGATACGTGGATTCGCTCAACAAGAAGAAGGCAATTCACAGGCAATAACAAGATGGACAGTTGAGTACGATACGTATGTATGCAGTTGAGCCAGAGCCAATTCAACAGCATCAATATCAGTCTGTGTTCCACAAGTGTCCTCTTCCGTCCCATTCCATATCAGTCTGTGTACTTCCAGGCCACTTGCGTTTGTACTTGCCGCATTTGTTATCTTGTACGAGTTGCTCTCAGCACGTATCCAATTTTGACTTTGGTTGCAGTCTGAGTACTCTTATTCACTACGCCGTGGGAACCTTCGAGGGGAGGTTGGAATCGTTTCTTTCGTGAGTTAGAGTCGTGCACGTTATCAGACATTCAGTTATCACACATTCGACGTGAGCATACGACTCCTGTCTTACCGCGGGTTGTTATGACATACTTCGGACTTTGTGTTTGCGTTGGCTCTTGCCATGCTGTGTGTGTGTCGGGCATGCGCGCATGTTGGTATAAGAGCTCCGCGTGATCTTCACTTTGTTCGGAATAAGAGTTTTGCATTTGCCCACTCCCGCTCAAAGAGTGGCGGGTGTCTTGCCTGACTCTGTATGCCGCCGTTTTCCAGCTAGCGACTGGGCCAGACGGCCCGCACAGTCGACCGCAAATTCGACGTTGTGTTTCACGTGCATGGTCTTTCAGTGGTGCTGAGACGGTAATCGCTATATGTGGTTACTGCATGGTCTCGCATTGCTTTGAAGCGCACTCGCCATTTTAGTTGCTAGTTTCGTGTTTGTCTCAGTGGTAATGACGGTAATCGCTGTATAAACCAGTGGTTACTGCATGGTCTCTCACTGCTTCTATTCTCAGTGGTGTTGAGACGGTAATCGCTGTATAAACCAGTGGTTACTGTATGGTCTCTCACTGCTTCTTGCTTTGCTGTTTGTACAGCTCTGGATATTCTTACTTTTCTTAGTTGACTCTTAGTGGGATTTACGCTCTTGGGCATTGCTGTACAGCTTCGCTGTTAGTGCGCTCAGCGTTTTGCTCTCAGGCTCTGTTCTGAGTTGCTTTGTGTTTCGGTCTGCCTCCGTGGAGGCTCGAATCGACCGTCCGCAAAAGACCGCAAAAGACCAGGTTGACGGTTCACCGCCGGCGCCACTTGGTGCACCCGGCACGGGCGGACAATGCCATGACCTGGCGTCGGTTTTTCCAGATTGTGAGAGATTCGAAAATTCGTTTCGAGAACCGGTATTTCTCGCACCTGTAGTGGGTTATGCCGCGTCCGCCAAGTAAATTCTCAGGCTTGTAGCTGCACTGCAGTATTACTATCGAAACACTTGAAGGAATTGCCTTCGGATGGATACCGAAGAATGCGTTTTGTTTGTGTTTTCCAGCTTACGCTTCAGAAAGCTCCCTCCATGTGGTCTGAGCACCTCCGCGCGAGAAGGAGAGCTCTACGAGGCTCCTGGCGGTAACCTGGTTGACGGTTCACCGCCGGCTGCCAGTTATGTTCTCGAAATTCAAAAATTCGTTAGGGCTCTAATATTTTTCCCCGCGATATTCGATCTTATTCCCGCTCGCCGTCTAAATCTCAGCTCGATCGGGTACCTATTACTGCCAAAAAGCATCCAGGCGGGATCGGCTGTTTGGAGTCATCTTGACAGGTGCTGTCGGTTTTCTGTACTTAACTCGAGCTGTAGGGGAGATACAGAGCTGGTGCGCACACGTAATCGATTGAGAATATCAGGCGCGTTCGTCTAAAGCATCTAGAGGTCTGAACTCGGTCTGCTACTCGAGCTGCGTCCGAAACAAAATTTATATTGTACCGATTTTTCTCGAGATGATGATGAACTTCTTCGCTGAATTCGAGCTGCAGATGAGCTTGAGAGCTCTTTGGCACAGAAATCGGAAGAAAATCATCAGGCGCGCTAGTACGAGTATCTAGACGCTTGAATTGGGTCTGTTATGAGCGCAGCAGCCGAACGACTAGTCATACTCTGTTTTTTTTTTCTGGTGATGAAATGGTTTCTTGACTTAACTCGACCTGCAGATGAGCTCCAGAGCTCTTAGGCACAGCAATCGGAAGGGATTATTGAGGCGCGCTATTTGGAAGTATCTAGATGCCTGAACTCAGTCTGCTATCAGCGCTCGGGCTGAACAACTATTCGTACTCTGCTAATTTCTTGGAGATGGTATTGGTTTTCGTGGTTGTACTCGTGCTGCAGATGAGCTACAGAGCTGTTCAGCACAGCAGAAGGAAGGGAATCATCAGGGGCGCTAGTTAAATGTATCTAGACGCCTGAAATCAGTCTGCTATCAGCGCCCGGGCTGAAACACTATTCGTTCTCTGCTAATTCTTTGGAGATGGTATATGGCAAGGAAGCTCTACGAGCCTCCCGGCGGCAACCAGGGTTGACGGTTTACCGCCGGCGCCCAGTTCGGGCGCGGGGTGGAGCTAGTTGGTCGACCCGACCAGACAAGAAGATGTGGTGACTTTGGGGTGGTTGCTCCTAAGATTTGAACGATATTTAAAAAATCATTTTTAAATACCAATTTTTTCCGCACTTGTAGAAGACTATGAGGGTCTCTGTGTCTTACTATGAGCTCTGTAGGCGCACTTTTACCATCAAAACAGCTGGAGGAACCAACTTCATGTCGACATGAAAAAATCAATGTTTCACCTTTCGAGAAATGCTTCGAGAAGCTATCTGCTCCTTTGCCCAGCACTGTCGAGCGTGCAAGGAGCTCTACGAGGTCCCTGGCGGTAACCAGGTTGACGGTCTGCCGCCGGCGCCAGTTGCTCTCCCGGTTTTGGACGCTGCATCAAAACATGAGAAATGAAGACTTTAAGCAAATATTCCTTTTAGTTCTCTGCTTCGATTCTGAGCACTCTTACGCGTGCAAGGAGCTCTACGAGGTTCCGGCGGTGACCAGGTTGACGGTTCATCGCGGGCGCCAGTGTTCTCTTATTTGGCTATTCGGGTTCTTGAACAGCAGGTCCTCATATTCGGTCTCATTGCCGCTCGCCGACTTAATTTCAGGTCCATCGGGTACCTGTCACTGTCAGAAAGCACTCTGGCCGGATCGGCTGTTTGGGTCATTGTGACAGGTGCTGTCGGTTTTCCCAAATTAACTCGAGCTGTAGGATAGCTGCAGAGCTGTTGTGCACACCTAATCGATCTAGAATCGTCATGCGCGTTCGTCTGGAGTGTCCTGATATCTGAACCGTCTATTACCCGAGCTAGGTTCTCGAAGCTCTTATTCGTAGTCTATTTTTTTGTTCGAGATTATGACGAGTTTCTTGACTTCACTCGAGGTGCAGATCAGACATGGAGCTCTTTGGCATTAATCGGGTGCAGATCAGACACAGAGCTCTTTGGCACAGCACTCAGAAGTAACCAGCTGACGCGATAGTCTGACGTATCTAGACGCCTGAAATCGGCCTGTTATTAGCGCTGGAGCCAAAACACTATTCGTATTCTATTTTCTTTGCAGATGGTGATGATTTTCTTGACTTAAATCGAGCTGTATACGAGCTCCAGAGCTGTTTGGCACGACGATCGGAAGACAATAATCATGCGAGCGAGTTTAAAGTATCTAGACGGCTGACAACAGTCTGTTATCAGCGCTGGAGCTCAAAAACCATTCGTACTCTGCTCATTCCTTGGGAATGGTGGTGGTTTTCTTGACTTAGCTCGACCTGCAGATAAGCTACAGAGCTGTTCAGCACAACAATCGGAAGGACACTATCGGGCGCGCTAGTTCAAAGTATCTAGACGCCTGATCTCGGTCTGCTATCAGCGCTGGGGCTGCGACGCTATTCGTACTCGTATTCGAGATGGTGATAGTTTTTTTGACTTAAGTCGAGCTGCAGATGAACTACAGAGCTGTTTGGCACAGCAATGGGAAGGAACTCGTCATACACGATAGTCTGAAGTATCTAGCCTGAACTCGGTCTGCTATCAGCGCTGCGACTGCACAACTATTCGTACTCTGTTTGTCTTTTGGAGATGATATAGGTGTTCTTGACTTAATCCGAGCTGCAGATGAAATACAGAGCTATTTGGCACGGCAATCGGAAGGATATAATCAGGCGTGCCAGTTTATATCATCGAGACGCCTAAACTCGGCCTGCCATCAACGCTCGGACCGAAAACAACTATTCGTATTCTCCATTTTTTTTAGACGGCCATGGTTTTCTTTACGCTGTTTGGCACAGCAGTCAGACCGAAATCAACAGGTGCGCTGACTCAAAGTGTCCAGACGTCTGAACTCGGTCTGGTCTGTCTAGTATTGTTTTCAATTGACATGTTTCCCTCGCCCCTTCTTCTCCCCCACGTTCTCCTCCAGCAGATCACGCCCTCGCGCGCGCAGCGCAAGATTGCCGCGCCCGCATTGCACGAGGAAGCGCTACGAGTTCCCAGCGGTAACCAAGAGCAACTTGGCTCAAGAGCAACGTCGGCTCAAGAGCAACGTCGCTCCAGAAGGGGAGGAGGTCACGATACGCCACCTTCCCGCTTGCAGTCACCTCTACCTCCCCTTTTCACCTCTTACACCACAAGTATATTTTTCTCGCCTGCGTCCGACTCCTGCTCTCGTGTGAGTTCGACTCCTGCTCTCGTGCGATTGCGATTGGTCGAGGGATGCATCACGCCGTACCGCTTTAATCAGGTTTTGACACGTCACTGTACCAGACAGAGGCCAGACGAGAAGACTCATCTCATCGACGCTTCTATCGATCCCACTGAGTCTATTGATCTTGACAAACACCTCAAAGATACGGAGGCTGAGGACCCAGCGGCCCAGGCAGCATCCCGCAAAAGGTCCCCTCAGGACGACCAAGACTGGTGTCAACGCTGGGGAGTACATCTCAGTCAGCTCCACAGAGCGGCATCAGATATGACGACGGCTGTGTCGGATGTAGTCATGGGCGACGACCGCAGGGTCAAACGACGGGCACAGGCGACGGCATTGGAGGCAAAACGCGAGGCCTGTGAGAAATCTATGGCCTCGTTCAGCGAGGCGTGCAAAGCGGATGATGCACCCGACGATTTCGGCAAGCTCGGAGATGCCCTGAGCGCCCTGGCCTCCCTCCAGTCCGAGAATATGATTGAGCTCAAGCAGGAAATCACAGAGGTCAAGGATGATATTGGTTCGCTCAGGGCTCACAACGACAAGCAGGATACCAAACTCGACCGCCTTGAGAAAGAGATCGCCTTCATCAAAGCAGGTACGTCGGCCTCCACGGCGGCCCCGAGTGCGGGAGGCACGTCATCGGTTGGAGGAGCTGGAGTACAGCGCCAGTGGAATCCATCATATATCGAACTCCGCGGCTTGGTCACGGATACGTCCAGTGCGATGTCGCGCTCAGAGACACAGATCACGGACCTCGATTGCCAGCATCATATTCGAAACTTACTGGACCTCCTCGAGAAGGAAGATAGAGCCAAAGTGGATGATGTTGGTACCCTTCGTATCAACGGTAAACAGCCCATGTTTTCATTCTGCCGTATCAAGTTGTGCGCTGGTACCGATGGGGATGTATTATGGAACTGTAAACATTTGTGGGGTGCGTTTTTTTTTGGATCCTAGTGAACGCACAGATGCCCAAAAGAAGCTCGCAGGAGATCGCACCATGCAAAAGATCCTCACAGATATGGATCGTCGTCCAAAGAAAGTCATCATCAAGATCGAGGCCCCAGAATGGAAGAAGGGTTCTATTGCCGCCGTGGGACGTTTCCATGGCATGTGGAGGCAAACAATTCTCAAATAATATCCGAACACAAAGTTTGGCATCAGCAGTCAGACTGGATCAGGCAAAGGCATCAGCACTATCTGGACCAAGCCGCCCGACCTCCAGACCCATCGACCCATCGAGCTTGCAGTTTGGAAGGCATCAGAAGCACGCTGGACCATCCACAAGGATGTCTGGGACGCGGTCTTGCCTCGTTACGGTATCCAGACCAGAGTCGCCGCTTTCCAATCCAGCTTGGAGTGAGGGGGCCGCGAGAGCGCGGACAGAGGCAACAAGCCTTTCGCGGCAGGTTCCATGAATGTTGCCAGGGCTGGTCGCCGTGATGCTAGAGGATTTGCCCTATGCTGACAGCTCCTCCATGAAGGAGTTGCGGTCATTGGCCTCCAGGAGTGCCAGCATTTAATTTTCTCCGATGGGATCAGACGGCTTGGTTGGCTGGGTTATCCATCCAGCTGTCTCCGAGCAGGGGTTCTGGTACGGGCATCGTACCAATGCAACATAAGTCATACTTGGGTTAACTTAGATCGGATCGCAGGTGTGCTTTTCGGTAACGGTGTTTGCTTCTGCAGTGCTTATTTCAAAGACAGCTCGTATGATGACGCTCCGACGGATATGGAGACAATGTGCCGACAGCTACGGCAGATACGCCGCGAGGCGGTGCAGAGGCTCCCAGGCGCTTGCTTGCTTCTTGTGTGCGACGCCAACGCGGAGCTCACGCCTGACCTTGCGTCGACACGGGGGGAGCAGATCACGGGGGAGGGACTCATGATGACACGGCAGAGAGGATATGGGAATGATTCAGAGAGCAGACGATGGAGGGAGGAGATGACGAGGGAGCACTTTGAACACTTCATGGGGGAGGAGGGACTTTGTGCCATCAATACTTTTGCAGAACGGACTCCGACCTACTGGAAGTGGGGAGCCGCCAGCCCTAGCAAAGTGCTAGATTACGTTTGCACTCCGACGGCCTGGGGGGGAGGAGAGACCATAGTGAAATGAGTGCGTGACGGAGTCCACAGCCACTACTCTGATCATGCCTTCCTCAAGTTCGAGATTCGACCCCAGGTTCGCGCTCCTCGATATCGACCTCGCTCCCAACCGCGCCCTACCTCTACGGCTCGTCGGCCCTTCTCTGACCAGCTCCAACAATCCCAGTTCGCCTCTCTCGCGGATATCGGCATTCCCAACACATCCCCTGCAGACATTGGGTCGTGCTTGTCTGGTCCCGCCGATCCCTATCTTGTGCCGCCAGCAGTCAGCTCCCCGCCTGTCAAGCCGGCGGCGTTGGCCGATCTCCAGGCCATGTACCGCAGACTCAAGTCACGCACCGACATGGACCCCCAAGATAAGAGAGCCCAAATGAAAACCATTGCACAACAAATCAGACCCCACAAACGACAATACGACAGGGCCCGACTTACTTGGGAGCTTCAGGGAAGAAGGAAAACACAGCGGGTTCAGACTACATCGTTGGAGGTGGATGGGGAGGTTACGGAGGATCGGTGGAAGTGGGAGGATGCGCTTCAGATACACGGGGCGACAACCATGTCGTGTGCACAGTCTCGCGCAGAGCAACTCTCTCTGCTACGACGCTTGCGGGAGCAGGCCAATGTGTCAGGTCGGCCAGCGCCGAAGCTCTCTTTTGCCGTTGTGCTCAGAGCGAGAGCACGCCTTCGCACGGGGAGGTCGTGCGGGCCCGACGGATGTGCAGCCGAGTTGTTGAAATCACTCACGTGGAGATCTATCCGCCACATCTACACCACATTTCTCTCTATCTATCGTGCATGCTCTCCGACTCCAGATACATGGCGACAGGTTCTCATTACATTGATGCCCAAAGTACCCACGTTACGATCATTGAGTGAGACACGCTCGATTGTCGTTGCCAATAGTCTTGCCAAATGGTACCTGACATCCCTCACTATTACACTGGAGGCGGAGGTATCTGGGGACCTGCAACGACTGGGACACTACGGTTTCAGCCCTGGTAGGAGCCCTTGGGAGATCGTGGGGCCACTCAAACAGATATGTCAACATGGGAGCGTCTGGGGCAAAAACAACAACGACCAAACTGCTTATGTTGCGCAGGCCGATATTAAAAAGGCTTTCGACAACATTACGATCCAAGTTGTGGCGCGTGCTCTGGAGACCCTCAAAGTCCACCCTAGGCTCACACATGCTAGCCTGGAGCCTCTTGTTGGGACGTCGGGTATATTATGTTTCGAGGGCTTGGAGGCTACTACATCCTGGGACCGCTCCAGACGTACGGGGGGCACAGAGAGTCCCTTGCTGTTTAATGTTGTGGTGCTTGCGATGTGTGCTGACCTATTCAAGTCTTGGGAGGACCTCCAGCTAGGATACCCCGTGACGGACATCTTGGATGTATCTATGGACGTGTGCAGGTACTCACATGCCTTGTGGGCGGATAACATATATCTCGTTGCGACCTCGGCTCAGGATTTACAGTATCTCTTGACATCACTCACCACTTGCTTCAAAGACTGGGGTTTATCATGGAAACCACACTCTTTCGAATATATTATTGCAGGAGACTCCCCACCGTGCTCCTTTGAGGTGGATATTGCAGGGGCCCCCTTCCCGCTCAAGAGAGTGACGAAGATGCAGGTACTAGGCACGGTGGTGGAATCAGAGTTTGATAATACACATGGAGATATTCGTCATCGGATCACGATGGCCAGGAGGGCGTTCTTCGCACATGCACCGTACTTCGTTTTAAATATGTGAGCCCACGGGCTAAGTTCTATAGATATCAACAGAGAGTTCAGAGCGTCATGTCTTACGGCCTCGACTGCTGTACACTGGATGCAGGAGGGGCTACGATTATTGCACAGCTGCGAGGGGAGTCTACTCATGTCTATGTTCGGGCGCAGGAAGCCAGCCACTGAGAGCTGGGACATTTGGAGACCACGACGATTGGACCACGTCCGACGGCAATTTTGTGATGAGGGTTTCCAATCTATCACACAGTTGGTATGTGCACGCAGTTTCAATGTTGCACAAAGCGTGGCTCAGTATGTGCAGGGTCAGCTTGCTATTCATTCTCGTTACACTGCCAGGGAGACGGATACGGAGGATGGGAGGGAAGTGAGACTGAGGATCGACAGAGGGGACGGACGGTGTTCACGTACCTTTCTGGACAGTCGAGGCACTTTGCTCCTCGACAATCCTGACTGGACGTCTCGGAGAGACGACCTGACATCTTCTTTGCATGCACCGGGACAGCTCTCACTGGCACGCTCGGGCACCAGGAGACGTTTTGGTCCCACGAGTATAGGTCAACGGACCTGGCAATACCCGTATAGGGAAGTCTTGGGACCCTGCTGGTGGGACGGCTTTGACGACTCGTACACAGGCTTTGTGAAGTTGTGGCGGACGATCTTGGGGCACTTCAACAAGCACAAAATCTTTGAATATTGGCATGTTGCCACCACAGGTCCCAGTTGGAGCTCCACCCAGTTCGAGGCCAAGCAGTCCACCAAGGGAACGACTCCTGAGGCCCTTGAGAAACAGTACAAGCGGTTGGCCATAATATGTCAGCGTGCTACGGTTTGGGACGTCTTGAGTGAGGGGATAGGCGTGGACCTCCAAGGGGACTCACTACTGGTCTCATCGTGGCTCCAAGGGAAGTGGAGGTGCCATAATCAGGGTTATGCCGACAGAGTTGCGGAGTGTGTGGAGACCATATACGAGGTGAGCTGCCGCGCGAACATCCGTGCGGCGAACATAGGACGGGACATAGATCGACATGAGTACAGGGAAGATAACACCAGGGCCGACGAGCTCACCCACCTGGCCCGAGAGGGCCGCACTTTCTACTCCAATCAGGTTGCATGCAGTCCGATTGAGTCACAATATCTTATACACGTCGCCGATCGTGGGGCATACGATGGGGGAGTGGACGGCAACGGTTGCGGATGTGGTTTTTGGCTGCAGAAAAGCTTCTTGGATTACAGTCAGTGGGGTCCGACTTACCACACCACTCCTTCTCCATTCGGCTCTCGTCAGATAGCCCGCAGGAGGACCCCAGGGAGTGAGCCACGTGATGCCCTCGTTTGGAGGGACATCGCCTCCAGTGCCTTTCTTTTACCACCGCACTCCACGATCACAGATTGTGAAGTGGCTGCCGCCGAGGCGCTCACACGCGCCCTCCGCTTAGACTTGCTAGGCTCGCTAGGCGCCCAATCGGGCGGCGCTGCGGACAGCGCCCTGGAGCCCGCGCAAACCCAAAAAAAACAAGGTTGACGGTTTACCGCCGGCTCCCAGTGTGTCCGCGCCACCAAATTCGGCATCGATGAGCTAGAGAAATTCCGGCGCGGGGTGGAGCTAGTTGGTCGACCCGACCAACTTGGGCTCGGTTTTGCTAAAATTTGGAAGATATGTTACTATCTATTTTGAGATATCAGATTTTCACGTCCAGCACTAGTGTTTAAATTTTATTCTGAGTGAGAATCAGCTTTCTATATGCAGTTTTACTATCGGCTCACTTCCGGGAACCGACCTCATAGAATATTTGCATCAAATTTTCTGACAAGTTCTCTGCTTCGATTCTGAGCACTTTTACACATGCAAGGAGCTCTACCAGGTTGACAGTGCACCGTCGTCGCCAGTCCGCATGCGTCCGCGCCACCGAATCCGGCGCATCTCTCACAATTTTAGTGGCCCCCGAGGAGCTTCAGAAACCAGCACCGACAATGCGGTACTCGCAACTGCACATGTTTGGGTCCTTCGTCAGGCTAATTCGAAATTTAATATGATATTGAAGTAGCTTTTCCGTCGTATTCTGAGCACTACTTCGCGTGTCAAGAGCTCTTCGAGGCCCCTGTGGTTGACGGTTTACCGATGGCCCCCCGTAGAGCTTTTCACGCACGAATTAGTCGTCATAATACAAGGAGGAAGCTTCCTCGAATATCAGCTTTGAGAACTCGAAGAAAATATGTTTAAGGATGTTATACCTCGTAGAGCTCTTCGGCAACGATGAGCTAGAGGAATTCCGTCGCGGTGTGCAGCTAGTTGGCCCACCCGACAAGAATGGACAATGTGACGACCTGGGGTCGGTTTTGTTACGATTTGAAAGATATTTAACCATGTATTTTGAGATATCAGATTGTTACGCCCAGCATTAGTGTTTCAAGTTCATTATGAGAGACAATCAGCTCTCTAGAGAGAGTTGTACTATCGAAACATTTGGAGGAACCGACATCAGGTTGACGCCGAAAAATGCAAATCTGACGTTTTTCTATAAACTCTTCTGCGAAGTTCTCTTCTTCGATTCTGAGCGCTCTTACGCGTGCAAGGAGCTCTTCGAGGGTCCCGGCGGTGACCAGGTTGACGGTTCATCGCCGGCGCCATGCAAAATCGGTTCCCCCGCGTCTTCGGATGGCAATACTGCAGCTACAGACCTGAGAATTCGACAGACAGAAGCGGCCTCACAGACTACGCGGCAGACTATTAGTTTTTAACACGAACGGTCAAATCTTCAACAATAGTCGCCCAACCGACCTCAAGTTGCCACATTTTCCGCCCAGGTCGGTCAACTGGGGGCCGGCGGTGAACCGTCCAGAGCTTCTGGCACGCGTTGCAATGCTCGCAATGCAAGAAGACAGCTTTCTCGAGTTCAAGCTTGAGAACTTGAAGAATACAATTTTCGGTTGCAATCCGAAGTCAGTTCCCCGAAGTGTTCCGACAGTAATATTGCAGCTACGGAGCTGAGAACTCAGCTGGCGAGCGCGGGAAACTCTGCTACAAGTGCAGAATATCTTGGCTCCCATGACCAGTTGAAGATATTTTCAAACTGGGGGCTGGCGGTACAATGGCAGCCAAATTCCGCCCCGTAGCGCTCTTTCCACGCGCTGCTCGGAAGACAAGCAGGAAGCTTCCTTCAGCTTCAGCTTGAACATTGAGATTTTTGTTAGTTTTAATCCGAAGTCGGTTCCGCCAGCTCTTTTGATAGCGCTGCAATTACGGACCTGAGAATTTCACGGGAAACAGCGACATAAGCTGTAATAGGTGCGAAAAATCTTGGTTCTGAAAATGACCGGTTGAATATCTTTGAAACTGCAGAAAAATCCGACTCCTGGTTGTCATATTGTCCGCCCGGACCCGGCGAGTCAAGTAGAAGCCGGCGGTGAGACGTCAACCAGGTTACCGCAGGGGCGCTCGTAGAGATCTTGCCGCGGTATTAGCTTTCAGAATGCGAGAAGAAAGCTTCCTTGAATATGAGTTTGATGTTGTTTTTGTTTCCCCCCCCCTCCTTCGCGTCTTTTGAATAATATTGGAGCTGAAGACCTGAGAATTTCATAGACAGACGCAGCATAACCCACTAGAAATATGAAGATATTGGTTCCGACTCGTCAAGTCTTTCAAAATATGAATAAACCGACCCACGTCGTCACATTGTCCGCACAAGCGGGATCCGTCACCTAGTTTTACCCTGCGCCAGAATTCCTCTTGCCCATCGCCCGGGCCGGGAGAGTCAACAAGTTTCACCCCGCGCTGGAATTTTTCCAGCTCGTCGTTGCCGAGCTATGTGAAGAAAACCGATCGCAAGTTGTCACATTGTCCGCCCTGGACGGGCTGGCCAACTGGGGGCCGCAACCAGGTTGCCGCCGGAACCCTTCAGAGCTCTTCCCACGCGACCTGGTGCTGAGATTATCAGGAGAGAGCTTTGAAACTCAGCGTGAAATCTAGCAGTTTGTTTTGTGGTTTTGTTGAGTTTGTTGAATTTTATACGTAGTCGGTTTCTCCACGTGTTTTCGTTGGATAATAATATTTACGGACCTGAGAATTCCAAAAATAGTGGTCACCAAACTGGCGCCCGCGGTGAACCGTCAACCTGGTCACCGCCGGGAACCTCGCAGAGCTCCTTGCACGCGTAAGGTTTGCTCAGAATCGAGACAGGGAGCTTCTGGAAGCATTTCTCGAAAAAATCAAAAATCATATTTTTTCATGTCGACGTGAAGTTGGTTCCGCCAAGTGTTTTGATAGTAAAAGTGTGCCTATAGAGCTCATATTAAGACGCAGAGGCTCTCATAGTCGTCTGCAGGTGCGAAAAATCTGCTTTCTTAAAATGAATTGCCAAATATCTTTCAAATCTTAGCAAAACCGACCCAAAGTCATCACATCTTCGTTTCTGGCCGGGTCGACCAACTGGGATCCGGCGGTAAAACCGTCGACCAGGTAACCGCCGGAAGCCTCGTAGAGCTCCGTTCTCGCGCGGCGCTGATCGGTCGAGTTCAGTCCAGAAATTCCATCGCCTCAAAAATAGCAATGGAGGAATAATTGTTACGCTAACAACAGACCCAAGCGAAGCGTCTAGATACATCAGACTAGCGCGCCTCGCGATTTCCTTTTGATTTCTGTGCGGAAGAGCTCTGAATCTCATCTGCAGCTCTAGTTAAATGAAGAAATTCACCATCATTTCGAAAAAAAACGGTCGAATACGCAGAGATTTGCGGACCTAGCTCAAGTAGCAGGCTGATGTCAGGCTCTAGATGCTTGCGACGCACGCGCCTGATGATTCTCGATCGATTAGGTGGACGCAACAGCTTTCTAGCCCCCCTACAGCTCGAGTTAAATACAGAAACCGAACAGGACCTGTCAAGATGACTCCAAGAAAACGAACTGCTTCGTGGACCTAGCTCGACGATTTCAGAACTTTCGTTGCAACCGACGAACGCGTCTTATGATTCTTAATCGACTTGTCTGCGTTCCAGCTCAGTAGCTCTCCTACAGCCCGAGTGAACTACAGAAACCGACAGCACCTGAATCACTCGTATAATACGAACAGTTTTGCGGACCTAGCTCGAGTAGCAGACCTCTCGAGGGATCAGACGAACATGCCTAATGGTTCTCAACCGGTTTCTGGAAGTATCAGCTCTGTAGTTTTCCTCAATCTCGAGTTAAGTACAGAGAACCGTCAACGCGTGTCAAGATGGCAGCGGGCGGTAAACCGTCAACCTGGTTACCGCTGGAACTTCGTCGAGCTCTTTTCTTGCACAGCGCTCGTCGGAATACATGAAGGAAGCTTCTCGAGCGAGAAACGAATCTAAATATCACGTTTTTCTCTTTTCATTCAACGTCGGTTCCGCCAAGTGTTTTGAACTTGAGAAATGCAAATAGCGTCGTGGATGTAGCTCGAGTAGCGCACCAAGTTCAGCCCTCTTAGTGCAACAGATGAACGCGCCTGGTGATACTGGATTGGGTTATGTGGGTATAAGCTCTGTAGCTCCTCGCAATCTTGAGTTGAGTACAGGAAACCAACATCACTGGTGAAAATAACTCGAAGAATACAAAAGTTTACGGCTAGCTCGAATAGCAGACCGAGCTGGATGCAACAGACGAACGCGCCTGAGGATTCAGCGCTCCAGATGATTCTGAATCGGTTCCTGTAAGTATCAGCTCTGTCACTTTCCAAAATCTCGAGATAAGTACAGAAAGCCGTCAACGCGTGTCAAGATGACTCGAAACGGCCGACGGTCCCAGCAAGTCTTTTGACAGTAATCGCAGCTACGGACCTGAGAATTGAGTTGGCAGACGCGGCATAACGCACTAGGACCCAAGTCGTCACATTGTCTATGAAGGTCGGGTCGGACAACTAGCTCACCCTGCGCCTGAATTCCTTTTAGCTTATCTTACCGAGCTCTATCAAATCTTTCAAATCTCCCAAAACGGACCCAGTTTCATCGCGTTGTCCGCCCGGGCCGGGTCGGTCAACTAGCTCCACCCCTGCGGGAATTTCTCGGGCCCCTGTTGCGAAAAGCTCTCGAGGTACTGGAGGCTGCGGCAAACCCTCAACGAGGTTCCCGCTGGGGCCCTCGTAGGGCTCTTAACACGCGAATTAGTGCAAAGAATTCCAGGAAACTTTCTCGAATTTATGTGAAAACACAGATTTTCTGGCATATACGAAAGCGGGATCTGAGAATTTAAGAGACAGACGCGACATAACAAACGATTAAATCTGTCAAAATCCGCCAACCCTCGGCGTGTGGAAGACGCTCTTCCGTTGGTCGCCGTCGTCGTCGTCGTTGTCTCCGTCTCCGTCGTCTCCTCGTCGTCTCCGTCGTCCCCAATCTCTTTTCCATGGGCCCTCATCCTGAAGCGCGCTAGCCAAAGCGACATTGAGTGACGTTGTCGCTGAGTCGAAGGGAAGCCCCTTCCCTTTGATCCCTTCCCCACCGGAGGGGGGGGATGGGAGGGGGGGGTCGCCGGGGGGGGTCGCCGGGGGGGTCGCCACCCAGATACGCCTCCCCTCCGGGCGGTTCTGGGGCCCCGAAAACACCCAAGACGCGGCAAAAGTGCCCCAAGAGGCTCCAAGACGGTCCTCGAGGGCCCCGCATCGCCGAACTATCGGTCGAACACGCCAAAGTCGCCTCCAGACGGCTCAAGAGGTTTCGAGAACGTCCCAAGCACTCCCAAGAAGGCCCCAAGGTGCAAAATTCATAGCATTCCCTTTGTTTTTTGACGGTTTTTGGAGTGCTCGCGTTTTCGGCTTCCCGACGCTTGAAGACGGCCCAAGAGGCCCCAATATCGCCCCAAGACGGGCCATGAGGCCCCCAAGACAGCCCCAAGACAACCCAAGATGGCCCCAAGACGACCCAAGAGGCCTCCAAGACGGCCCAAGAGGCCCCGAAGACGGCTCCAAGAGAGAGCCCAGACAGGGGAGCCGAACGGACATTTCGAGCCCTCGCCCTGAGAGGCGCCTGGGCGGCCCCCAGAGGCCCGCAAGAAGCCCCCCAAGAAGCCCCAAGAGGCCCCCAAGAGACCCCCAGGAAGCCCCAAGAGGCCCTCACGAAGCTCCCAAGAGGCCCCAAGAGCCTCCGAAGAGGCCCCAAAACTACCCTCAAGAGACCCCCGAGAGCGCTCGTCGTCGCCGTCGCCGTCGCCGTCGCCGTCGCCGTCGTCGTCGTCGCCCTTCAGGGTCGGCGGCACTGGCCGTAAGGCCTTCGCAATATTCGCCAACCGCGCCCAAGTGTCGAACTGTCCGCTGCTGGCCGGGTTGGCCAACTGGAGCCAGCGGTAAACCGTCAACCAGGCTACCGTCTGACTCTGTAGAGCTCTCAAGATGCGAACTTGGTAGCGTCCACTAAGAACCGGCGGTAAAGCGTCAACCAGGTTACCGCCGGGGCCCTCGTAGAGCTCTTTTCTCACACGGCGCTTCTCGGTAGCCATAAAGAAAGCGTCTGGAGCAAGACCTGAAAAACTCGAAAAAATCATATATGTTTTTCCAAAGCCGGTGGCTCCAAGTGTTTTGATAAGAATACTTCAGCTACGGACCTGAGAATGTCAGAAGCAGACGTGGCACAACCCACTACAAGTGAAAAAATTCTGGTTTCTCAAAATGAATGGCGAAAAGTCTGTCAAATCTTTGCAAAACTGGAAAGTTGCCATATTGTCCTCTGGCCGGGTCGATCAACTACCTTCATCCCGCGCCGGAATTCCTCGAGCTCACCGGTCGAAGAGCTCAACGGGATAAATCCGAAGTGCACAGAGAACACACACCGGAAAGCTGAGTCCTCGGACTGGGAGCCGGCGGTAAACCGGCAACCAGATAACCGCTGGGAGCCTCGTAGAGCTCTCTCCCTGCGCGGACTGCTCAAAACACATGCAAGCGTTAGCTGTTCATTTTTTGAATAAAAACTCGAGAAATGTTGTTTCTGGGTTCTACGCATGTCAGTCCCTTCTAATCTTTTGATAGAATTAGTGCAGCTAGAACCCTAAGAATTACCATCGAACGCGCCATGATTCACTACAGAGCATAAAAATCTGAATTCCCACTCGGTACCGTCCCAACCGGCGGTAAACCATCAACCTCGTAACCGCCGGGAACCTCGTAGAGCTCTTTTCTTGCACGGCGATCCTCGGAACAGATAAAGAGAGCTTCTGGGCGAGATACGAAAAACTCGACAAATCATGTTTTTTTTTATGTTTTTATCCAACGTCGGTTCCGCCAAGTGTTTTGTAATACTGTACCTACGGACATGAGAATTTGACTGGCAGACGCGGCATAATCCACTACAGGTGCGAAAAATCTGCTTTCTTAAAATGAATTGTCAAACATTTTTCGAATCTTCGCAAAACCGACCCAAAGTCACCACATCTTCTTTTCTGGCCGGTTCGACCAACTAGCTCCACCCCGCGCTGGTCTAGCTCATCGATAGGGAAGAGCTCTACGAGGTACCCGGAGAGCGAAGAGACCCTTCGGGAACGGGAAATCTTTCCTGACTGGCGCCAGCGGTGAACCGTCAACCTGGTCACTGCCGGGAACCTCGTAGAGCTCTTGCACCCGTAAGAAAGCTTAGGATCGAAGCGGAGAGCTTCTGGGAGCTTTTCCAGAAAAAACGTCAAATTTAGATTTTCGGAGTGAAGATGAAGTCGGTTCCCGGAAGTCAACTAATACTAAAACTTGCTCTAGAGAGCTGAGCTGCTCAGGGAACAAAGTTTATATGCCAATGCTCGGCGTAAGTATCTGCTTTCTCAAAATAAATGGTCAAATATCTTTCAAATTTGCGGAAAACCACCCAAAAGTTGTCACATTGTCCTTTCTGGTCGGGTCGACCAACTGGGCGCCGGCGGTAAACCGTCAACCTTTCTTACCGCCGGGGGACTCGTAGAACTTCCTGACCATATATAATGTCGAAAAAAATTGCAGAGAACGAATAGTTTTTCAGCCTAAGCGATTTCAGACCTCTCGATGCAACAGCCAAACGCCCCTCATGCTTCTGGATCGTTTTCTGTGCGCACGAGCTCCGTAGCTCTCCTACTGCCCGAGTTACGTGCGAAAATCGACAGCACCTCCCAAGATCACTCGAACAATAACAATAGTTTCGCGAATCTAGCTCGAGTATCAGACCGAGTTCAGGCCTCTGAATGCAACAGGCAGACGCGCCTGCTGTCTCCGAAACGATTTCTGTGATCACCAACCCTGCAGCCCCCTTACAGCCCGAGTTAAGTGCAGAAAACCGACAGCACCTCTGAAGACGGCTCGAACAATACGAATAGTTTCGCGGACCTAGCTCAGACAGCAGACCGAGCTCAGAGCTCTGAATGCGACAGGCGGTCGCGACTGATGTCTCCGAATCGATTCCGGTGATTAACAGCCCTGCAGCCCCCTTACAGCTCGAGTTAAGTGCAGAAAACCGACAGCACCTCTCAGGATGACTCGACGATTACGAACAGTTTGCGAACCTAGCTCGGGCAGCACACCGAGTTCTGAGCTCTGGATTTGGCAGGCGGACGCGCCTGATGTCTCCAAATCGATTCCTGTGAGTACGATCCCTGTAGCCCCCCTACAGCCCGAGTTAAGTGCAGAAAACTGACAACACCTCTCAAGATGACTAGAACAATACGAATAGTTTCGCGAACCTAGCTCGGCCAGCAGACCAAATGCAGACCTCTGGATGGAACACACGGACGCGCCTGATGATTTGCAATCGGTTTCTGTGAGACTGAGCTCTGTAGCTGCCCTACAGCTCGAGTTAAGTACAAAATACCGACAACGCGTATCAAGATGAGTCGAAACAGCTGATCCCGTCGCAACGCTTTTTTGCAAAGATATTTACCCGATCGAGCTGAGATCAAGATGGCGAGCGGGAATAAGATCGAATATGGTGGGAAAAAATACTAGAGCTCAAACGAATTGTTGAATTTCGAGAACAAATTTTTCAACCGACCAAAAGTCAGCAAAAGATCCGTCGAGATTTTTCTTGCCAACTAGCTCTCCAGCGCGCCGGAATTACTCTTAAGCTTCCAGAAACTAGCTAAGGGAAGCTCTACGAGTTACTGGGAACCGGCGGTAGACCGTCCTCGTAGAGCTCTTTTCTTGCACAGCGCTCCTCGGAACACATGAAGGAAGATTCTGAAGCGAGAGCCAGAAAAATCGAGAAAAAACGATTTTTCAGTTTCCATCGAATCAGTTCCTTCAAGTGTGATAACCTACGGATCTGAGAATTTGACTGACACACGCTGCATAATCGACTCTTCTTCCTCTCTTGCTTGTCTGCTCTTACGCAGACAAACACATTTTTTAATGTTGATACAAAGTCGGTTCCTCCAAGTGTTTCGATAGTAATACTCCACCTAGAGACATAAGAATTTAACCAGCAAGTGCGTCATAGCAAACTACAGGGAATGAAAATCCCACTTCTGAAAACGAACTTCAAAATTTTGCATAACTGGGAACCGGCGGTAAACCGTCAACCAGGTTACCGCCGGGCACCTCGTAGAGCTCTTTTGTTGCACAGCGCCCCTCGGAACACATGAAGGAAGCTTCTAAAGCAAGAGCCGACAAATTCAAAATCACGATTTTTCGGTTTCCAGCGAAAAGGGGCTCCTGCAAGTCTTTCGATAGTAAAACTGCAGCTACGGACCTGATAATTTGACTGGCAGACGCGGCATAACCCACTACACGTGAGAAAAATCTGGTTTCTCAAAATGAATTGTCAAATATCTTTCACATCTTAGCAAAACCGACCCAAAGTCACCACTTTGTCTCTTAAGGCTGGGTCGGCCAACTGGGCGCCGGCGGTAAACCGTCAACCTTTGTTACCGCCGGGGACTCGTAGAGCTTCCTGACAACATATAATGTCGAAAAAAAATACACAGAAAAAAAAATGTTCAGCCCAAGCAATTTCAGACCTCTCGGATGCAACAGCCGAACGCCCCCGATGCTTCTGGATTG
The DNA here is from genome assembly GCA_963575745.1 of Prorocentrum cordatum. Taxonomy (NCBI): domain Eukaryota; class Dinophyceae; order Prorocentrales; family Prorocentraceae; genus Prorocentrum; species Prorocentrum cordatum. Next base: position 86,526 of record CAUYUJ010000246.1, on the reverse strand, counting down.
TCTTCTGTACGAGCTCTGTAGCTCTCCTACAGCCCGAGTTACGCGCGTAAATCGACAGCACCTCTCAAGATGACTCGAACAATACGAATAGTTTGGCAAACCTAGCTTGAGTATCAGACCGAGTTCAGACCTCTGCATGCGACAGGCGGACGCGTCTGATGTCTCTGAATCGATTCCTGTGATTACCAGCCCTGCAGCCCCCCCTACAGCCGAGTTAAGTGCAGGAAACCGACAGCACCTCTCAGGATGACTCGAACAATACGAATAGTTTCGCGGACCTAGTCCGGGCAGCAGACAGGTTCGGAGCTCTGGATTCGAAAGGCGGACGCGCCTGATGTCTCCGAATCGATTCCAGTGATTACCAGCCATGCAGCCCCCCTACAGTCCGAGTTAAGTGCAGAGAACCGACAGCATCTCTCAAGATGACTCGAACAATACGAATAGTTTCGCGATTCTAGATCGGGCAGCAGACCGAGTTCAGAGCTCTGGATTCAACAGACAACAGCCACTGATGATTCTGGATCAGATTCTGTACTCATCAGCTCTGTAGCTTTGTAGCTCGAGTTAAGTACAGAACACCGAAAGCGTCTGTCAAGATGACTCGAATAATAGGAATAGGTTAGCGGACCTAGCTCGGCTAGCAGACCGAGTTCAGACCTCTGGGTTCAACAGACGAACGCGTCTGATCATTATACATCGATTAGCTGTGCTTACCAGCTCTGTAGCTGTCCTTAAGCTTGAGTTATCTGAAGAAAACCGACAACCCGTATCAAGATGACTCGAAATGGCTGATCCCGCCCGTGTGCTTTTTGGCAGTGAAAGCTACCCGATCGAGCTGAGATCAAGATGGCAAGCGGGGATAAGATCGAATATGACGGGAAAAAATACTAGAGCTCCAACGAATTGTTGAATCTCGAGAACAAAATTTTCAACCGACCAAAAGTCAGCAAAAGGTCCGTCGAGATTTTCTTGCCAACTAGCTCTCCAGCGGCCCGGAATTACTCTTAAGCTTCCAGCGAGAACTTGCTAAGGGAAGCTCTACGAGTTACTAGCTCCACCCCGCGCCGGAATTCCTCTAGCTCATCGATGCCGAAGAGCTCTACGAGGTAAGAGAAAAAACCGACTCCAGGTTACCACATTGGTCGGGCCGGCCAACTAGCTCTACCCTGCGCCGGAATTCCTCTTAGCTCTTTGCTAAAGAGCTCTACAAGGTAAGAGCTCTGGGAAGCTCCCCCGCAGCGCTGCTGACGCCGTGCCAGAAACGCTTCCATGCGTGCCTGCACGCGTGCCTGAACGCGTGGAAGCTTGCCGGAAACTCCCCCGGACCAGCTGCCGGGTCGAACGAACCGCTGCGGGGATTCTGGAGCGCCGCGGAGGAGATCCTGGCGGGTACCACCACCGCCCAGCTTCTAATCTTAAACCCTCTGGCTCTCAGAGAGCTCCTTGGGAAAAACGACTGGGCGCCGGCGGCAAACTGTCGACCTTTCTTACCGCCGGGAGACTCGTAGAGCTTCCTGACAATATATAATGTGGAAGAAAGAATTGTAGAAAGGGAATATTTTTTCAGCCGAAGCGATTGCAGACTTCTCGATGCAACAGCCGAACGCCCCCGATGCTTCTGGATGGTCTTCTGTACGAGCTCTGTAGCTCTCCTACAACCCGAGTTACGTGCGTAAATCGACAGCACCTCTCAAGATGACTCGAAGAATACGAATAATTTGGCAAACCTAGCTCCAGTATCAGACCGAGTTCAGACCTCTGAGTGCGACAGGCGGGCGCGTCTGATGTCTCCGAATTACCAGCCCTGCAGCCCCCCTACAGCCCCAGTTAAGTGCAGAAAACCAACAGCACCTCTCAAGATGACTGGAACAATAGAAATAGTTTCGCGGACCTAGTTCGGGCAGCAGACCGAGTTCCGAGCTCTGGATTCGACAGGCGGATGCGCCTGATGTCTCCAAATCGATTGCTGTGACTACCAGCACTGTAGCTCCCCTACAGCTCGAATTAAGTACAGAAAACCGACTTTATCTTTCAAGATGACTCGAACAAGACGAATAGTTTCGCGATTCTGGATCGGGCAGCAGACCGAGTTGAGAGCTCTGGATCCAAACAGACGAACGCAACTGATGATTCTGAATGAGTTCCTGTAAGTATCCGCTCTGTAGCTGTTATATAGCTCGAGTTAAGAACAGAAAACCGAGAGCGCCTGTCAAGATCACTCGAATAATACGAATACGTTTGCGGACCTAGCCCGGCTAGCATACCGAGTTCACACCTCTGGATGCAACAGGCAAACGCGCCTGATCATTCTCAATCGATGAGATGTGCATACCAGCTCTATAGCTGTCCTGTATCTCGAGTTAGGTCCAATGTACCGAGAGCGCGTATCAAGAAGACTCGAAACGGCCGATCCCACCGCGGGATCGGCCGTTTCAAGAGATGAGATCAAGATCGAGCTGAGATCAAGATGGCGAGCAAGAATAAGATCGAATATCACATGAAAGAAATACTAGAGCTAAAACGAATTGAGGAACTTCGAGAAAAAATTGAACCGACCAAAAGTCAGCAAAAGGTCCGTCGAGATTTTTCTGACTAACTAGCTCTCCAGCGCCCCGGAATTACTGTTAAGCTTCCAGCAAGAACTTGCTGAGGGAAGCTCTACAAGTTAATTCAAAAATCTCTGACAATCTCTGAAAAACCGACCCAAGTATCACACAGTGTGCCTGGGCCAGCGGGGTTAACTAGCTGCATCCCGCACCGGAATTCCTCTACCTCGTTCTAATCTGAAACCCTCTGGCTCTCAGAGCTCTCCAGGAATTTGCACTAGATTTCGAACAGAAATCCTAGTATCAGCTCGACATGTGGCAGAATATCTTTCCTGGGATTTTTACAAAATCGCTTCTCCTATGTCTTTTTGATAGCATCTGGCGCCGCTCGCAACGAAAGGGGAAAGGTTTCTTCAGCATTAGCTTGAAAATTCGCAAGTGAAGTATGTTTTATTCAGAAGTTGGCTGCCTTACGTCTATTCATAGTAATATTCCTGAGAATATGGCAGGAAAACGCGGAATAAGCGACTACTCGTGAGAAAAACATTGGTTTTCCTCACGAAATGGGCGCCAGCGGTAAATCAAAAAAATCAAAATCACGATTTTTCGGTTTCCGTCGAAAAGGGGCTCCTGCAAGTCTTTCGATTGTAAAACTGCAGCTACGGACCTGATAATTTGACTGGCAGACGCGGCATAACCCACTACACGTGAGAAAAATCTGGTTTCTCAAAATGAATTGTCAAATATCTTTCACATCTTAGCAAAACCGACCCAAAGTCACCACTTTGTCTCTTAAGGTCGGGTCGGCCAACTGGGCGCCGGCGGTAAACCGTCAACCTTTGTTACCGCCGGGGACTCGCAGAGCTTCCTGACAACATATAATGTCGAAGAAAATTGCAGAGAACGAATAGTTTTTCAGCCCAAGCGATTTCAGACCTTTCGATGCAACAGCCGAACGCCCCCCGATGCTTCTGGATTGTCTTCTGCACGAGCTCTGTAGCTCTCCTACAGCCCGAGTTACGTGCGTCAATCGACAGCACCTCTTAAGATGACTCGAACGAAACGAATAGTTTGGCAAACCCAACTCGAGTATCAGACCGAGTTCAGACCTCTGAATGCGACAGGCGGACGCGTCTGATGTCTCCGAATCTATTCCTGTGATTACCCGCCCTGCAGCCCCCCTACAGCCCGAGTTGAGTGCAGAAAGCCGACAGCATCTTTCAGGATGACTCGAACGATACGAACAGTTTCGCAGACCGAGTTCGGGCAGCAGACCGAGTTCCGAGCTCTCGATTCGATAGGCGGACGCGCCTGATGTCTCCAAATCGATTGCTGTCACCACCAGCACTGTAGCCCCCCTACAGCGCGAGTTAAGTGCAGAAAACCGACAGCACCTCTCAAGATGACTCGAGCAGTACGAACAGTTTCGCGATTCTGGATCGGGCAGCAGACCGAGTTCATCAGCCCTGTAGCTGTCCTATAGCTCGAGTTAAATACAAAAAACCGAGAGCGCCTGTCAAGATGACTCGAATAATACGAATAGGTTTGCGGACCTAACTCGGCTAGACCTCTGGTTGGGACAGCCAACCGCGCCTGATCATTCTGAATCGATAAGCTGTTCTTATCAGCTCTGTAGCTGTCCTATATCTCGAGTTAACTTCAGTATACCGACAGCGCGAATCAAGATGACTCGAAACGGCCGATCCCGCCGCAGTGCTTTTTGGCGGTAAAAGATACCCGATCGAGCTGAGATCAAGATGGCGAGCGGGAATAAGATCGAATATCACAGGAAAAAATACTAGAGCTCTAACGAATGGTTGAATTTCGAAAACAAAATTTTCAACCGACCAAAATTCCTCAAAATGTCCGTCGAGATTTCTCTTGCCAACTGGACGCCGGCGGTAAACCGTCAACCTTTCTTACCGCCGGGGGACTCGTTGAGCTTCCTGACAATATATAATGTCGAAGAAAATTGCAGAGAACGAATAGTTTTTCAGCCGAAACAGACCTCTCGATGCAACAGCCGAACGCCCCCCGATGCTTCTGGACGGTCTTCTGTACGAGCTCTGTAGCTCTCCTACAGCCCGAGCTACGTGCGTGAATCCACAGCACCTCTTAAGATGACTCGAACAAAACGAATAGTTTGGAAAACCCAGCTCGAGTATCAGACCGAGTTCAGACCTCTGAATACGACAGGCGGACACGTCTGATGTCTCCGAATCGATCCCTCTGATTACCCGCCCTGCAGCCCTCCAACAGCCCGAGTTAAGTGCAGAAAGCCCACAGCATCTTTCAGGATGACTCGAACAATACGAATAGTTTCGCCTACCTCGGGCAGCAGACCGAGTTCCGAGCTCTGAATTCGACAGGCGGACGCGTCTGATCTCTTCAAATCGATTGCTGTCACCACCAGCACTGTAGCCCCCCTACAGCCCGAGTTAAGTGCAGAAAACCGAGAGCGCCTGTCAAGACCACTCGAATAATACGAATAGGTTTGCGGACCTAGCTCGGCTAGCAGACCGAGTGCAGACCTCTGGTTGGAACAGCCGAACGCGCCTGATCATTCTGAATCGATGAAGTGTGCTGACCAGCTCTGTAGCTGTCCTATATCTCAAGTTAAGTTCAGTATACCGACAGCGCGAATCCAGATGACTCGAAACGGCCGATCCCGCCACAGTGCTTTGTGGCAGTAAAAGGTACCCGATTGAGATGAGATCAAGATAAGATAGCGAGCGGGAATAAGATCGAATATCACGGGAAAAAATACTAGAGCTCTAACGAATGATTGAATTTCAAGAACAAAATTTTCAACCGACCAAAATTCCTCAAAATGTCCGTCGAGATTTTTCTTGCCAACTAGCTCTCCAGCGCCCCGGATCTGGGGCGCCGGCGGTAAACCGTCAACCTTTCTTACCGCCGGGGGACTCGTAAAGCTTCCTGACAATATATAATGTCGAAAAAAATACAGAGAACGACTAGTTTTTCAGCCCAAGCGATTTGAAAACTCTCGATGCAACAGCCGAACGCCCCCGATGCTTCTGGATTGTCTTCTGTACGAGCTCTGTAGCTTCGACAGCAAACCTGAAGATGACTCGAACAATACGAATAGTCTAGCAAACCTAGCTCGAGTATCAGACCAGGTTCAGCCCTGAATGCGACAGGCGGACGCGTCTGATGTCTCCGAACCGATTCCTGTAATTACCACAGCCCCACTACAGCCCAGATTAAGTGCAGAAAACCGACAGCATCTCAGGATGACTCGAACTACGAATAGCTTCGCGGACCTTGTTCGGGCAGCAGACCGAGTCTATTCGACAGGAGGACGCGCCTGATGTCTCCAAATCGATTCCTGTGACTACCAGCACTGTAGCCACGCCACAACACGAGTTCAGTACAGAAAACCGACAGCACCTCTCAAGATGACTCAAACTGGGCGCCGGCGGTAAACCGTCAACCTTTCTTACCGCCGGGGGACTCGTAGAGCTTCCTGACGACACATAATGTCGAAAGAAATTACAGAGAAAAAATAGTTTTTCAGCCCAGGCGATTTGAGACCTCTCGGGTGCAACAGCCGAACGCCCCCGATGCTTCTAGATTGTCTTCTGTACGAGCTCTGTAGCTCTCCTACAGCCCGAGTTACGTGCGTAAATCGACAGCACCTCTCAAGGTGACTCGAACAATACGAATAGTTTGGCAAACCTACTTCGAGTATCAGACCGAGTTCAGACCTCTGCATGACACAGGCGGACGCGTCTGATGTCTCTGAATCGATCCCCGTGATTACCAGCCCTGCAGCCCCCCCTGCAGAAGAGTTAAGTGCAGGAAACCGACAGCACCTCTCAGGATGACTCGAACAATACGAATAGGTTTGCGGACCTAGTTCGAGCAACAGACCGAGTTCGGAGCTCTGGAATCCGCAGGCGAACGCGCCTGATGTCTCCGAATCGATTCCAGTGATTCCCAGCCATGCAGCCACCCTACAGCCCGAGTTAAGTGCAGAGAACCGACAGCATCTCGCAAGCAAATCGAACAATACGAATAGTTTCCCGATTCTAGATCGGGCAGCAGACCGAGTTCAGAGACTGGAGTCAACAGACAACGGCCACTGATGAATCTGAATCGGATTCTGTACGCATCAGCTCTTTAGCTGTCCTGTAGCTCGAGTTACATACAGAAAACCAAGAGCGCCTGTCAAGCTGATTCGAATAATACGAACAGGTTTGCGCACCTAGCTCGGCTAGCAGACCGACTTCAGACCTCTAGCTTCAACAGGCGAACGCGCCTGATCATTCTGAATCGATTAGCTGTGCTTACCAGCTCTATAGCTGTCCTGAAGCTCGAGTTATCTTGAGAAAACCGACACCGCGTGACAAGATGACTCGAAACGACTGATCCCGCCCGTGTGCTTTTTGGCAGTAAAAGGTACCCGATCGAGCTGAGATCGAGATGACGAGCGGAGATAAGATCGAATATCACGGAAAAAAATACTAGAGCTCAAACGAATTGTTGAATTTCGAGAACAAAATTTTCAACCAACCAAAACTCAGCAAAAGGTCCGTCGAGATTTTTCTTGCCAACTAGCTCTCCAGCGCCCCGGAACTGGACGCCGGCGGTGAACCGTCAACCTTGGTTACCGCCGGGAGACTCGTAGAGCTTCCTAGCTCGACTTAAGTTGAGAAAACCGACAGCACCTACCAACATTCTGACTCATTGTATATTATAGAAGTTCTATTAATCTCTGTCACACTAATAATCTAATTATTAGAGTCTGATGTCTGCGAATCGACTCCTGTCATTACAAGCCCTGCAGCCCCCCTACAGCCCGAGTTAAGTGCAGGAAACCGACAGCACCTCTCAGGATGACTCGAACAATACAGTAGTTTCGCAGACCGAGTTCGGGCAGCAGACCGAGTTCCGAGCTCTGAATGCGACAGGCAGACGCGCCTGATGTCTCCAAATCGATCCTGTGACAACAAGCACTGTTGTCCCCCTCAGCGCGAGTTCAATGAAGAAAACCGAAAGCACTTCTCAAGATCACTCGACCAATACGAATAATTTCGCGATTCTAGATCGGGCAGAAGACCGAGATCAGAGCTCTGGATTCGACAGACAAACGCAAATAATGATTCTGAATCGATTCCTGTAAATATAAGCTCTGTAGCTGTCCTAGAGCTCGAGTTAAGTACAGAAAACCGAGAGTTTCTGTCAAGATGACTCGAATAATACGAATAGGTTTGCGGACCTAGCTCGGCTAACAGACCGAGTTCAGACCTCTGGATTCAAAAGGCGAACGCGCCTAATCATTCTACATCGATTAGCTCTGCTTACCAGCTCTGTAGCTCTCCTGAAGCTCGAGTTATGTTCAGAAAACCGTCGGCGCGTATCAAGATGACTCGAAACGGCCGATCCCGCCACAGTGCTTTTCGATAGTAATATTTACCCGATCGAGCTGAGATCATGATGGCGAGCGGGAATAAGATCGAATATCACGGGAAAAAATACTAGAGCTCAAACGAATTGTCAAACTGGCGCCGGCGGTGAACCGTCAACCTGGCCACCGCCGGGAACCTCGTAGAGCTCATCTCACGCGCAAGAGTGCTCGGAGTCGAAAGAGAGAGCTTCTGGGAGCATTTCTTCCTCCAAGTGTTTTGATAGTAAAAGTGCGCCTGCAGAGCTCATACTCAGACAGAGAGGCCCTCATAGTCGTTTACAGGTGCGAAAAATCTGCTTTCTCAAAATGAATTGTCAAATATCTTTCAAAAAATCGCAAAACCACCCAAAAGTTACCACTTTGTCCTTTCTGGCCGGGTGGGCCAACTAGCTATACCCCGCGCCGGAATTCCTCTAGCTCATCGATGCCGAGGAGCTCTACGAGGTATGAGGGTCTCTGCTTCTTAATATGTGTTCTGTAGGCGCACTTTTACTATCAAAGCACTTGGCGGAACCAACTTTATGTGGACACGAAAAACATGAATTCTTAATTCTTGAGAAATGTCTCCAGACTGGGCGCCGGCGGTAAACCGTCAACCTTTCTTTTTTTTTTTGGGGGGGGAGGCTGACCAGGCACCGAGCGCCCCAGCGCCCGTTAAGTGCCTACCTAGTCTCTCTGCAGCTGGAGGTCTTGGGCCACCTGGACTGCGGCCCGCAAGAGGCCCTCGAGACCCGAAAGCTCAGCGTCAGTGATACTGCTATGGGAGGGGAGTGCCTGTGCACAACGCCCTACTATTTCCCATATGATTGGACAAGGAGAGGAGGCTTGGGGGAAGAGGGAGACTACACGAGCTCTCTTATCTCTATGCTCAGGGTCAGGGTAAGGGTCATGGAATCGAGGAATATATCCAATCTGCAGAAACCAGCCAACGCCCACACCTTGGGCACACACTCCGCCGTCGAAGGATCCGCGGAGGCCAATAACTCGAAAGTTGTCTCGGACATCAGAACGAAAGATATGGTGGTGGAACAGCTCTCTGAATATCTGGCCTTCCCGTGCTAAGTGGGTAAGTTCATCAGCTACTGTGTTACTCTCTCGATATATGTGTCGAATGAAGTCGTTGCCCCATGAGGGGGGTCGTATTCCTTCCTCCTCCAACTCTTCCAAAAGAGAAATAATATTTGCCACCCGCCTACGATAAGAAGCCCCATCTCCTCCTTCTCCTCCCTCAACCTTCCAGAGACCATTGATCCAGTTACAGATAAGAAGCGAATCGCCCGTCAGCTCGAGACCGATCCCATCATCACTCAGATCCCAAGTCGGCTCCTGTTCATTGTTCGAGGCCAATCTCTGGGCCAGCTTCTCGGACTCCTTCGCCGACAACGGACGAGCCAACATCTCCTCCCCCCTCTCCTTTATGTAGTCTCCTCTCCCTCCAGTTCCTCCACGGACAACAAACAAGTCAAACAGAGACCCCAAAGTACAAGCTTCCAGGAACTGCCTGCAATACTGAACGAAGTCAGAGTAAGAGAAAGAGCACGCCCTCCACCACCGATCCTCCAGATTCACAAACGAGGGAAATATCGTCTGGAACATGAAACACCAAGGATGTTCACCCGTCGCCTGCCCCTTAGTACTGCCTAATCGTGTCAGTTTCGAGGCCTCCTTCCACTTCCACTGTGAACGCCAATATTTTGACTCCAGTGTCCTTTTCTCCTCCCACCTCGGGGTACAGCACATCAGAAGCCGGCGTGCGTCACGATGCGCACGAGGATACACCGTCTGTTGTCCAAGTCCAGGAACAGCCACCCTCCGACGTTTCGGGGGGGACCTGGGGGAATCCCTAGGCCCCCCCCGCTCACAGGGAACTTCAACATCTCGAGAAGAAGAGGCCCTATCAGAGGGCATAGCAGAAGAGACCATCCCATGCATATCTGAAGAGACAGCGCCCATCCCATTCGTATCTGAGGAGACTGCGCCCATCCCATTAGTAACTGCAGAGACAGCACCCATCCCACTGGTAACTGAAGAGACTCCCACCATCCCATTAGTAACTGAAGAGACCACACCCATCCCACTGGTAACTGGAGAGACCATCCCATGCATATCAGAGACAGCACCCATCCCACTGGTAACTGAAGAGACTCCCACCATCCCACCAGTAACTGAAGAGACCACATCCATCCCACTGGTAACTGGAGAGACCATCCCATGCATATCAGAAGAGACCACACCCATCCCATTCATATCTGAAGAGACTGCACCCATCCCACTAGTAACTGAAGAGACAGCCCCCATCCCATTGGTAACTGAAGAGACCTCCCCCATCCCATTGGTACCTAGAGAGCCCGCGACCATTCCTGGGCTCAGCTCCGACTCAGGAATCTGATATCCGCTGTCGACATTAGCTCCAAAATATGATGCTATGTCAGCTCCAAGCTGCCACAAGGAATAAAGAACTCTCTGCACTGCACTCTGGCACTTTGCTTCAAAGAACATCCGTCTAGCAATTCTGAGTCGAGCTGGCTTCCAAACAACCCAACTTTCGGAGGCTGGCTTTTGGGGTGACGTCATCTGGTAAAGACAATTTCCCTCAAAGACATTCAGGCTCTGCAAGGAGTCCCTGTCCCAACTAATACCTTGACTTCCATAAATGAGAATGCTCTGAACCCGAGTGATATAACTCCTACACTTGGCCGAAAACGGGACTGCCTTTGATCTAAAATAAGCTGCATGCGCATGGAAGGCTCGTCGCGCGGCCCCGATCCGCCGCCGAAGGTCCTGGTGTGCCTCCCTATAGCTACAGTATATGCTGTTCCCCAAGACATTCATCTCATCAACTACTTTGAACGGCACCATCTGATCCTGAACCCGAACCAGGATAGGATGTTTTGGCTTCTCCGAGAAACCGATAAACGCGACCTCGAGCGACTCGATCTTCCATTCGAATCCCCATCCCCGCAGAGTCTCTGTCATGTCTCCTACCTGTCGCCTAAACTCCTCCTCCGAAGATCCCAAGATAAAGATGTTGTCGGCATATAGCAAGTGGTGTACAGGAACCGAGGCCGAAACTTCTCCCACCGAGTTTGGATCCAGACAATGAAACCCAATCCCCTGCTCATCCCAAAGCTTAAATAAAGGAGCCCACATCGCAACGACTATCAGGTTCCACAAGGAGGGGCTGTCGTTCCCACCTGTCCTGATGTGGGTATCAATTCCCACATCTGGCAGCTGCAAGCCCTGGAAGAGAAGCGAAGTGACCTCGCACGGCATAGGCACGAGCACACCGTACTGGAGCCAGGGAGGGATAGAGAGGACGTCGAACGCACGTTTGACCGTCGAGATTTTCGTGTTCTGGAAAGCTTGCTTCACATCCGCTGACCCCAGAACCAGACGTCGATCCTTCCCCCACTGTGAGGCGTGTTGTGCTGCTGCCTTAAGTCCTGCAAATATCTCGGTGCATGATCTTTTGGGAACGAAACCGAATAACGATGCATGAGTGCCAGCCTGGAGACAATATGGTTCAAGCATGATCGAGAGACAAGTACTGTACCACTTCTTAAAGATACTCTCCACAGAAATACGCCTCGTATCAGAAACATCGCATACCGGGGGACTCGTAGAGCTTCCTGACTATATATAATGTAGAAAATAAATTGCAGAGAACGAATAGTTTTTCAGGCCAAGCGATTTCAGACCTCTCGATGCAACAGCCGAACGCCCCCCTGATGCTTCTGGATTGTCTTCTGTACGAGCTCTCTAGCTCTACTACAGCCCGAGTTACGTGCGCTAATCAACAGCACCTCTGAAGATAACTCAAACAAAACGAATAGTTTCCTAAACCCAGCTCGAGTGTCAGACCGAGTTCAGGCCTCTGAATGCGACAGACGGACGCGTCTGATGTCTCTGAATCGATTCCTGTGATTACCAGCCCTGCAGCTCCCCTACAGCCCGAGTTAAGTGAAGAAAACCGACAGCATCTTTCAGGATGACTCGAACAATACGAACAGATTCGGGGACGGAGTTCAGGCAGCAGGCCGAGTTCCGAGCTCTAGCTTCCACAGGCGGACGAGCCTGATGTCTCTAAATCGATTGCTTTCCCCACCAGCACTGTAGCTGCCTAGAGCCTGAGTTAAGTTTAGAAAGCGACAGTACCTCTTCAGATGATTCGAACAATACGAATAGTTTCGTGATTCTAGCTCGGGCAACAGGGCGAGGTCAGAGCTCTCGATTCAACAGACGAACGCGCCTGATAATTACCAATCGATTTCTGTGACTATGAGCTCTGTAGCTGCTTTGCAGCTCGAGTTAAGCACAAAATACCGAGAACGATTGTCAAGATGACTCGGATAATACGAATAGCTTTTTGTACCTAGCTCGGCTAGCAGACCGAGTTCAGGCCTCTGGGTTCAACAGGCAAACGCGCCTGATCATTCTACATCGATTAGCTGTGCTTACTGGCCCTGTAGCTGTCCTGAAGCTCGAGTTATGTTCAGAAAACCGACAGCGCGTATCAAGATGACTCGAAGCGGCCGATCCCGCCTGCCTGCTTTTTGGCAGTAAAAGGTACCCGATCGAGCTGAGACCAAGATGGCGAGCGGTAAAAAGATCGAATATCATGGGAAAAAATACTAGAGCTCTAACGAATGCTCAAATTTTGAGAACAAAATTTTCAACCGACCAAAAGTCACCAAAAGGTCCGTCGAGATTTTTCTTGCCAACTAGCTCTCCAGCGCCCCGGAATTACTGGCGCCGGCAGTGAACCGTCAACCTGGTCACCGCCGGGAACCTCGTAGAGCTCCTCTCACTGTTAAAGAATCGACACAGAATCAAAAAATTGAGATTTTTCGAAAATCTTCAAATTCGATTTTTTCGATGTTCATATTCGCTCAGTTCCTGGAAGTCAACTCATGCAAAAATGCATCGAGAGAGCTGAGCTACTGTTAGAGAGAAGTTTATATGCCAATGCTCGGCGTAAAAATTTGCTTTCTCAAAATAAATGGTCAAAAATCGTTCAAATTTTCGCAAAACCACCCAAAAGTTATCACATTGTCCGCGGCGGTAAACCGTCAATCTTTCTTACCGCCGGGGTACTCGTAGAGCTTCCTGACTATATAGAATATAGAAAATAAATTGCAGAGAACGAATAGTTTTTTAGCCCAAGCGATTTCAGACCTCTCGATGCAACAGCCGAACGCCCCCTGATGCTTCTGGATTGTCTTCTGTACGAGCTCTGTAGCTCTGCTACAGCCCGAGTTACGTGCGCAAATTAACAGCACCTCTGAAGATAACTCAAACAAAACAAATAGTTTCCTAAACCCAGCTCGAGTATCAGACCGAGTTCAGGCCTCTGAATGCGACAGGCGGACGCGTCTGATGTCTCCGAATCGATTCCTGTGATTACCAGCCCTGCAGCTCCCCTACAGCCCGTGTTAAGTGCAGAAAACCGGCATCTTTCAGGATGACTCGAACAATACGAACAGGTTCGCGGACCGAGTTCAGGCAGCAGGCCGAGTTCCGAGCTCTGGCTTCCACAGGCGGACGCGCCTTATGTCTCCAAATCGATTGCTGTCCCCACTAGCACTGTAGCCCCCTACAGCCCGAGTTAAGTTTAGAAAGCGACAGTACCTCGTCAGATGATTCGAACAATACGAATAGTTTCGCGATTCTAGCTCGGGCAGCAGAGCGATTTCAGAGCTCTCGATTCAACAGACGAACGCGCCTGATGATTCCCAATCGATTTCTGTGACTATGAGCTCTGTAGCTGCCCTGTCAGCTCGAGTTAAGCACTAAATACCGAGAGCGCCTGTCAAGATGACTCGGATAATACGAATAGGTTGTTGAACCTAACTCGGCTAGCAGACCGAGTTCAGGCCTCTAGATTCAACAGGCGAACGCGTCTGATCATTCTACATCGATTAGCTGTGCTTACTGGCGTTATAGCTGTCCTGAAGCTCGAGTTATGTTCAGAAAACCGAAAGCGCGTATCAAGATGACTCGAAACGGCCGATCCCGCCTGCCTGCTTTTTGGCAGTAAAAGGTACCCGATCGAGCTGAGATTAAGATGGCGAGCGGGAATAAGATCGAATATGATCGGAAAGAATACTAGAGCTCTAACGAATGTTCAAATTTTGAGAACAAAATTTTCAACCGACCAAAAGTCACCAAAAGGTCCGTCGAGATTTTTCTTGCCAACTGGCGCCGGCGGTGAACCGTCAACCTGGTCACCGCCGGGAACCTCGTAGAGCTCCTGACACTGGCGAAAGTGCTCAGAATCGGAGTAGAATCATAAAATAGAGATTTTTCGAAAATCTTCACTTTCGAATTTTTCGATGTTCATATTCGTTCAGGTCCTGGAGATCAACTCATAAGAAAATGCATCGGCAGAGCTGGGCTGCTGTCAGAGAGGAGTTTATATGCCAATGCTCGGCGTAACTAGCTCTCCAGCGCCCCGGAATTACTCTAAGCTTCCAGCAATAACTTGCTACGGAAAGCTCTACGAGTTACTAGCTCCACCCCGCGCCGGAATTCCTCTAGCTCATCGATGCCGAAGAGCTCCACGAGGTATTTCGAGAACAAAATTTTCAACCGAGTGATTACCAGCCATGCAGCCCCCCTACAGCCCGAGTTAAGTCAGATAACCGACAGCATCTCGCAAGCGACTCGAACGATACGAATAGTTTCGCGATTCTAGATCGGGCAGCAGACCGAGTTCAGAGCTCTGGATTCGACAGACAAACGCAACTGATGATTCTGAATTGGTGCCTGTAAATATCAGCTCTGTAGCGGTCCTACAGCTCGAGTTAAGTGCAGAAAACCGAGAGTTTCTGTCAAGATGACTCGAATAATACAAACAGGTTTGCGGACCTAGCTCAGCTAGCAGACCGAGTTCAGACCTCTGGGTTCAACAGGCGAACGCGCCTGATCATTCTGCATCGATTAGCTGTGCTTACCAGCTCTGTAGCTGTCCCAAAGCTCGAGTTATGTTCAGAAAACCGTCAGCGCATATCAAGATGACTCAAAACGGTCGATCCCGCCAGAGTGCGTTTCGATAATAATATTCACCCGATCGAGCTGAGCTCAAGATGGCGAGCGGGAATAAGATCGAATATCACGGGAAAAAATACTAGAGCTCTAACGAATTGTCAAATTTTGAGAACAAAATTTTCAACCGAGCAAAAGTCAGCAACAGTTCCGTCGATATTTGTCTTGCCAACTAGCTCTCCAGCGCGCCGGAATTACTCTTAGCTTCCGGCCATAACTTGCTAAGGGAAGCTAAAAGCAACCCCTGCGCGCTGGAGAGCTAGTTGGCAAGAAAAATCTCGACGGAACTTTTGCTGACTTTTGGTGGAATCGATTGAAAGACATCAGGCGTCCGCCTGTCGAATACAGAGCTCTGAACTCTGTCTGCTGCCCGAACTAGGTCCGCGAAACTGGGAGCCGGCGGTAAACCGTCAACCAGGTTACCACCGGGAGCCTCGTAGAGCTTTCTTGCGCGGCGCTGCGCACTACACATTGAGATTTTTGTTCAAGATATCGCGAGAGAAAACGGACAACACTCGTCAAAATGACTCGAAGAATACAAATAAGTTTGCGCACCCAGCTCGAGCAGTAGACCGAGTTCAGAGCTGTCGATCGAACAGATGGACGCGCCTCATGATTCCGAATTGGTTTCTGTAAGCATCAGCTCTGTAGCTGTCCTATATCCCGAGATAGTACAGAAACCGTTAATGCGCGTCAAGATGACTCAAAACGGCAGTCGGTTCCAGCAAGTGTTGTGATAGTAATATTGCAGTTACGGACCTGAGAATTTAACTGGCAGTCGCGGCGTAACCTACTACACGTGAGAAAAATACGCGTTCTCAAAACGAATTTTCAAATTCTGCACAAACATTAGAAACTCGACCCAAAGTTACCACATTGTCTCTTAATGCGCGGTCGGCCAACTAGCTCCACCCTGCGCCCGCATTCCTCTTAGCTCAGCTTCGAAGAGCTCTATGGGAACCGGCGGTAAACCGTCAACCAGGTCACCGCCGGGGCCCTTGTAGAGCTCTTTTCTCGCACGGCGCTTCTCGGTACATGTGCAGGGAGAGTCTGGAGGAAGACCCAAAACATTCGAAAAATCACGATTTATGTTGTCATCCAAAGATGGTTTCGCCGAGTGTTTTGATAGTAATACTGGGCGCCGGCGGTAACCGTCAACCTTTCTTACCGCCGGGGGACTCGTAGAGCTTCCTGACAGTATATAGCGTGGAAAAAACTCAAAGAACGACTAGTTTTTCAGCCCAAGCGATTTCAGACCTCTCAAGATGACTCTAACAAAAAAACAAACAGTTTCGCAACCCATTTCGAGTATCAAACCGAGTTCAGACCTCTGAATGCGACAGGCGGGCGCGTCTGATGTCTGCAAACACTCATATGATTCCAGCCCTGCAGCCCCCCTACAGCCCGAGTTTCTGTGCAGAAAACCTACAGTATCGACTCGAATACTAGAATAGTTTCGCGAACCTAGTTCGAGCAGCAGACCGAGTTCGAAGCTATGGAATCGACCGACAGACGCGCCTGATGTGTGCAAATCGATATATGTGACCCGCAGCACTGTAGCCCTCCCCCAGCACGAGTTGAGTGCAGAAAATTGAGAGCACTTCTCAAGATAATACGCACAATACGAATAGGTTCGCGGACCTAGCTCGGACAGCAGGCCGAGTTCAGAGCCCTCGGTTCAATGGACAAACGCGACTGATGATTCCCCATCGATGTCTGTGACAATGCGCCCTGTAGCTGCCCTACAGCTCGAGTTAAGTACAGAAAACCGAGAGCGTCTGTCAAGATGACTCGAATAATACGAATAGGTTTGCCTAGCTCGGCTAGCAGACCGAGTTCAGACCTCTGGATTTGACAGGCGAACGCGCCTGATAATTCTGAATGCGATAGGTGTGCTTACCAGCTCTGTGGCTGCCCTACAGCTCGAGTTAAGCACAAAATACCGACAACGCGTGACAAGATGACTCGAAACGGCCGTTCCCGCCGGGACGCTTTTTGGCAGTAAAAGGTACCCGATCGAGCTGAGATCAAGATGGCGAGCGGGAATAAGATCGAATATGACGGGAAAAAATACTAGAGCTCAAACGAATTGTCAAATTTTGAGAACCAAATTTTCAACCGACCAAAAGTCAGCAAAAAGTCCGTCGAGATTTTTCTTGCCGACTAGCTCTCCAGCGCTCCGGAATTACTCTTAAGCTTCCAGCAATAACTTGCTAAGGGAAGCTCTACGAGTTACTGCCCTACATCTCGGATTACGTCTGTCAAGATCACTCGAATAATACGAATAGGTTTGTGGACCTAGCTCGGCTAGCAGACCGAGTTCAGACCTCTAGATTCAACAGGCGAACGCGCCTGATAATTCTCAATGCGATAGGTGTGCTTACCAGCTCGGTAGCTGCCCTACAGCTCGAGTTGAATACAAAATACCGACAACGCGTATCAAGATGACTCGAAACGGCCGATCCCGCCGGGACGCTTTTTGACAGTAAAAGGTACCCGATCGAGCTGAGATCAAGATGGCGAGCGGGAATAAGATCGGATATAACGGGAAAAACTACTAGAGCTCAAACGATTTGTTGAATTTCGAGAACAAAATTTTCAACCGACCAAAAGTCATCAAAAGGTCCGTCGAGATTTTTCTTGCCAACTAGCTCTCCAGCGCTCCGGAATTACTCTTAAGCTTCCAGCAATAACTTGCTAAGGGAAGCTCTACGAGTTACTGGACCTACAGACCTAAGAATTCACTGGCAGACGCAGAATAACCCACTACAGGTGCGAAAAATCCCAATTCTCGAAACGAATGTTGAAATCTCTCACAATGTTCGTCCAACCGACCCAAAGTTCGCACATTGTCTGTCGGGGCCGGGTCGGCCAACTAGCTGCACCCCGCGCCCGAACTGGGCGCCGGCGGTAAACCGTCAACCTTTCTTACCGCCGGGGGACTCGTAGAGCTTCCTGACAGTATATAGTGTAGAAAAAACTCCAAAGAACGACTACGTTTTCAGCCCAAGCGATTTCAGACCTCTCAAGATGACTCTAACAAAAAAAAACAAACAGTTTTGCAACCCAGTTCGAGTTTGAAACCGAGTTCAGACCTCTGAATGCGACAGGCGGGCGCGTCTGATGTCTGCGAATCCACTCATCTGATTCCCAGCCCTGCAGCCCCCCTACACTCCGAGTTAAGTGCAGAAAACCGACAGTATCGAGCAGCAGACCGAGTTCCGAGCTCTGGAATCGACCGACAGACGCGCCTGTGGTGTGCAAATCGATATCTGTGACCCGCAGCACTGTGGCCCTCCCCCAGCACGAGTTGAGTGTAGAGAATTGAGAGCACTTCTCAAGATGATTCGGACAATACGAATGGTTTCGCGAATCTAGCTCGGGCAGCAGGCCGAGTTCAGAGCTCTTGGTTCATTGGACGAACGCGACTGATGATTCCCCATCGATGTCTGTGACAATGAGCCCTGTAGCTGCCCTACAGCTCGAGTTAAGTACAGAAAACCGAGAGCGTCTGTCAAGATGACTCGAATAATACGAATAGGTTTGCGGACCTAGCTCGGCTAGCAGACCGAGTTCAGACCTCTGGATTCAACAGGCGAACGCGCCTGATAATTCTGAGTGCGATAGGCGTGCTGACCAGCTCTGTAGCTGCCCTACTGCTCGAGTTAAGTACAAAATACCGACAAGACGTATCAAGATGACTCGAAACGGCCGATCCCGCCGGGACGCTTTCTGGCAGTAAAAGGTACCCGATCGAGCTGAGATCAAGATGGCGAGCGGGAATAAGATTGAATATCACGGGAAAAAATACTAGAGCTCAAACGAATTGTTGAATTTCGAGAACAAAATTTTCAACCGACCAAACGTCACCAAAAGGTCCGTCGAGATTTTTCTTGCCAACTAGCTCTCCAGCGCTCCGGAACTGGGCGCCGGCGGTAAACCGTCAACCTTTGTTACCGCCGGGGGACTCGTAGAGCTTCCTGAGAACATATAATGTCGAAAGAAATTGCAGAGAACGAATAGTGTTTCAGCCCAACTCGAGTATCAGACCGAGTTCAGACCTCTGAATGCGACAGACGGACGCGTCTGATGTCTCCGAATCGATTCCTGTGATTACCCGCCCTCCAGCCTCCCTACAGCCCGAGTTAAGTGCAGAACGCCGACAGTAGCTCTCAAGATGACTGGAAGAATACGAACAGTTTCGTGATTCTGGATCGCGCAGCAGACCGAGTTCAGAGCTCTGGATTCGACAGACAAACGCGACTGATGATTCTGAATCGGTTTCTGTAACTATCAGCCCTGTAGCTGTCCTATAGCTCGAGTTAAGTACAGGAAACCGAGAGCGCCTATCAAGATGATTCGAATAATACGAATAGGTTTGCGGACCTGGCTCGGCTAGCAGACCGAGTTCAGACCTCTGGTTCGAACAGCCGAACGCGCCTGATGATTCTGAGTCTATGAGGCGTGCTTACCAGCTCTGTAGCTGTCCTATATCTCGAGTTAAGTTCAGAATAGCGACAGTGCGAATCAAGATGACTTGAATAATACGAATAGGTTTGCGGACCTAGCTCGGCGAGCAAACCGAGTTCAGAGCTCTGGATTCAACAGGCGAACGCACCTAATCATTCTACATCGATTAGCTGAGCTTACCAGCTCTGTGACTGTCCTACAGCTCGAGTTAAGTACAAAATACCGACAACGCGTATCAAGATGACTCGAAACGGCCGATCCCGCCAGTGTGCTTTTTGGCAGTAAAAGGTACCTGATCGAGCTGAGATCAAGATGACGAGCGGGAATAAGATCTAATATCACGGGAAAAAATACTAGAGCACAAACGAATTGTTGAATTTCGAGAACAAAATTTTCAACCGACCAAAAGTTGTGAAAAGTTCAGTTCTTTTTTTTCGAGCCAACTAGCTCTCCAGCGCGCCGGAATTACTCTTAAGCTTCCAGCAACTAGCGTAGGGAAGCTCTACGAGTCATTACTCTTAAGCTTCCAGCAATAACTTGCTAAGCGAAGCTCTACGAGTTATTCCTCTAGCTTATCGTTGCCGAAGAGCTCTACGAGGTACGAGGTACTATTCACTGGTAGCGTCCAAAACCTGAAGAGCGAAGTTTCTCGGGGACAGGGAATCTTTTCTCGAGAGCTCTGGGGGGCTCCCCTGCAGCGCTGCTGAAGCGCTGCCAGAAGGGCTTCCATGGTTGCCTGCGCGCATGCAGGCACGCTTGGAAGCTTGCCGGAAGCTTCCCCGGACACTTCGCCGGTTCAAACGAACTGCTGCGAGGCCTGTGGACCGCCGTGGAGGATGTCAAGATGACTCGAAACGGCCGATCCCGCCAGAGTGCTTTTTGGCCTTCAAAGTTACCTGATCGAGCTGAGATCAAGATGGCGAGCGGGAATAAGATCGAATATCACGGAAAAAATACTAGAGCTCTAACGAATGGTCAAATTTCGAGAACGAAATTTTCAACCGACCAAAAGTCACCAAAAGTTCCGTCGAGATTTTTCTTGCCGACTAGCTCTCCAGCGCGCCGGAATGACTCTTAAGCTTCCAGCAACTAGCTTAGGGAAGCTCTACGAGTCACCGACCAAAAGTTCTGAAAAGTTCAGTTCTTTTTTTCGAGCCAACTAGCTCTCCAGCGCTCCGGAACTGGGAACCGGCGGCAAACCGTCAACCAGGTTTTTTCGTTTCGCGGACACACGGGCCCCAAGGCCCAGTCCAGTCCGAAGCGGGCGGGCACGCCAAACGCGGGCCACCGAGGGCAGGCGCCTCACCACGCCAAGCGCGCGGCTTAGGCGGTAGCCTCTGGCAGAGAGGCTAAGGCGAAAGCCTCACCACGCCAAGCGCGTGGGGGGGCGGCTTAGGCGGTAGCCTCTGGCAGCTCTTATAAGGAGTGTGTACATCAACACAAATGTGTGCACGCATGAAGGCAACAACACAAATGAGAATCATCAATCACACAACTTATCGCTAAAATAGGCCTGCAAAACCGTAAAATCGCCAACCAGGTTACCGCCGGGGCCCTCGTAGAGCTCTTTTCTCACACGGCGCTCATCGGTAAGCATGAAGAAAGGGTCTAGAGCAAGATCTGAGAAACTAGAAAAATCACGTTTTTCTGTTTTTATCCAACGTTGATTCCGCCAAGTGTTTTGATAGTAATACTACAGCTACGGACCTGAAAATTTACTGGCAGGCGCGCCTTAACCCACTACAGGTGCGAAAAATCTGCTTTCACAAAATAAATGGTAAAATATCTTTCAATACCACATTGTCCGCCTCGGCCGGGCGGGCCAACTAGCTCCAACCCGCGCCGGAATTCCTCTAGCTCATCGATGCCGAAGAGCTCTACGAGGTACTGGGCGCCGGCGGTAAACCGTCAAACTTTCTTACCGCCGGGGGACTCGTAGAGCTTCCTGACAGTATATAGCGTGGAAAAAAAATCCAGAGAACGACTAGTTTTCCCCAAGCGATTTCAGAGACTCTAACAAAAAAACAAACAGTTTCGCAACCCAGTTCGAGTATCAGACCGAGTTCAGACCTCTCAATGCGACAGGCGGGCGCGTCTGATGTCTGCGAATCGACTCATATCATTACCAGCCCTGCAGCCCCCCTACAGCCCGAGTTGAATGCAGAAAACCGACAGCATCTCTCAGGATGACTCGAATAATACAATAATTTCGCGGACCTGTTTCGAGCAGCAGACCAAGTTCTGAGCTCGAATCGACCAACGAACGCGCCTGATGTGTGCAAATCGATTTCTATGACACGCAGCACTGTAGCCCTCCCCCAGCACGAGTTGAGTGCAGAAAATTAAGAGCACGTTTCACGATAATTCGAACAATACGAATAGCTTCGCGAACCTAGCTCGAGCAGCAGGCCGAGTTCAGAGCTCTCGATACAACAGACAAACGCGCCCGATAATTCCCAATCGATTTCTGTGACTATAGGCTTTTGTAGCTGCCCTACAGCTCGATTTAAGTACAGAAAACCGAGAGCGTTTCTCAAGATGACTTGAAGAATACGAATAGATTTGCGGAGCTAGCTCGGCTAGCAGACCGAGTTCAGACCTCTGGAGTCAAGAGGCGAACGCGCCTGATCATTGGATTCAACAGGCGAACGCGCCTGAGGATTCTGAATGCGATATGTGTGCTTACCAGCTCTGTAGCTGCCCTACAGCTCGAGTTAAGTAGAAAATACCGACAACGCGTATCAAGATGACTAGAAAAAACCGATCCCGCCGGGACGCTTTTTGGCAGTAAAAGGTACCCGATTGAGCTGAAATCAAGATGGCAAGCGGGAATAAGATCGAATATCACGGGAAAAAATACTAGAACTCTAACGAATGGTTGAATTTCGAGAACGAAATTTCAACCGACCAAAAGTCACCAAAAGGTCCGTCGAGATTTTTCTTGCCAACTAGCTCTCGAGCAGTTCGGAACTGGGCGCCGGCGGTAAACCATCAACCTTGGTTACCGCCGGGGGACTCGTAGAGCTTCCTAGCTCGACTTCAGTTGAGAGAACCGACAGCACCTACCAACATTCCGACTTATAGTGAATATTTTTTGACTTGTGAATGCGAAGGCGGGCGCGTCTGATGTCTGCGAATCGACCCCTGTCATTGCCAGTCCTACAGCCCGAGTTAAGTGCGGAAAACCGACAGCACCTCTCAGAATGACTCGAACAATACAATAATTATGCGGACCTAGTTTGGACAGCAGACCCAGTTCCGAGCTTTGGATTCGACAGGCAGATACGCCTGATCTCTTCAAATCGATTCCTGTGACAACAAGCACTGTAGCCCCCCTCAGCGCGAGTTGAGTGAAGAAAACCGATAGCACTTCTCAAGATGACTCGACCAATACGAATAATTTTGTGATTCTAGATCGGGCAGCAAACCGAGTTCAGAGCTCTGGATTCGACAGACAAACGCAACTGATGATTCTGAATCAGTTCCTGTGGATATCAGCTCTGTAGCTGTCCTACAGGTCGAGTTAAGTACAGAAAACCGAGAGCGCCTGTCAAGATGACTCGCATAATACGAATAGGTTTGCGGACCTAGCTCGGCTAGCAGACCGAGTTCAGACCTCTGGGTTCAACAGGCGAACGCGCCTAATCATTCTGGATCTATTAGCTGTGCTGACCAGCTCTGTAGCTGCCCTGAAGCTCGAGTTATCTTGAGAAAACCGTCACCGTGTATCAAGATGACTCGAAACGGCCGATCCCGCCACAGTGCTTTTCGATAGTAATATTCACCCGATCGAGCTGAGATCAAGATAGCGAGCGGGAATAAGATCGAATACCACGGGAAAAAATACTAGAGCTCTAACGAATTGTCACATTTCCAGAACAAAATTTTTAACCGACCAAAAGTCACCAAAAGTTTTCTTGCCAACTAGCTCTCCAGCTCGCCGGAATTACTCTTAGCTTCCAGCAATAACTTGCCAAGGGAAGCTCTACGAGTTATGACTCTAACGAAACAAACGAACAGTTTTCCAATCGAGCTCGAGTATGAAACCGAGTTCAGACCTCTGAATGCGACAGGCGGACGCGTCTGATGTCTGCGGACCGATTCCTGTGATTACAAGCTCTGCAGCCCCCCATACAGCTTGAGTTAAGTGCAGAAAACCGAGAGTACCTCTCAGGATGACTCGAATAATACAACAGTTTTGCGGATCTCGCTCGAGCAGCAGACCGAGTTCCGAGCTCTCGGTTCGACGAACGGACGCGCCTGATGTCTCGAAATCGATTCCGGTGACCAGCAGCACTGTAGCCCTCCCCCAGCACGATTTAAGTACAGAAAACCGAGAGCACTTCTCAAGATGACTCGAACAATACCAATAGGTTGGCGAACCTAGCTCGTGGAGCAGGCCGAGTTCAGAGCTCTTGATTGAACAGACGAACGCGCCTGATAATTCTCAATCGATTTCTGTGATTATCAGCTCTGTGGCTGCCCTACAGATCGAGTTAAGTACGAAAAACCGAGAGCGTCTGCTACAATGACTCGAATAATACGAATAGGTTTGCGACCCTAGCTCGGCTAGCAGACCGAGTTCAGACCTCTGGATTCAACAGGCGAACGCGCCTCATCATTCTGAATGCGATTAGCTGTGCTTACCAGCTCTGTAGCTGTCCTGAAGCTCGAGTTAATCAGAAAACCGACATCGCGTATCAAGATGACTCGAAACGGCGTTCCCGCCTGCCTGCTTTTTGGCCTTCAAAGTTACCCGATCGAGCTGAGATCAAGATGGCGAGCGGGAATAAGATCGAATATCATGGGAAAAAATACTAGAGCTCTAACGAATGGTTGAATTTCGAGAACAAAATTTCGAACCGACCAAAAGTCACCAAAAGTTTTCTTGCCAACTAGCTCTCCAGCTCGCCGGAATTACTGGACGCCGGCGGTAAACCGTCAACCTTGGTTACCGCCGGGAGACTCGTAGAGCTTCCAGCTCGACTGGAGCTGAGAACACCGAGCACCTACCAACATCCCGACTCATAGTCAATAGTTTCTGACCTCTCAATGCGACAGGCGGACGCGTCTGATGTCTGCGAGTCGACTTCTGTCATTACCAGCCCTGCAGCCGCCCTACAGCCCGAGTTGAGTGCAGAAAACTGACAGCACCTCTCAGAATGACTCCAACAATACAGTAGTTTCGCAGACCTAATTCGGGCAGCAGACCGAGTTCCGCGCTCTGGATTCGACAGGCAGACGCGTCTGATGTCTTCAAATCGATTCCTGTGACAGCACTGTAGCTCCCCTCAGCGCGAGTTGAATGGAGGAAACCGAGAGCACTTCTCAAGATGGTTCAACCAATACGAATAGTTCTGCGAGTCTAGATCGGGCAGCAGACCGAGTTCAGAGTTCTGGATTCGACAGACAAACGCAACTGATGATTCTGAATCTGTTTCTATGAATATCAGCTCTGTAGCTGTCCCACAGCTCGAGTTAAGTGCAAAAAAACCGAGAGTTCCTGTCAAGATGACTTGAATAATACGAATAAGTTTGCAGACTTAGCTCGGCTAGAGACCGAGTTGAGACCTCTGGATTCGACAGACGAAGGCGCCTAATGATTCTGAATGCGATAGGTGTGCTTACCAGCTCTGTAGCTTCCCTCAAGCTCGAGTTATGTTCAGAAAACCGTCAGCGCGTATCAAGATGACTCCAAACGGGCGATCCCGCCAGAGTGCTTTTTGACAGTAATATTCACCCGATCGAGCTGAGATCAAGATGGCGAGCGGGAATGAGATCGAATATCACGGGAAAAAATACTAGAATAGTCAAATTTCGAGAACAAAATTTTCAACCGACCAAAAGTCACCAAAAGTTCAGTCGAGATTTTTCTTGCCAACTGGGCGCCGGCGGTAAACCGTCAACCTTTCTTACCGCCGGGGGACTCGTAGAGCTTCCTGACAATATACAATGTGAAAAAGAATTTCAGAGAAC
The DNA here is from genome assembly GCA_963575745.1 of Prorocentrum cordatum. Lineage (NCBI taxonomy): Eukaryota > Dinophyceae > Prorocentrales > Prorocentraceae > Prorocentrum > Prorocentrum cordatum. Next base: position 61,059 of record CAUYUJ010000246.1, on the reverse strand, counting down.
GACTAGTTTTTCAGCCCAAGCGATTATAGACCTCTCAAGATGACTCTAACAAAACAAACGAACAGTTTTCTAATCGAGCTCGAGTATGAAACCGAGGTCAGACCTCTGAATGCGACAGGCGGACGCGTCTGATGTCTGCGGATCGATTCCTGTGATTACCAGCTCTGCAGCCCCCCATACAGCCTGAGTTAAGTGCAGAAAACCGAGAGTACCTCTCAGGATGACTCGAATAATACAACAGTTTCGCGGATCTCGTTCGAGCAGCAGACCGAGTTTCGAGCTCTCGGTTCGACGAACGGACGCGCCTGATGTCTCGAAATCGATTTCTGTGACCAGCAGCACTGTAGCCCTCCCCCAGCACGATTCGAGTACAGAACCGAGAGCACTTCTCAAGATGACTCGAACAATACCAATAGGTTCGCAAACCTAGCTCGGGGAGCAGGCCGAGTTCAGAGCTCTTGATTCAACAGACGAACGCGCCTGATAATTCTCAATCGATTTCTGTGATTATCAGCTCTGTGGCTGCCCTACAGATCGAGTTAAGTACGAAAAACCGAAAGCGTCTGCTACAATGACTCGAATAATACGAATAGGTTTGCGACCCTAGCTCGGCTAGCAGACCGAGTTCAGACCTCTGGATTCAACAGGCGAACGCGCCTGATCATTCTGAATGCATTAGCTGTGCTGACCAGCTCTGTAGTTGTCCTGAAGCTCGAGTTATCTTGAGAAAACCGACAGCGCGTATCACGATGACTCGAAACGGCCGTTCCCGCCCGTGTGCTTTTTGGCCTTCAAAATTACCCGATCGAGCTGAGATCGAGATGGCGAGCGGGAATAAGATCGAATATCATGGGAAAAAATACTAGAGCTCAAACGAATTGTCAAATTTCGAGAACAAAATTTTTCACGACCAAAGTCACCAAAAGGTCCGTCGAGATTTGTTCTTGCCAACTACTCTAGCTCCCCGGAAATTTACTGGGCGCGGCGGTAACCGTCAATTTGTTTTTTTTTTGGGGAGGGACTGACAGGCACCGAGGCGCCCAAGCGCCCGTTATGTTGTACCTTGTTTCTCTGCAGCTGGAGGTTTGGGCCACTGGACTGGGCCGCAGAGGCCTCGAGCCGAAACCTTCAGGTTCAGTGATACTGCTTATGGGAGGGAGTGCTGTTGCACAACGCCCTACTATTTCCCATATGGATTGGACAAGGAGGGAGGCTTGGGGGAAGAGTTGAGACTTTGTTGTAATTTTTTTTTGTTTTTTTAAAACCCACCGAGCTCTCTTATCTCTATGCTCAGGGTCAGGGTTAGGGTCATGGAATCGAGGAATATATCCAATCTGCAGAAACCAGCCAACGCCCACACCTTGGGCACACACTCCGCCGTCGAAGGATCCGCGGAGGCCAATAACTCGAAAGTTGTCTCGGACATCAGAACGAAAGATATGGTGGTGGAACAGCTCTATGAATATCTGGCCTTCCCGTGCTAAGTGGGTAAGTTCATCAGCTACTGTGTTACTCTCTCGATATATGTGTCGAATGAAGTCGTTGCCCCATGAGGGGGGTCGTATTCCTTCCTCCTCCAACTCTTCCAAAAGAGAAATAATATTTGCCACCCGCCTACGATAAGAAGCCCATCTCCTCCTTCTCCTCCCTCAACCTTCCAGAGACCATTGATCCAGTTACAGATAAGAAGCGAATCGCCCGTCAGCTCGAGACCGATCCCATCATCACTCGTAGAGCTTCCTGACTCGTAGGAATGTGGAGAGAATTCCGAAGAACGACTAGTTTTTCAGGCTAAGCGATTTCAGACTTCTCAAGATGACTCTAACAAAAAAACGAACAACTCCAATAATAGAATAGTTTCGCGGACCTAGTACCGAGTTCCGAGCTCTGGATTCGACAAACGGACGCGCCTGATGTCTCAGAATCGATTTCCGGGACCAGCAGTACTGTAGCCCCCCCAGCACGAGTTGAGTGCGGAATAGCGAGAGCACTTCTCAGAATGACTGGAACAATACGAATGGTTTTGCGAACCTAGCTCGGGCAGCAGGCCGAGCCCAGAGCTCTCGACTCGACGCGCGAGCGCGCCGAATGATTCCCAATCGATTTCTGTGATTATGAGCTCTGCAGCTGCCCTACATACAGAAAACCGAGGGCGTCTATCAAGATAACCAAAATGATACGAATAGGTTTGCGGACCTAGCTCGGCTAGCAGAACGAGTTCAGACCTCTAGATTGAACAGGCGAACGCGAATAATGATTCTGAATGCGATAGGTGTACTTACGAGCTCTGTAGCTGTCCTGTAGCTCGAGTTAAGTACAGAGAACCGAGAACGTCTATCAAGATGACCCATATATTACGAATAGATTTGCAGATCTAGATCGGCTAGCAGACCGAGTTCAGACCTCTAGATTCAACAGGCGAACGCGCCTAATGATTCTGAATGCGATAGGTGTGCTTACCAGCTCTGTAGCTGCCCTACAGCTCGAGTTAAGTACAAAATACCAATAACGCGTATCAAGATGACTCGAAACGGCCGATCCCGCCACCGTGCTTTTTGGCAGTAAAAGCTACCCGATCGAGCTGAGATCAAGATGGCGAGCGGGAATAAGATCGAATATCACAGAAAAAATACTAGAGCTCTAACGAATGGTCAGATTTCGAGAACAAAAGTTTCAACCGACCAAAAGTCACCAAAAGTTCCGCCGAGATTTTTCTTGCCAACTATCTCTCCAGCGCTCCGGAATTACTCTTAAGCTTCCAGCAATAACCTGCTAAGGGAAGCTGTACGAGTTACTCTTAAGCTTCCAGCAATAACTTGCTAAGGGAAGCTCTACGAGTTACTAGCTTTCCAGCGCTCCGGAATTACTCTAAAGCTTCCAGCAATAACTGGGCGCCGGCGGTAAACCGTCAACCTTGGTTACCGCCGGGAGACTCGTAGAGCTTCCTAACTCGACTTAAGTTGAGAAAACAGACAGCACTTACCAACAATCTGATATATAGTGGATAGTTTTTGACCTCTGAATGCGAGAGACAAACGCGTCTGATGTCTGCGAATCGACTCCTGTCATTACCAGTCCTGCACCCCCCTGTAGCCCGAGTTAAGTGCAGAAAACCGACGGCACCTCTCAGGATGACTCGAACAATAGGAATAGTTTCGCGGACCTACTTCGGGCAGCAGACAGAGTTCAGAGGTCTCTATTCGACAGGCGGACGCGCCTGATGTCTTCGAATCGATTCCAGTGATTACCAGCCATGCAGCCTCCTACAGCCCGAGTTAAGTCCAGATAACCGATTGCATATCGCAAGCGACTCGAACGATACGAATAGTTTCGCGATTCTAGATCGGGCAGCAGACCGAGTTCAGAGCTCTGGATTCGACAGACAAACGCAACTGATGATTCTGAATTGGTGCCTGTAAATATCAGCTCTGTAGCTGTCCTACAGCTCGAGTAAGTTCAGAGAACCGAGAGTTTCTGTCAAGATGACTCGAATAATACGAACAGGTTTGCAAACCTAGCTCGGCTAGCAGACCGAGTTCAGACCTCTGGCTTGAACAGGCGAACGCGCCTGATCATTCTGCATGCATTAGCTGTGCTTACCAGCTCTCTAGCTGCCCTAGAGCTCGAGTTATGTTCAGAAAACCGTTAGTGCATATCAAGATGACTCGAAACGGCCGTTCCCGCCTGCCTGCTTTTTGGCCTTCAAAGTTACCCGATCGAGCTGAGATCAAGATGGCGAGCGGGAATAAGATCGAATATCATGGGAAAAAATACTAGAGCTCTAACGAATTGTCAAATTTCGAGAACAAAATTTTCAACCGACCAAAAGTCAGCAAAAGGTCCGTCGAGATTTTTCTTGCGAACTACTCTCCAGCGCTCCGGAACTTGGGCGCCGGCGGTAAACCGTCAACCTGGTTTGTTTGTTTGTTTGGACTCGCGTTCCCAGCTGGGTGCAGCTGGGCGAGGACCGGTCCCGCAGAAGCACACGGGCAGCGCTAAGCAGCGCTTCGGCTGCCGACAATTCACATTCTGTGACTGTAGCTCCTTCGAGGAGCCACGCGGCCTCGGCCACATCCCTCCAAACGAGGGGCACGGCACTAGAAACAGCAAACTCATGCCCAGCAGGGAAGGGGCCCACGGTTCTCGCGGAAGCGATTCCTATCTCACTGGGATTGCACTGAGTATTGATTAAGCCGATCTGAAGCCAGAAACCACATCCTGATCCTTGCTGGTCAACCCCGCCATCAAAGCCTCCCCTGATAGCGAACGGTACGAGATAAGTTTCGAATGGATATAGATAACGATGAGTTCTGTAGAATGTGCGGCCATATCTGGCCTCATGCGTCAATTCATCCGCTCGTGTATTGTCCTCCCTGAATTCGTGTCTCCATATCTCACGTCCCAAGGCAGCAGGCCTCAGATTGAAACACGCGGCGAGCTCAAAGGTACAATCAATCATGGCAGCTGTCCTCTTGCAGTAGCCACGATTCTCACATCTCCATTTACCCTGGAGCCAGGAGCAGATAAGTAGTGAGTCACCCTTGAACTCAGCAGCAAAACCCTCTGACGATATGTCCCACACAGTCGCGCGTTCCTGGATCATCGCATATCGTATTGCAAGCTTGGCGGACTCTTTGGGGTCATACTTGGGGTGCAGAGGGTTGGTCGCGGTATCGACCATCTCAGTATCGGCCTTCTCACGAGCCTCAGGGGAGCCTCGAGGTCCATTAGGAGAGCCCTTCCAAGACACCACAAAGTAATCATAGACCTTAGATTTGTTGTATTGTATAAGGAGTTGCTTCCATACCTCCAAGAATTGAACCCAATCACCCCGTACAGACTCCCACCACTTTTCCCCAAAGAACTGAATGTATGGGAACTGCCAAGACCGTCCGCCCACAGACACAGGGCCTCCACGAAGCCGTTTGCCCGAACTAGATAAGGCCCTGCTGCCGTGTTGTCGTAGAACCTCTGTTATTGTGTCGCGAGCCGTGACCCAGCCAACATTGTACATCATAAGCGCACGTCGGGAGTCTCGAAAGGCCCTCCTCCCCTTTGAGACGGCAAGCGGCTCGTCTCTGAGAGTGTGGGTAGCTCCCTCTCCAGAGGGCATCGGCTGTGAGCGGGCAATGGAACAGGCGACCTGCGAGCAGAGATCCTCCAGCCTCCTCTCCATGTCCGTACTCCTCCCCTCCGCCTCCATCACAGTCGCAGCAGGTATATCCTCCCCCCGTCCCTCCGTAAAGCGAACACGTTTAGCACGTTGAGTCGTTGATCCCTCCACCTCAACCTCCGTCCTTGCCGTCCTGTCCTCCTCCAAAGATAGTAAATATTGCCTCGTGGAGCGCATCATGCCCCAGCTCTTCCAGCACAGCATCTGCACAGCCGATGGGAAACCCCCATCGCAGAAGATTGTCCTGACACGTGTCAGTGCAGCTGGCCGCCATACCTCCCACCCCACATCTCCTGGCTTCCTCCTCCCTGACATTCTCAGAAGACACATACCCTCGAACGCATGAATAACCCTCACACACTCACTGTCAATCGTGATGGCCTCTGCTGCATATAAAAGGCGGCTCTGCACAGTCGATTGATATCGACGAAACTTCTTCACCAGAGGCAACGCCCTGCACGTAAAATACTGCACCTGCGCAAAGAACGCCCGTCGGGCCTGCTGGACGCGCTCCTGCACATCCGTGTGGATAGCAGTGAAACTTCTGGGAATCTGATATCCCAGCACATTCAAACTCTCAACACGCTTGAAAGGTACAATCCGCGAGCCAATCTGAACCGTGACCGTATCAGTGTACTGAGTACCACACACCATCATTTCTAAACTCTCCTCCTTCCACTCCATCCCCCACTCCCTGAGAGCAGTAGTGAAGGCAGTGGCTGCTACCTGCGCCTCCGATGCTGACTTGGCGGCCAGAAAAATATTGTCGGCCCAGAGAGCATGATTCCACCGTGCGTACCGGCAGTGATCGTCATGGCATGGCATCTCGACTCCGACACCGCGCTGGTCCAGGCGAGCAATCACATCCCGCCACATAGCAATAGTGACAATAGTAAACGCGATAGGTGATTCGGTACCCCCAGTACGGAGTGACCTGTCCCATTGCACATTTGGGATTGTCACTCCTTCAAACAGCACCGTGCATGAGGTAGATGAGAGAGGCTCCAATAACGCATACTGTAACCGTGCACTGATCCCCAGGGCCGTCATCGCTCTCGAGACTGTCGGCAGCGTCACAGCATCGAACGCCCGCTCGATGTCACAGCTGAGGAGCCACGCCGTTTGATCTCGCCCCCATGTGGAAGCATGCTGTGCAATACATTTCATGGCCGATGAAATCTCCCAGCAACGCCGTCCGCTGGTAAAACCGTAGACCGCCATATCACTCATGAAGGGTTCCACACATCTTTCCAGTAAAATCGTCACGCACGTGAGATACCACTTGGCCAAGGTATTTCCAACAAGCAGGTTCCTTGTTTGTCGCAATGTTTCCAGTTTACTCGTTTTCGGCATAAGTGTTAGGTATACTTCCTGCCATTCCCTTGGCGTCGGGCGAAGCCCGTTGAATATATCAGAGAAAACCTTACCAATAGAACGCACTGACCTCCACGAAAGAGCCTTGAGAAGTTCAACCGAGATGCCATCGGGCCCACAGGCCCGTCCTGTTCGGAGTCTGCTCCGCGCCTGCAGAATAGTAGAGTATGTGATCGTAAGTGTGTTGTCCGAAGAGGCTGTTGATTGAGATGCATGGCGACGCAGTGTGGACACTAGCTCCCGATTGCGGGCTCTGGAGTCATCACAAGTCATACTCTGCACAGCATATCGCTCCACCTCCTCCGCCCATAGTTCCCTGTCCTCCGTCATCATAGTCGTAGGACCCACATCCCCTCCCCCAGTGTCCGTCACCCTCAACTCCGTCACACGTGTCCTCCTCCCCTTCCTAGATGGTAGTGCCTCCCACTCCACCTTCCGTCGGCGATATTCCCGCGCCAGCGGTCTGATGCGACGTCGAAGGTCTCGAGCCAACGCTCTGTCCTTCCTAGCACGTGCCTCTCTGAGTTGTACCTCCAGGTCGGCATGTTGAGGAGTCCTACTTGGTGGGAGCCCTCTGGAGTACCTGGGGGCCCTCACCGCGAGGAGTGGTAACGCATGTTCAGCGATCGTTCCAGCAATACGTTGTGGGGGCACCGTCGGGATCTGTACGTCCGCCAGGACCTGGAATTGGGCCTCCTCCCGATACGATTGGAACTCTTTGTGGCTTGTGTGGTGGCTAGGGGGGCCTTGATATTTCGTGACCTGAGGGTTCTGCATCTGGAACTCGGCGTAGACACAGGCGTGATCCGAGAAGTTGGTAGTCGGGGTCTCTGGGATCCAATCCGTTCGGCATTCAACCAAGTCACCCTCCCAGGATTGTGGGACCATGAGATAGTCAAGCACTTTTGGCGCAATAGTCTTCGCCCCAGACTTGCGTCGAGCATTGTTCGCACGATGCACGAAGGTCGGCTGCCGAGAGTACGGCGAGCCGAGAGAATTGACTGCCAGCAAGCGCATCCGACATAGCCACTCCTGCAGCTGAGATCGCCACATGTCCTCCTCCCACCGCCTATCCTCCGTATCATTCCCATATCCCCTCCCGTCGAGAATCTGCACAGCGCCTCCAGTCACCGTGCCTCCTGAACAGGTGATGTCGGGCGCAAGCTCAACATTAAAATCCCCTGCAATCACAAGCTCACATGTGTATCTGCACTCCTCCTTCCACCTCCGATATGTTGTTTCGATTGTTTTCAGCATCTCAAAAGCCACCTCCAATGAACGATTCTCCGATCTATTCGGAAAGTACGCAGAGACAAGAAAGATACACGGATGACGCAAGCACACAATAGCAAGACGAGCATGATTGTTCCAAGAACGAACTATGTTGTGACAAGACTTCCCCCTCAAAGCTATGGAAGCCTTCCTGTCACTTGAGTAAACTAGGTGCCAGCCAAGCAGCTGAATTGAATTGGACGGTAAGTGTTCACACTCCTGTAAACAGAACACTTCACAGCCGTGAGAAAGAAGTGCCCTCATGCAAGCAAATCCCCGATCTGCTGTAGCCCCTTGTTTCATAAGATTCTGGGTGCCTAGCCTATGCTGGGCTGTGGGGCCACCAGCCCGACTGGCACCTCTGCACCGTCACGCCCTGCCGGCAAGACTCGCCACAAATGTGTCGTATGTAGTCGTCACACCGCTGCGCATAAGTACACCCTCCCAGATCTCGCGGTCCACTGTCCACCCCGTATTGATACGAAAGGATGCCAGTTCCACAGGTCGGTGCTGAGGATCCTGCGGTTTGGTCCACATTGTGCTCCGTCCGTTGGGTCCCGATCCTGTCTCCCCCCTGATCTCCATAGCCTCACCGTTGGTGCACTCGCGGTATGTCCCGTAGAAACGCCCCACAGCTCCGATATGATCACGTTTCCATGGTGGAGCTTCTATACGTACTCGGACCCGACTGGGTCGCTGTAACATGCCCTGGAACATGCTGTCATAGTCTGGAGGTGACCTCGAAACCTGAGCCGCATTCCTCTGGGGATTCGGAGTTAAAGCATCATCAAAAGCACGCTTCACGTTGTATAGTATCGAAGAGTCGGTTCCTACAAAGAATTTGATTTTGATCGTACTCAACATCATTCTACTTCCATTCATACGTAATGTGCCCTCGTAATCGATCCTAGCTTCATCCTCTGCAGCGATGGCCGTCTTCAAATTAGTGATAAATTGTGCAGCGTCCGTGTCTCTCATCATACTGGCCGAACGTGTAACCGCTGTCCCGCTCCAGTCAGTCCAGCCTGTGAGTTCCACATAGCTGGGATTGAAGCTGGATGGTCCCGAGAGTCCTGGTGGGCCTCCTCCATAGGAAGGTGCCGTGGTCGAGGCAGCACCTGATATCACACTGGGGTTCTTCTTGAGATCCTGCATTTGTCGTTCCAAGTTGCTCATCCTGATGTCGGAGGCCTCCTGACGGTTCGAGATGCTCTGAATATCGGCCCTAATTTCGACGTTTTCTTGTTGCCTAACTTTGCTCTCGAGTACGTTGAGCTCCGCGAAGGCCTTGAACCAGGATGGGGCCTCGTCCGAGACCACACTGAGTTTCTTTCGCTTCTCCTCGAGTTCCCCCAAGAGTGCCTCCTGAGGACCATTGACACGATGTTTGACATTTCGTTGGGCGTCGTCGCTAACACCCTGCATACCCTGATGCTCTCCAGCACCTTCAGGGACAACAGCCGCTTGGGCCGCCGCTTGTTGTGCCTCCGTGGGCATACCTGGGGGTCCCCCTAGAGCACCTTGTGGAGCTGGGCCTCTAGGAACAACAGGAGCGCCTCCAGATCCTTGACCTCCAGGACTGACCTGACCTGCTGGAGCCCCTCCCACACGCCCTCCGTTGATCGTATTTCCCGCCACAGCTGCGTTGGAAGGAGTCTGCATCATATTCATGAGCCCTGTATTCATATTCACAAATGAAGATGGGACAGCACAATGACAATCACTATCTGGTGTGGAGTCGGCAGTATTCAATCTCCCGTCCAGTGGAAGGTCACGCACAATTTGCTCGGTATCCTGAAGTTGCCTCTTCCGAGACGCCCTCTCAACAGCAGAATCTGGTCCCTCAACAGCGTAATCCTGTGAGTCCTGCAAATAAGGTACAGTCGGGGAAATATCCTCCAGCTGGAAACGTCTAGCAAGTATTGAAAAGTCGTACCCGTCCGTTGTTGCACACACGACAAGAAAAAAACAACAACAAATACAGTACACAAAGCAGGCGGCCTGGCTTGCCTGGAAGATGCCGTACTCGTCGATGGCAGCGATGGCCGCCGCGCCGCTTCCCCGCGGCGCCGACACCCCCTGAGCTCCTGTGGGGTCCAGGAGCCCTAGAGCCGAGATGTCTTGAGCCCTTTTCTTGCCTGTGGGGTCCAGGAGCCCTACACCCGCCGGGGACCTCGTAGAGCTCTTTTCTTGCCCAGCTCCTCGGAACACGTGAAGCAAGCTCAGGCGAGTGCCAAAAAACTCGAAAAAAAATCGATCGCATACAACTAGTTTTGCGGACTTAGCTCGAGAAGCAGAATCTGTTCAGAGCTCTAGATGCTTCAGCCAAACGCCCTTGATGATTCTGTATCGGTTTCTGTGCGTACCACCTCTGTAGCTGTGCTACAGCTAGAGTTAAGTGCAGAATACCGACAGCGCCTCTAAAGAAAACTTGAGAAATACGAATAGCGTTGTGGACCTAGCTCGACAAGCAGAACGAGTTCAGGCCTCTCGATGCAACAGACGCAAGCGCCTGGTGATACTGAATCAGTTTATGTGCGCACCAGCTCTGTAGCTCCTCTGAATCTTGAGTTGAGTACAGAAAACCGGCATCACTGGTGAAGATGACTTTTACGGACCTAGCTCGAGTAGCAGACCGAGTTCAGGCCTCTGGATGCAACAGGCGAACGCGCCTGATCATTCTGAATCGGTTTCTGTAAGTATCAGCTCTGTAGCTCTCAAAATCTCGAGTTAAGTACAGAAAACCGTGAACGCGTGTCAAGATGACTCGGAACGCAGTTGGTTCCAGCAAGTCTTTTGATAGTAATATTGCAGCTACGGACCTGAGAATTTAACTGGCAGACGCGGCATAACCCACTACACGTGAGAATAATACCGATTCTCAAAATGAAGTGTCAAATATCTTTCAAATCAAAGCAAAACCGACCCAAGGTTATCACATTGTCTCTTTTGGTCGGGTCGGCCAACTAGCTCCACCCCGCGCCGGAATTCCTCTAGCTCATCGATGCCGAAGAGCTCTACGAGGTATTTTTGAACTGCCAACGTGAAGTCGGTCCCTGGCTTCGCTCTGGAGAATTTTTCGACGGAGTGAACTAAGAATTTGTGAGGTAACTTCTGTAATGCCAAGCTTCGCTCTGCGCAAATAGCAGCCCAAACGAACTGTTAGAACTGCAAAATACCTCGTAGAGCTCTTCGGCATCCATGAGCTAGAGGAATTCTGGCGCGGGGTGGAGCTAGTTGGTCGACCCGACCAGAAAGGACAAAGTGATAACTTTTGGGTGGTTTTGCAATTGTTTCAAAGATATTGGGCAATTCATTTTGAGAAAGCAGATTGTTCGCACCTGTAAACGATTATGAGGCTCTCTGTCTCAGTATCAGCTCTGTAGGCGCGCTTTTACTATGAAAACACTTGGCGGAACATCTTCATGTCGACACGAAAAAAATAATTTTTCTTTTCCAGAAGCTCTCTCTTTCGATACTTAGAACTCTTACGCGTGAAATGAGCTCTACGAGGTTCCCGGCGGTGACCAGGTTGACGGTTCACTGCCGGCGCCAGTCGGCTGAGCCAGGCCGCGGAAGGTATGATCGCGTCCCTTTTCGACATTTCGCCAACTAGCTCCACCCTGTCGCCGAATTCCTCTAGCTCCTCTATCAGAGCTCTACGAGGCACTAGAAGTGCAAGCAGACGCCTGAGAGAACTAGAAGTGAAAGCAGATAGCTTCTGATGGCATTTTCTGCAAAACTGGAAAGTTGCATTTTTTTGGACTGCCAACGCGAAGTCGGTCGCTGGCTTCGCTCGAGAAATTTTCGACGGAATGAACTAAGAATTTGTGAGGTAACTTCTGTAATGCCAAGCTTCGCTCTGCGCAAATAGCAGCCCAAACGAATTGTGAGAACTGCAAAATCGGCTGAGCCAGGCCGCGAAAGGTATGATCGCGTCCCTTTTCGACATTTCGCCAACTAGCTCCACCCTGTCGCCGAATTCCTCTAGCTCTTCTACCCTCAGAGCTCTACGAGGCACTAGAAGTGCAAGCAGACGCCTGAGAGAACTAGAAGTGCAAGCAGATAGCTTCTGATGGCATTTTCTGCAAAACTGGAAAATTGCATTTTTGGACTGCCAACGCGAAGTCGGTCCCTGGCTTCGCTCGGGAGATTTTTTCGACGGAATGAACTAAGGATTTGTGAGGTAACTTCTGTAATGCCAAGCTTCGCTCTGCGCAAATAGCAGCCCAAACGAATTGTGAGAACTGCAAAATCGGCTGAGCCAGGCCGCGGAAGGTATGATCGCGTTTCTTTTCGACATTTCGCCAACTAGCTCCACCCTGTCGCTGAATTCCTCTAGCTCTTCTACCATCAGAGCTCTATGAGGCATTACTCTTATAAGCTTCCAGCAATAACTGGGCGCCGGCGGTAAACCGTCAACCTTTCTTACCGCCGGGGGACTCGTAGAGCTTCCTGACAGTATATAGAGTGGGAAATAATCCAGAGAACGACTAGTTTCCATGACTCTAACAAAAAAACAAACAGTTTCGCAATCCAGTTCGAGTATCAGACCGAGTTCAGACCTCGCAATGCGACAGGCGGACGCGTCTGATGTCTGCGAATCGACTCATGTGATTACCAGCCCTGCAGCCCCCGACAGCCCGAGTTAAGTGCAGAAAACCGAGAGCATCTCTCAGAATGACTCGAATAATACAATAGTTTCGCGAATCTGTTTCGAGCAGCAAATCAAGTTCTGAGCTTTCGAATCGTCCAACGAACGCGTCTGATGTGTGCAAATCGATTTCTATGACCCGCAGCACTGTAGCCCTCCCCCAGCACGAGTTGAGTGCAGAAAATTGAGAGCACGTTGCACGATGATTCGGAGAATACGAATAGTTTCGCGAAGCTAGCTCGGGCAGCAGGCCGAGTTCAGAGCTCTCGATACAACAGACAAACGCGCCCGATGATTCCCAATCGATTTATGTGACTATAGGCTCTGTAACTGCCCTAAAGCTCGAGTTAAGTACAGAAAACCGAGAGCGTTTGTCAAGATGACTCGAATAATACGAATAGGTTTGCGGACCTAGCCCAGCTAGCAGACCGAGTTTAGACCTATGGATTTAACAGGCGAACGCGCCTGACGATTCTGAGTGCGATAGGTGTGCTTACCAGCACTGTAGCTGCCCTAGACCTCGAGTTAAGCAGAAAATACCGACAACGCGTATCAAGTTGACTCGAATAATACGAATAGGTTTGCGGACCTAGCTCGGCTAGCAGACCGAGTTCAGACCTCTGGATTCAACAGGCGAACGCGCCTGATGATTCTGAGTGCGATAGGTGTGCTTACCAGCACTGTAGCTGCCCTACAGCTCGAGTTAAGTAGAAAATACCGACAACGCGTATCAAGTTGACTCGAATAATACGAATAGATTTGCGGACCTAGCTCGGGTAGCAGACCGAGTTCAGACCTCTGGATTGAACAGGCGAACGCGCCTGATGATTCTGAGTGCGATAGCTGTGCTTACAGGCACTGTAGCTGCCCTACAGCTCGAGTTAAGTTGAAAATACCGACAGCCCGTAGCAAGATGACTCGAAACGGCCGTTCCCGCCACCGTGCTGTTTGGCCTTCAAAGTTACCCGATCGAGCTGAGATCAAGATGGCGAGCGGGAATAAGATCGAATATCACGGGAAAAAATACTAGAGCTCTAACGAATTGTCAAATTTCGAGAACAAAATTTTCAACCGAGCAAAAGTCACCAAAAGTTCCGTCGAGATTTTTCTTGCCAACTAGCTCTCCAGCGCGCCGGAATGGTGCCGGCGGTGAACCGTCAACCTGGTCACCGCCGGGAACCTCGTAGAGCTCATTTCGCGCGTAAGAGTGCTCAGAGACGAAAGAGAGAGCTTCTGGAAGCATTTCTCGAAAAAGAGAAAAATTGATTTTTTTCGTGTCGACATGAAGACGGTTCCGCCAAGACTTTTGATAGTAAAAGTGCGCCTACAGAGCTCATACTAAGACAGAGAGGCCCTCATAGTCGTTTACAGGTGCGAAAAATCTGCTTTCTCAAAATGAATTGTCAAATATATTTCGAAAAATCGCAAAACTATCTAAAAGTTAACACATTGTCCTTTCTGGCCGGGTCGGCCAACTGGGCGCCGGCGGTAAACCGTCAACCTTTCTTACCGCCGGGGGACTCGTAGAGCTTCCTGACAATATATAATGTGAAGAAGAATTTCAGAGGACGACTAGGTTTTCAGCCCAAGCGATTATAAACCTCTCAAAATGACTCTAACAAACCAAACGAACAGTTTTCGAATCGAGCTCGAGTATGAAACCGAGTTAAGACCTCTCACTGCGCAGGCGGACGCGTCTGATGTCTGCGGATCGATTCCTGTAATTACCAGCTCTGCAGCCCCCCATACAGCCTGAGTTAAGTGCAGAAAACCGAGAGTACCTCTCAGGACGACTCGAATAATACAACAGTTTCGCGGATCTCGTTCGAGTGCCAGACCGAGTTCCGAGCTCTCGGTTCGACGAACGGACGCGCCTGATGTCTCGAAATCGATTCATGTGACCAGCAGCACTGTAGCCCTCCCCCAGCACGATTTAAGTACAGAAAACCGAGAGCACTTCTCAAGATGACTCGAACAATACCAATAGGTTCGCGAACCTAGCTCGGGGAGCAGGCCGAGTTCAGAGCTCTGGATTTAACGGACGGACGCGCCTGATAATTCTCAATCGATTTCTGTGATTATCAGCTCTGTGGCTGCCCTACAGATCGAGTTAAGTACGAAAAACCGAGAGCGTCTGCTACAATGACTCGAATAATACGAATAGAGTTGCGACCCTAGCTCGGCTAGCAGACCGAGTTCAGACCTCTAGATTCAACAGGCGAACGCGCCTGATCATTCTGAATGCATTAGCTGTGCTGACCAGCTCTGCAGTTGTTCTGAAGCTCGAGTTATCTTGAGAAAACCGACAGCGCGTATCAAGATGACTCGAAACGGCCGTTCCCGCCTGCCTGCTTTTTGGCCTTCAAAGTTACCCGATCGAGCTGAGATCAAGATGGCGAGCGGGAATAAGATCGAATATCATGGGAAAAAATACTAGAGCTCTAACGAATGGTCAAATTTCGAGAACAAAATTTTCAACCGACCAAAAGTCACCAAAAGGTCCGTCGAGATTTTTCTTGCCAACTAGCTCTCCAGCTCCCCGGAATTACTCTTAAGCTTCCAGCAATAACTTGCTAAGGGAAGCTCTACGAGTTACTAGCTCCACCCCGCGCCCGAATTCCTCTAGCTCATCGATGACGAAGAGCTCTACGAGGTATTACTCTTAGCTTCCAGCTATAACTAGCTAAGGGAAGCTCTACGAGTTACTTGCTAAGGCAAGCTCTACGAGTTATGGGAACCGGCGGTAAACCGTCAACCAGTTTACCGCCGGGCACCTCGTAGAGCTATTTTGTTGCAGCGCTTCTCGGAACACATCAAGGAAACTTCTCAAGCGAGAGCAGAAAAATTCGTGGAATCACGATTTTTCGGTTTTCATCCAGAACCGGTTCCTGCAAGTCTTTCGATAGTAATATTCAAGCTCCGGACCTGAAAATTTTACTGGCTGACGCGTCATAACCCACTACACGTGAGAAAAATCTGGTTTCTGAAAATGAATTGTCAAATATCTTTCAAATCCTAGCAAAACCGACCCAAAGTCACCACTTTGTCTCTTAAGGCCGGGTCGGCCAACTAGCTCCACCCCGCGCCGGAATTCCTCTAGCTCATCGATGCCGAAGAGCTCTACGAGGTACTAAGTCTTAATCTGCTACTGGGTGAAAAGCGGCTTTCGGGAAAACCTTCTATTTAAATTTTTCGATCTTCATATTCGCGCAGTTCCCGGAAGTCAACTCATAAGAAAATGCACCCCGGAAGCTGAGCTACTGTCAGAGAAGAGTTCATATGCCAATGCAACGCGCAAGAATCTGCTTTCTCAAAACAAATTGTCAAATATCTTTGAAATATTCACAAAACCACCCAAAACTGGGCGCCGGCGGTAAACCGTCAACCTTTCTTACCGCCGGGGGACTCGTAGAGCTTCCTGACAATATATAATGTGGAACGAATTTCAGAGAACGACCAGTTTTTCAGCCCAAGCGATTATGAACCTCCAAAGATGACTCTAACAAAACAAACAAACAGTTTTCCAATCGAGCTCGAGTATGAAACCGAGTTCAGACCTCTGAATGCGACAGGCGGACGTGTCTCATGTCTGCGGATCGATTTCTGTGATTACCAGCTCTGCAGCCCATACAGTATGAGTTAAGTGCAGAAAACCGAGAGTACCTCTCAGGATGACTCGAATAATACAACAGTTTCGCAGATTTCGTTCGAGCAGCAGACCGAGTTTCGAGCGATCGGTTCGACGAACGGACGCGCCTGATGTCTCGAAATCGATTCCTGTGACCAGCAGAGCTATAGCCCTCCCCCAGCACGATTTATGTACAGAAAACCGAGAGCACTTCTCAAGATGACTCGAACAATACGAATGGGTTCGCGAACCTAGCTCGGGGAGAAGGCCGATTTCAGAGCTCTTGATGCAACAGACGAACGCGCCTGATAATTCTCAATCGATTTCTGTTAGTATGAGCTCTGTGGCTGCCTATAGATCGAGTTAAGTACGAAAAACCGAGAGCGTCTGCTACAATGACTCGAATAATACGAATAGGTTTGCGACCCTAGCTCGGCTAGCAGACCGAGTTCAGACCTCTGGATTCAACAGGCGAACGCGCCTGATCATTCTGAACGCATTAGCTGTGCTGACCAGCTCTGTAGGTGTCCTGAAGCTCGAGTTATCTTGAGAAAACCGACAGCGCCTATCAAGATGACTCGAAACGGCTGTTCCCGCCTGCCTGCTTTTTGGCCTTCAAAGTTACCCGATCGAGCTGAGATCAAGATGTCGAGCGGGAATAAGATCGAATATCATGGGAAAAAATACTAGAGTTCTAACGAATTGTCAAAATTCGAGAACAAAATTTTCAACCGACCAAAAGTCACCAAAAGGTCCGTCGAGATTTTTCTTGCCAACTAGCTCTGGGACGCGCCGGAATTACTCTTAGCTTCCAGCTATAACTAGCTAAGGGAAGCTCTACGAGTTAGTTGTCACTTTGTCCTTTCTCGCCGGGTCGGCCAACTAGCTCCACCCCGCGCCGGAATTCCTCTAGCTCCTCGATAACGAAGAGCTCTACGAGGTACTTCTAAGCGTCCAAAACCCGGATAGCGAAGCTAAGCGCGGAACGCCGCACGGGGACCTCTGCCAGGTCGCCTGCAACGATGCGCGGGACGCTGGAAACCACGCAGGAGACGCTTGCAGGGGCGCCGTTTTCGATGCGTGGGGCCCTGCAAAGCGCGCAAGGAGGATCTGCCTGGGAGCATGGAAGAACTGCCGAAGCTCTTCCGAAGGTCTGCCGAAGCGCTTCGCGCACCCTGGGGCCACGCACGCGTTGTCGGTATTTTCTACTTAACTCGAGCTGTAGGGCAGCTACAGTGCTGGTAAGCACACGTATCGCACTTAGAATCATCAGGCGCGTTCGCCTGTTGAATCCAGAGCTCTGAACTCAGTCTGTTGCGCGATCCAGAATCATGAAACTGTTCGCATTCTTCCAGTCATCTTGAGAGCTACTGTCGGTGTTCTGCACTTAATTCGGGCTGTAGGGAGGCTGCAGGGCAGGTAATCACAGGAATCGATTCGGAGACATCAGACGCGTCCGTCTGTCGCATTCAGAGGTCTAAACTCGGTCTGATACTCGAGTTGGGCTCAAAAACTATTCGTTCTCTGCAATTTTTTTCGACAGTACTGGCGCCGGCGGTGAACCGTCAACCTGGTCACCGCCGGGAACCTCGTAGAGCTCCTTCCACGCGAAAGAGTGCTCAGAGTCGAAAGGGAGAGTTTCTCGAAGCATTTCTTAACAAACGAGAATAATTGATTTTTTCGTGTCGACATGAAGATGGTTGCTCCAAGTGTTTTGATAGTGAAAGTGCGCCTACAAAGCTCATACTAAGACAGAGAGACCCTCAAAGCCGTTCACAGGTGCGAAAAATCTGCTTTCTGAAAATAAATGGTCAAATATCTTTCAAAAAATCGCAAAACCACCGAAAAGTTACCACTTTGTCCGCCTCGGCCGGGTCGACCAACTAGCTCCACCCCGCGCCGGAATTCCTCTAGCTCATCGATGCCGAAGAGCTCTACGAGGTACTGGCGCGGGCGGTGAACCGTCAACCTGGTCACCGCCGGGAACCTCGTAGAGCTCCTCTCACTAGTAAGATTGCAGAGAATCGAGACAGAATCAAAAATGAAGATTTTTCGAAAATCTTGAAATTTGATTTTTTCGATGTTCATATTCGCTCAGTTCCCGGAAGTCAACTCATGCCAAAATGCATCGAGAGAGCTGAGCTGCTGTCAGAGAGGAGTTCATGTGCCAATGCTCGGCGTAAAAATCTGCTTTTTCAAAATAAATTGTCAAATGTCTTTCAAATTTTCGCAAAACTACCCAAAAGTTGCCACATTGTCCGTTCTGGCCGGGTGGGCCAACTGGCGCCGGCGGTGAACCGTAACCTGGTCACCGCCGGGAACCTCGTAGAGCTCCTTCCACGCGAAAGAGTGCTCAGAGTCGAAAGGGAGAGCTTCTCGAAGCATTTCTCAACAAAAGAGAACAATTGATGTTTTCGTGTCGACGCGAAGATGGTTGCTCCAAGTGTTTTGATAGTAAAGGAGCGCCTACGGAGCTTATATTAAGACAGAGAAGCCCTCATAGTCGTTTACAGGTGCGAAAAATCTGCTTTCTTAAAATAAATGGTCAAATATCTTTCAAAACTGGGCGCCGGCGGTAAACCGTCAACCAGTTTACCGCCGGGCACCTCGTAGAGCTATTTTGTTGCAGCGCTTCTCGGAACACATCAAAGAAACTTCTCAAGCGAGAGCCGAAAAATTCGTGGAATCACGATTTTTCGGTTTTCATCCAGAACCGGTTCCTGCAAGTCTTTCGATAGTAATATTCAAGCTCCGGACCTGAAAATTTTACTGGCTGACGCGTCATAACCCACTACACGTGAGAAAAATCTGGTTTCTGAAAATGAATTGTCAAATATCTTTCAAATCTTAGCAAAACCGACCCAAAGTCACCACTTTGTCTCTTAAGGCCGGGTCGGCCAACTAGCTCCACCCCGCGCCGGAATTCCTCTAGCTCATCGATGCCGAAGAGCTCTACGAGGTACTAAGTCTTAATCTGCTACTGGGTGAAAAGCGGCTTTCGGGAAAACCTTCTATTTAAATTTTTCGATCTTCATATTCGCGCAGTTCCCGGAAGTCAACTCATAAGAAAATGCACCCCGGAAGCTGAGCTACTGTCAGAGAAGAGTTCATATGCCAATGCAACGCGCAAGAATCTGCTTTCTCAAAACAAATTGTCAAATATCTTTGAAATATTCACAAAACCACCCAAAACTGGGCGCCGGCGGTAAACCGTCAACCTTTCTTACCGCCGGGGGACTCGTAGAGCTTCCTGACAATATATAATGTGGAACGAATTTCAGAGAACGACCAGTTTTTCAGCCCAAGCGATTATGAACCTCCAAAGATGACTCTAACAAAACAAACAAACAGTTTTCCAATCGAGCTCGAGTATGAAACCGAGTTCAGACCTCTGAATGCGACAGGCGGACGTGTCTCATGTCTGCGGATCGATTTCTGTGATTACCAGCTCTGCAGCCCATACAGTATGAGTTAAGTGCAGAAAACCGAGAGTACCTCTCAGGATGACTCGAATAATACAACAGTTTCGCAGATTTCGTTCGAGCAGCAGACCGAGTTTCGAGCGATCGGTTCGACGAACGGACGCGCCTGATGTCTCGAAATCGATTCCTGTGACCAGCAGAGCTATAGCCCTCCCCCAGCACGATTTATGTACAGAAAACCGAGAGCACTTCTCAAGATGACTCGAACAATACGAATGGGTTCGCGAACCTAGCTCGGGGAGAAGGCCGATTTCAGAGCTCTTGATGCAACAGACGAACGCGCCTGATAATTCTCAATCGATTTCTGTTAGTATGAGCTCTGTGGCTGCCCTATAGATCGAGTTAAGTACGAAAAACCGAGAGCGTCTGCTACAATGACTCGAATAATACGAATAGGTTTGCGACCCTAGCTCGGCTAGCAGACCGAGTTCAGACCCCTGGATTCAACAGGCGAACGCGCCTGATCATTCTGAACGCATTAGCTGTGCTGACCAGCTCTGTAGGTGTCCTGAAGCTCGAGTTATCTTGAGAAAACCGACAGCGCGTATCAAGACGACTCGAAACGGCCGTTCCCGCCCGTGTGCTTTTTGGCCTTCAAAGTTATCCGATCGAGCTGAGATCAAGATGGCGAGCGGGAATAAGATCGAATATCATGGGAAAAAACACTAGAGCTCCAACGAATTGTCAAATCTAGAGAACAAAATTTTCAACCACCAAAAGTCACCAAAAGGTCCGTCGAGATTTTTCTTGCCAACTAGCTCTGGGACGCGCCGGAATTACTCTTAGCTTCCAGCTATAACTAGCTAAGGGAAGCTCTACGAGTTAAATCGCAAAACCACCCAAAAGTTATCTTTGTCCGTTCTGGCCGGGTCTGCCAACTAGCTCCACCCTGCGCCGGAATTCCTCTAGCTCATCGATAACGAAGAGCTCTACGAGGTACTTGTAAGCGTCCAAGGATAGCAAAGGCAAGCGCGAAATGCCGCACGGGGACTTCTCTGAAACCCTCAGCTCTCCAAGGAGCTATCCGGGACTGGCGCCGGCGGTGAACCGTCAACCTGGTCACCGCCGAGAACCTCGTAGAGCTCCTAGCACGCGTAGGAGTGCTCAGCATCGAAATAGAGGGCTTCTGGAAGCATTTCTCGAAAAAGAGAAAACATGATTTTTTTCATGTCGGTACGAAGATGGTTGCGCCAAGTGTTTTGATAGCAAAAGTGCGCCTACAGAGCTCATATTAAGACAGAGAGGCCCTCATACTCGTTTACAGGTGCGAAAAATCTGCTTTCTCAAAATGAATTGTCAAATATCTTTCAAAAGTTCGCAAAACCACCCAAAAGTTGTCACATTGTCCGCCTCGGCCGGGTGCGCCAACTAGCTCCACCCCGCGCCGGAACTGGGCGCCGGCGGTAAACCGTCAACCTTTCTTACCGCCGGGGGACTCGTAGAGCTTCCTGACAATATATAATGTGGAAACGAATTTCAGAGAACGACCAGTTTTCGCTTATGAACCTCCAAAGATGACTCTAACAAAAACAGTTTCGCAGATTTCGTTCGAGCAGCAGACCGAGTTTCGAGCGATCGGTTCGACGAACGGACGCGCCTAATGTCTCGAAATCGATTCCTGTGACCAGCAGAGCTATAGCCCTCCCCCAGCACGATTTATGTACAGAAACCCGAGAGCACTTCTCAAGATGACTCGAACAATACGAATAGGTTCGCGAACCTAGCTCGGAGAGGAGGCCGATTTCAGAGCTCTTGATGCAACAGACGAACGCGCCTGATAAGTCTCAATCGATTTCTGTTAGTATGAGCCCTGTGGCTGCCCTATAGATCGAGTTAAGTACGAAAAACCGAGAGCGTCTGCTACAATGACTCGAATAATACGAATAGGTTTGCGACCCTAGCTCGGCTAGCAGACCGAGTTCAGACCTCTGGATTCAACAGGCGAACGCGCCTGATCATTCTGAACGCATTAGCTGTGCTGACCAGCTCTGTAGTGTCCTGAAGCTCGAGTTATCTTGAGAAAACCGACAGCGCCTATCAAGATGACTCGAAACGGCCGTTCCCGCCTGCCTGCTTTTTGGCCTTCAAAGTTACCCGATCGAGCTGAGATCAAGATGGCGAGCGGGAATAAGATCGAATATCATGGGAAAAAATACTAGAGCTCTAACGAATGTCAAATTTCGAGAACAAAATTTTCAACCGACCAAAAGTCACCAAAAGGTCCGTCGAGATTTTTCTTGCCAACTAGCTCTCCAGCGCGCCGGAATTACTCTTAGCTTCCAGCTACTGGGCGCCGGCGGTAAACCGTCAACCTTTCTTACCGCCGGGGGACTCGTAGAGCTTCCTGACAGTAAATAGTGTGTAAAAAAACTCCAAAGGACGACCAGTTTTTCAGCCCAAGCGATTTCACACCTCTCAAGATGACTCTAACAAAGAACAAACAGTTTCGCAATCCAGTTCGAGTATCAAACCGAGTTCAGACCTCTGAATGCGACAGGCGGGCCCGTCTGATGTCTGCGAATCCACTCATGTGATTCCCAGCCCTGCAGCCCCCCTACAGCCCGAGTTAAGTGCAGAAAACCAGCAGTATCGACTCGAATAATAAAATAGTTTCGCGGACCTAGTTTGAGCAGCAGACCGAGTTTCAAGCTCTGGAATCGACAGACAGACGCGCCTGATGTGTGCAAATCGATATCTGTGACCCGCAGCACTGTAGCCCTACCCAGCACGAGTTGAGTGCAGAAAATCGAGAGCACTCTTCAAGATGATTCGGACAATACGAATAGTTTCGCGAACCTAGCTCAGGCAGCAGGCCGAGTTCAGAGCTCTCGGTTCAGTAGACGAACGCGAATGGTGATTCCCCATCGATGTCTGTGACAATGAGCCCTCTAGCTGCCCTACAGCTCGAGTTAAGTACAGAAAACCGAGAGCGTCTGTCAAGATGACTCGAATAATACGAATAGGTTTGCGGACCTAGCTCGGATAGCAGACCGAGTTCAGACCTCTGGATTGAACAGGCGAACGCGCCTGATGATTCTGAGTGCGATAGCTGTGCTTACCAGCACTGTAGCTGCCCTAGACCTCGAGTTAAGCAGAAAATACCGACAACACGTATCAAGTTGACTCGAATAATACGAATAGGTTTGCGGACCTAGCTCGGCTAGCAGACCGAGTTCAGACCTCTGGATTCGACAGGCGAACGCGCCTGATGATTCTGGGTGCGATAGGTGTGCTTACCAGCACTGTAGCTGCCCTACACCTCGAGTTAAGTAGGAAATACCGACAACGCGTATCAAGTTGACTCGAATAATACGAATAGGTTTGCGGACCTAGCTCGGGTAGCAGACCGAGTTCAGACCTCTGGATTGAACAGGCGAACGCGCCTGATGATTCTGAGTGCGATAGCTGTGCTTACAGGCACTGTAGCTGCCCTACAGCTCGAGTTAAGTTGAAAATACCGACAGCCCGTAGCAAGATGACTCGAAACGGCCGTTCCCGCCCCCCTGCTTTTTGGCCTTCAAAGTTACCCGATCGAGCTGAGATCAAGATGGCGAGCGGGAATAAGATCGAATATCATGGGAAGAAATACTAGAGCTCTAACGAATGGTCAAATTTCGAGAACGAAATTTTCAACCGACCAAACTGGGCGCCGGCGGTAAACCGTCAACCTTTGTTACCGCCGGGGGACTCGTAGAGCTTCCTGACAACACATAATGTCAAAAAAAATTGCAGAGAACGAATAATTTTTCAGCCCAACTCAAGTATCAGACCGAGTTCGGACCTCTGAATGCGACAGACAGACGCGTTTCATGTCTCCGAATCGATTCATGTGATTAACCGCCCTGCAGCCCCCCTGCAGCCCGAGTTAGGTGCAGAACGGCGACAGTAGCTGTCAAGATGACTGGAAGAATACGAACAGTTTCGTGAGTCTGGATCGCGCAGCAGACCGAGTTCAGAGCTCTGGATTCAACAGGCGAACGCGCCTGATTATTCTGAGTGTGATAGGTGTGCTCACCAGCACTGTAGCTGGCCTGCAGCTCGAGTTAAGTAGAAAATACCGACAACGCGTATCAAGTTGACTCGAATAATACGAATAGGTTTGCGGACCTAGCTCGGCTTGCAGACCGAGTTCAGACCTATGGATTCAACAGGCGAGCGCGCCAGATGATTCTGCATGCGATGGGTGTGCCCACCAGCACTGTAGCTGCCCTACAGCTCGAGTTAAGTTGAAAATACCGACAACGCGTTCAAGTTGACTCGAATAATACGAATAGGTTTGCGGACCTAGCTCGGCTAGCAGACCGAGTTCAGGCCTCTGGGTTCAACAGGCGAACGCGCCTGATCATTCTGCATGCATTAGCTGTGCTTACCAGCTCTGTAGCTGCCCTAGAGCTCGAGTTATGTTCGAAAAACCGACAGCGCGTATCAAGATGACTCGAAACGGCCGTTCCCGCCACCGTGCTTTTTGGCCTTCAAAGTTACCCGATCGAGCTGAGATCAAGATGGCGAGCGGGAATAAGATCGAATATCACGGGAAAAAATACTAGAGCTCTAACGAATGGTCAAATTTCGAGAACATAATTTTCAACCGAGCAAAAGTTGTCAAAAGTTCCGTCGAGATTTTTCGAGCCAACTAGCTGTGGGGCGCGCCGGAATTACTCTTAGCTTCCAGCTATAACTAGCTAAGGGAAGCTCTACGAGTTAAGTCACCAAAAGGCCGTCGAGATTTTTCTTGCCAACTGGGCGCCGGCGGTAAACCGTCAACCTTTCTTACCGCCGGGGGACTCGTAGAGCTTCCTGACAATATATACCGTGGGAAAAAACTCCAAAGAACGACTATTTTTTTAAGCCCAAGCGATTTGAGAGCTCTCAAGATAACGCTATCAACAACAAACAGTTTCGCAACCCAGTTCGAGTATCAAACCGAGTTCAGACCTCTGAATGCAACAGGCGGGCGCGTCTGATGTCTGCGAATCCACCCATGTGATTCCCAGCCCTGAAGCCACCTACAGCCCGAGTTAAGTGCAGAAAACCGACAGTATCGACTCGAATAATATAATAGTTTTGCGAACCTAGTTCGAGCAGCAGACCGAGTTCCGAGCTCTAGAATCGACCGGAAGACGCGCCTGATGTGTGAAAATCGATATATGTGACCCGCAGCACTGTAGCCCTCCCCCAGCACGAGTTGGATGCAGAAAATTGAGAGCACGTCTCAAGATCATTCGAACAATACGAATAGTTTCGCGAACCTAGCTCGGGCAGCAGGCCGAGTTCAGAGCTCTTGTTTCAATATACGAACGCGACTGATGATTTCCCATCGATGTTTGTCACAATGAGCCCTGTAGCTTCCCTAGAGCTCGAGTTAAGTACAGAAAACCGAGAGCGTCTATCAAGATGACTCGAATAATACGAATAGGTTTGCGGACCTAGCTCGGCTAGCAGACCGAGTTCAGACCTCTCGATTCCACAGGCGAACGCGCGTGATAATTGTGAATGCGATAGGTGTGCTTACCAGCTCTGTACCTGCCCTACAGCTCGAGTTAAGTACAGAAAACCGAGAGCGTCTGTCAAGATGACTCGAATAATACGAATAGGTTTGCGGACCTAGCTCGGCTAGCAGACCGAGTTCAGACCTCTGGATTCGACAGGCGAACGCGCATGATAATTCTGAACGCGATAGCTGTGCTTACCAGCTCTGTAGCTGCCCTACAGCTCGAGTTAAGTACAAAATACCGACAGCGCGTATCAAGATGACTCGAAACCGCCGCTCCCGCCGGGACGCTTTTTGGCCTTCAAAGTTACCCGATCGAGCTGAGATCAAGATGGCGAGCGGGAATCAGATCGAATATCATGGGAAAAAATACTAGAGCTCTAACGAATTGTCAAATTTCGAGAACCAAATTTTCAACCGACCAAAAGTCACCAAAAGGTCCGTCGAGACTGGGCGCCGGCGGTAAACCGTCAACCTTTCTTACCGCCGGGGGACTCGTAGAGCTTCCTGACAATATATACTGTGGGAAAAAACTCCAAAGAACGAATATTTTTAAGCCCAAGCGATTTCAGACCTCTCAAGATCACGCTATCAAAAAAACAATCAGTTTCGCAACCCAGTTCGAGTATCAAACCGAGTTCAGACCTCTGAATGCGACAGGCGGGCGCGTCTGATGTCTGCGAATCCACTGATGTGATTCCCAGCCCTGAAACCACCCTACAGCCCGAGTTAAGTGCAGAGGTATCGACTCAAATAATATAATAGTTTTGCGAACCTAGTTCGAGCAGCAGACCAAGTTCCGAGCTCTGGAATCGACCGAAAGACGCGCCTGATGTGTGCAAATCGATATATGTGACCCGCAGCACTGTAGCCCTCCCCCAGCACGAGTTGGGTGCAGAAAATTCAGAGCATGTCTCAAGATCATTCGGACAATACGAATAGTTTCGCGAACCTAGCTCGGGCAGCAGACCGAGTTCAGAGCTCTCGGTTAAATAACCGAACGCGACTGATCATTTCCCATCGATGTCTGTCAGAATGAGCCCAGTAGCTGCCCTAGAGCTCGAGTAAGTACAGAAAACCGAGAGCGTCTATCAAGATGACTCGAATAATACGAATAAATTTGCGGACCTAGCTCGGCTAGCAGACCGAGTTCAGACCTCTGGATTCAACAGGCGAACGCGCGTGATGATTCTGAATGCGATAGGCGTGCTTACCAGCTCTGTAGCTGCCCTACAGCTCGAGTTAAGTACAGAAAACCGAGAGCGTCTATCAAGATGACTCGAATAATACGAATAGCTTTCCGCACCTAGCTCGGCTAGCAGACCGAGTTCAGACCTCTGGTTTCAACAGGCGAACGCGCCTGATAATTCTGAGTGCGATAGCTGTGCTTACCAGCTCTGTAGCTGCCCTACAGCTCGAGTTAAGTACAAAATACTGACAACGCGTATCAAGATGACTCGAAACGGCCGTTCCCGCCCCCCTGCTTTTTGGCCTTCAAAGTTACCCGATCGAGCTGAGATCAAGATGGCGAGCGGGAATAAGATCGAATATCATGGGAAAAAATACTAGAGCTCTAACGAATGGTCAAATTTCGAGAACAAAATTTTCAACCGACCAAAAGTCACCAAAAGGTCCGTCGAGATTTTTCTTGCCAACTAGCTCTCCAGCGCTCCGGAACTGGGCGCCGGCGGTAAACCGTCAACCTGGTTTTTTGAGTTTGAGTCAGGGCGCGGACAGCTGTGACAGCTGAGCCCTAAGACTCCCAAACGGAGCACAGGGTAGCTGGAGAGGGCAACTCTTATCATCACACTGCCGAGCCACTGAGGCATAGGCAACGGAATAGGATGCAGGAACAAGGAAAAGGATGCAATACAACATGTGAAAATGTAAAGGTGTTGGAGAGCTCCAAGCAAGATGAAATGAGTCAGCTGCTTGGATGAAAGATGCTACCCAAAATGTGCTCCACGGCCATACAGAGCCGTTGTGCTGCAATCATCTCACAAAACATGACAGAAGCAGAGGCATCAAGCGAGACAGCTTCCTCCGCCACCAACTGCCACGTCCCGTGTACACACAAATCTATACACCATCCTGCAGCACATCCCTCCACAGAGCGACCTCCGTCGAAGAATCCACGGAGGCCGTCTAGTTTTGTTTTACTCGCATGTTCAATAAGTGTAAGTGAAAAAAAGCAGAGAGCTTCAGATATGATCTTCTTAAACATTTCAAACAAGGTATTTCCCATGTCCCCATCCGACCCTGAAAGTGTTCGGCGCGAGGTCGAGAAACCGAGTAGCGAAGATGCATTCACACATACAAGCACACGCACACACGAGCACAAACGAGCACATACAGACACACAACAGACACGCAACCCACCTTAAAACACAGACATACAGAGAAACATGAAACCACGCGTAGGACAGTATGCGAACACACACACATACACACTCACGCACACACAGACACGCACGCACGCACGCGTTCACACATAATCATATATATACGTATGTATACATACATACATACATACACACAGGCGCACACACCCCTACACACAAGCCGCCCACGCGCGCCTCGCCCCCCGCCCTCTCCGCCGGCGCTCCGGAGGAGGGAGGCGCTGCGCCATTCCGAGGCCGGCCCTCCCCCCACTCCACCCACTCCGCCCCCGCGGCGCGCCCGAGGCAGGGGAGAGAGAGAGAGAGAGAGAGAAAAAAAAAAAGGGGGGGGGCGCGCGGACCACGGCGCCACCGAGGGCGCGCGCGCGCACACGCACGCGCACGCACGCACACAGAATCACACACGAGCACAGACACAAACACACATCCACACGCGCGCGCACACTCATCCACGCGCGCCCATTCATGCGCGCGCACCCCACACGCACGCCCATACCCACACACACACACAGACGCACGCACACACACACACACACACACGCACACATACCAAACACACGCGCACCCACTCATACAAACAGAAACACACGCAAACAGAAAAGCACACACACACACACACGCACGAACACACAGGCACACGCGCACACACACACACACACACGCACACGCACCAGACACACACACGCACCAGACACACGAACGCAATCGCGAACACCCACAGAAAAGACGCACTGAGAACAGAGACAGTCACACAAGCAAACGCACACACACACGCACAAACGAACACACTTACAACCACACCCACGTCACACGAACGAACACATACAAACACACGCACGAGCCCCCCCCCGACCCCCTCCCGGCGCTCCGGAGGGGGGAGGCTGGCTGGCTGGCTACGACTCTCACGGGCCTGACGGCCCAGTCGCAGTGTCCGTCTCGGCAGAGACTCTTATTTGCATGATCATGCGAGTCAAAACCGTGCCAAGCACACGGACAGATGACAAGAGCGAAGCTCATGAGATATCATCCGCGTCAAACACGCGGGCAGTACACGAGAAACCAAACTCTTATTCATCCGTGTGAGCACAATCTTTCACAATCCACGATCAAGTAAAGTAAGACTCAAACTCACCAAGCAAACGACCGATGTTGTGTACCGTACACTCTGCTGCGGATAATTCAGCCTGTGTGACTGTGCTCTCCGACGGAATCAACCATGCTTTTTCCCAGACGAGTTGCCAGGACACGGTCGAAAACTTTCCTTCGATCCTGTCGGACCTGGATATGAACGCCGCCTCGAGCCATGCACCACATCCTACTCCATCCTCAGATTTACCGCCATCGAAGGACCCCCTCAATGCGATAGGCGTTATATGTCCATGTGTGTGTGTCATGCAAAAAGAGCGCTTCCATTCGTGTGATCTGCCCTCGCGGGCATCATGTGTGAGTCGATCCGCATGCTCATTTACTTCCCGAAACTCATGCTTAAAAGGATCCCTGCCATTCGAAGGTGCCCGAACTCCATAGATCTCCGTCAGACCGCTCATGATGTCAATGATATAGCCTATTCTTTTTCGATACGTGTAGTCAGTTATCGCCCACCTCCCTAGGAGCCAAGATATGACAAGAAGAGAATCCCCACAGATCTCCACTCCAAAACCATGTGTTTTGAAATCCCATTCTGTTGCTTTCATGTTTGTTATTGCTAAACGTCTGGCGATGATTTCATTCTGGACCTCCTCCTCCTTCCTCCTTCGTTTACGTGTTGCCTCATTTCCACCCTCCTCTTCCATATCATACGCAGTACGTCTCCCTCCTGATCCTTTAACATTTGATTGGAACAAGCTGAACTTCTCCTCACCCACCGTAGATATTGCAAACTCTCTCCAGCTATCAGGCTGGAAATCTCTCCACCACTGATCACCCCAATATTTTTCGAAAGGATAGTGCCATGTATGTAGACCCGTCGCGTCAATCCCTCTTTTCCTTTTGCGGTAGCTTCCCTCCTCTGACCGTTTTCTTTTTGAGTTATATCTGTGCATGATATCCCCAAAATTCTGCCGCCATTCATCATATCGGATTCCGTATGCAAGCATTGCCAACCTTGAGTCCCTCCATGCTCTGTCACTCTGCGGCATGTCATGAGGTAGATATTTTGCAAACGACACCACATCCAATGCAAGCAACCACTGACGATACAAGAATTTTTGCACCAGCGACTGATACCCATGATCATGAAAAGCTTTCCTACATCGGCTGTACTTCCGATGTGTATACTCGTCCCACGGCTCATCAGGAAGATGTCTCGTTCTCAATATTCTGAGCAAGCACTCTCCCTCAAACACATGAAGTCTCTCAATCGAACTTTCATCTGCTGCTACTCCATCTAATCCATACAATACTGTCGACTGAACAAGCTGTTGATATCTAGAATACTTTTCCCCCAATGGTATACATCTGCTGGTATAGAACTTGATGTCAACATAGAAGGCCTGTCTTCCTTTGTCCAATCTGTACGCTACATCCGCATGATATCGAGGAAATATAGCCGGAATACAGACTCCTAGGAGATGAACCTCAGCCCTTCTGCGAAATCTCAATTCACGTTCTGGGTCCTGAAATCCTTTGATCACCAGGTCCATGGTCGGAACGATGTGTTCATTCTCATCATACTCTAGAGGTTCACCGAAAACTAAATACTCCAGAGACGCCTCTTTCCATCGCATACTGTATTTCTCAAGTGAGTGTGTCATTGCCAGCATCATCTGAGCCAAATCCGACGCCGAGTTCGCCAGGACAACGATGTTATCAGCCCATAAGGCATGATTCAAGTAAATCGACACCGTTTCGACGCTCCCGTTTTCGTCCCTCGCACTCGCTCGAAACTCGACCCTATACCCCAACTTCTGTTCATCCCATTTCTCGAACAGTTCCCCCCACATCGCCACGGCAATACAATTAAAGGCAAACGGTCCTTCAGGTCCACCCGTACGTATACAGCGATCCCAGGACACCTTTGAGAACCGCTCGAAGTCGAGATTCTCACACGAGATCTCCACATCACTATAGACCAGGGACTCAATCATCGCATGTTGGATAACATATGGTATACTACAATATGCCATGGCAGAACTGAAGTTAGCAACCGTACAATGATCAAAAGCTTGATAAACATCTGCGAGAGCAACATGTAATTGATCATCTGCGTGCTGATATTTGCTAGCATGTTGACCTAAGTGTTTCAATGCAGTCGTAATCTCATATGGCCTCCGTCCTTTCACAAATCCATACACACCAAATCTCCGAAACATCCCCACCTCCTCCATATAATCCTCCGCTAACTTGACCACACACATAGAATAAAGTTTAGATAACGCGTTTTGAATACACAGTAGTCTCGTTTCCTTTGCATCCGTGGTGTTTTGACTTTTAGGCATCACACTCACTATGATCTCCCTCCAGCAATCAGGGTACGGAATCTGTCTATGAAATACAGCCTCGAATATCCTTCGCACCTCTCTCAACGTTTTCCACGACAATCGAAGGAGCATCTCTGCAGGCACTCCATCAGTCCCCGTCGCGCGGT
>CAUYUJ010000246.1:0-25000 GCA_963575745.1 Prorocentrum cordatum | reverse complement strand
ACACACAGACACACAGACATACAGACACACAAATACACAGACACACAGGCACACAGACACTCAAGCACACAGACACACAGAGCACCAGATTCACAGACACACAGACACACAGACACACAGACACACGGACACACAGACACGCAGACACACAGACACGCAGACACGCAGACACACCAACACACAGACACGCAGACACAAGCACACACAGACACTCAGGCACAAAGGCACACAGGCACACAGACACACAGACACCCAGACAGACAGACACACAGACACACAGACAAACAAATACACAGACACACTGACACACTGACACACTGACACACAGACGCACAAAAACACGGACACACAGACACACAGACACATAGACACACAGACACATAGACACACAGACACACTGACTGGCAGACAGAGCCCCCCCCCCCCCCACCCACCACACCCCCTTCCGGCGCTCCGGAGGGGGGAGGCACCGCCCCATTTTGGGGCCGGCCCTCCCTCCACTCCAACCACTCCGCCCTCGCGGAGCGCCCGAGAAAGAGGAAGGGCGGGGGGGGGCCAGCACGGGGCTGCCAGCGCCGCGCGCGCACGCACACACACACACACACTGACACACACACACGCACGCATACACACACACACGCAAATACACGCGCACAGACACACAGACAGACAGACACACACACACAGATGCACCGAAAGACAACACAGACAGATCCACAGGCAGACAGACACACAGACACACAGACAGACGGACACGCAGACACACGGACACACAGACACGCAGACACAAGGATACACAGACACACAGCCAACCAGTCACACAGACACACAGACATCCAGACACGCAGATACTCAGACACACAAACACGCGGACACACAAACACACAGCCATGCAGACACACAGACACGGACACACGGACACAAAAGACACACGGACATACAGACACACAAACCCAGACACACAGACACACAGACACACAGACACACAGACACACAGACACACAGAAACACAGACACACATACACACAGACACACGGACACACAGACAACACACAGGCACACAGACACACGGACACACGGAACACAGACACCAACACACAGACACACAGACACACCAACACAAAAACACACAGACACACAGACACACAGACACACAGACACACAGACACACAGACACACAGACACACAGACACACAGACACACGGACACGCAGTCACGCAGACACACAACCACACGGACACACACACGGACACACAGACACGCAAACACACAGACACACAGACACAGAAACAACCAGACACACAGATGCACAGACACACAGACACACAGACACACAGACACGCGGACACACTGACAGACTGACACCCAGACACCAAGACACACAGACACACAGACACATAGACACACAGACACACTGACACACTGACACACTGACACACTGACACACTGACACACAGAAACACAGACACACTGACACACGGACACACGGACACACAGACACACAGACACATACACACATAGGCCGCCAGACACACAGATACACAGACACAAAAACACACGGACACAAGACAGACAGACAAACACACACACAGAGGAACAGGGACACACAGACACACAGACACACAGACACAGAGACCCACAGACCCACAGACACACAGACGCACAGACAAGCGGACACTCAGACACACAGACACACAGACACACAGAAACACAGACACACAGAAAGACAGAAAGACAGAAACACAGGCACACAGCACACAGACACACAGACACACAGACACACTGACACACAGACACACAGACACACAGACACACAGACACGCAGACACACAGACACACAGACATAAAGACACACAAATTCAAAGACACACAGACACACAGACACTCAAGCACACTGACACACAGATGCACAGACACACAGACACACGGACACTCAGACACACAGACACACAGAAACACAGACACACAGACACACAGGCACACGCATACACGCACACAGACACACAGACACAAGAACACACAGACACGCAGGCACAAAGGCACACAGGCACACAGACACACACAGACAGACACACAGACACACACAAACAGATACACCGACACACTGACACACTGACACACAGACACACAGACGCAAAAAAAAAAAAAAGACACACAGACACACAGACACACAGACACACAGACACACAGAAATAGGGACACCCAGACACACAGACACACAGACACACAGACACACAGACACACAGAGACACAGACACATTGACACACTGACACACTGACACACAGAAACAAAGACACGCAGACACACAGAGACACAAACACACAGACACACAGACTCACAGACACACAGACACACAGACAAGGCAACACAAACACACAGACACACAGGAAGACACTCAGACAGAAACACAGGCACACATACAAACAGACACACAGACACACTGACTCACAGACACACAGACACACAGACACACAGACACACAGACACACAGACACACATACAGACAGACAGACAGACATAGACATAGACACACAGACACAAAGACCCACAGATACACAAGCACACAGACACACAGACACACGGACACACGGACACACGGACAAACTCTCACACAGACAGACAGACATACGGCCATACAGACACAAAAGACACACTGACACACAGACACACAGACACACGGACACACAGACACACAGGCAATCAGACATACAGACACACAGACAGACAGACACACAGACACACAGACACACAGACACACGGACACATAGACATACAGACACACAGACACACAGACAAACAGACACACAGAAACACAAACACGGAGACACACAGACACACAGCCATACAGACACACAAATACACAGACACACAGACACACAGACACTCAAGCACACTGACACACAGACACTCAAGCACACAGACACACAGACACACAGACACATAGACACACGGACACACAGACACGCAGACACACAGACACGCGGCTACGAAGGACACACAGATACGCAGGCACAAAGGCACACAGGCACACAGACACACAAACACCCAGACAGACAGACACACAGACACACAGACAAACAGATACACAGACACACTGACACACTGACACAGAGACGCACAAAAACACGGACACACAGACACACAGACACATAGACACACAGACAGGCAGACAGAGCCCCCCCAACCCACCATACCCCCTTCCAGCGCTCCGGAGGGGGGAGGCGCCGCCCCATTTGGGGGCCGGCCCTCCCTCCACTCCAACCAATCCGCCC
Organism: Prorocentrum cordatum; assembly: GCA_963575745.1. Taxonomy (NCBI): domain Eukaryota; class Dinophyceae; order Prorocentrales; family Prorocentraceae; genus Prorocentrum; species Prorocentrum cordatum. The sequence continues at coordinate 21,727 of CAUYUJ010000246.1, read as the reverse complement.
TCGCGGAGCGCCCGTAGGGGGGGGGGGGGGGGGCCGGCAGCGCGGGGCCGCCAGCGCCGCGCGCGCACACACTCACACACTGACACGCACACACGCACGCGCACACACACACACACGCAAATTCACGCGCACAGACAGACAGACAGACACACACACACAGACGCACAGAAAGACAGACACACAGACAGATCCACAAACAGAGAGACACACAGACACGCAGACACACACACAAAGACACGCAGACACAAGGATACACAGACACACAGACAACCAGTCACACAGACACACAGAGACCCAGACACGCAGACACTCAGACACACAGACACACGAACACACAAACACACAGACATACAAACACACAGACACGAGCACACGGACACAAGGACACAAAAGACCCGGACATACAGACGCACAGACAAACAGACACAGAGACACACAGCCACACAGAAACACAGGCACACAGACACAAAGACACACAGACACACATACACACAGACACGCGAACTTACAGACACACAGAAACACGGACACACAAACACACAGACACTCAGACACACAGACACACGGACACACGAACACACAGACACCAACACACAGACACACAGACACACCAACACAAAAACACACAGGACACACAGACATTCAGACACACAGACACACAGAGACACATACACACAGACACACAGACACATGATTACACGGACACGCTGACACACAGACACACACGCACACACACACGGACCCACAGACACGCAGACACACAGACACAGAGACATACAGACACACAAATACAAGGATAAGCACTCACACAGACACACAGACACATAGACACATAGACAAACAGACACACTGGCACTCTGACACAGTGACACACTGACACACAGAAACATAGACACACAGACACACTGACACACGGACACACAGACACACAGGCAATCAGACATACAGACACACAGACAGACAGACACACACACACACACACACAGACACACAGGCATACAGACACACAGACACACAGACACACAGACACACAGACACACGATCACACAGACACACAGGCAAACAGACACACAGACACACAGACACACAGACACACAGACACACAGACAGACAGACACACAGAAAGACAGACAGACACACACACAGACACACAAACACAGAGACCCACAGACACACATAAACACAGACACACAGACACACGGACACACGGACACACAGACAACACACACACACAGACAGACAGACAGACACACGGCCATACAGACACAAGCACACGGACACACAGACACAAAGACACACAGACACAGGCACCCAGACACACAGACACACAGACAAACAGACACAAAGACACACAGACACACAGACACACGGACACATAGACATACAGACACACAGACACACAGACACACAGAAACACAGACACGCAGACACACAGACACACAGACATACAGACACCCAAATACACAGACACACAGACACACAGACACTCAAGCACACAGACACACAGAGCACCAGATTCACACACACACAGAAACACAAACACACAGACACACGGACACACAGACACGCAGACACACACACACACGCAGACACGCAGACACACCAACACACAGACACGCAGACACAAGGACACACAGACACGCAGGCACAAAGGCACACAGGCACACAGACACACAGACACCCAGACACCCAGACACACAGACACACAGACAAACAGATACACAGACACACTGACACACTGACACACTGACACACATACACACAAAAACACAGACACACAGAAGCATAGACACACAGACATAGACACACAGACACACTGACTGGCAGACAGAGCCCCCCCCCCCCCACCCACCACACCCCCTTCCGGCGCTCCGGAGGGGGGAGGGACCGCCCCATTTTGGGGCCGGCCCTCCCTCCACGGACCAACCACTCCGCCCTCGCGGAGCGCCCGAGAAAGGGAGTGGCAGGGGGGGGCCAGCGAGGGGCTGCCAGCGCCGCGCGCGCACGCACACACACACACACTGACACACACACACGCACGCACACACACACACACGCAAATACACGCGCACAGACAGACAGACAGACAGACAGACAGACAGACAGACACACACACACACACACACAGACGCACAGAAAGACAACACAGACAGATCCACAGGCAGACAGACACACAGACACACAGACAAACGGACACGCAGACACACAGACACGCAGACACGCAGACACACAGAAACACAGACACACAGCCAACCAGTCACACAGAAACACAGACATCCAGACACGCAGATACTCAGACACACAGACACGCGGACACACAAACACACAGCCATGCAGAAACACAGACACGGACACACGGACACAAAAGACACACGGACATACAGACACAAAAAACCCAAACACACAGACACACAGACACACAGACACAAAGACACACAGAAACACAGACACACATACACACAGACACACGGACACACAGACACACAAACACACAGATTCACAAGCACACAGACACAAGGACACACAGAACACAGACACCAACACACAGACACACAGACACACCAACACAAAATCACACAGACACACAGACACACAGACACACAGACACACAGACACACAGACACACAGACAAACAGACACACGGACACGCGGTCACGCAGACACACAACCACACGGACACGCACACGGACACACAGACACGCAAACACACAGACACACAGACACAGAAACAACCAGACACACAGATGCACAGACACACAGACACACAGACACACAGACACGCGGACACACAGACAGACTGACACCCAGACACCAAGACACACAGACACACAGACACATAGACACACAAACACACTGACACACTGACACATTGACACACTGACACACAGAAACACAAACACACAGCCACACTGACACGCGGACACACGGACACACAGACACACCGGCCACCACACACACAGATACACAGACACGAAAACACACTGGCACAAAGACAGACAGACAAACACACAGGCACAGGGACACACAGACACACAGACACACAGACACAGAGACCCACAGACCCACAGACACACAGACGCACAGACAAGCGGACGCTCAGACACACAGACACACAGACACACAGACACACAGAAACACAGACACAGAAAAACAGAAAGACAGAAACACAGGCACACAGGCACACAGACACAAAGACACACAGACACACAGACACACAGACACACAGACACACAGACACACAGACACACAGACACGCAGACACACAGACACACAGACGTACAGACACACAGATACAAAGACACACAGACACACAGACACTCAAGCACACTGACACACACACAGCACCAGACACACAGACACACAGACACTCAGACACACAGACACACAGAAACACAAACACACAGACACACAGGCACACGCATACACGCACACAGACACACAGACACGAGGACCCACAGACACGCAGGCATTAAGGCACGCAGGCACACAGACACAGACAGACAGACACACAGGCACACACAAACAAATACACCGACACACTGACACACTGACACACAGACACACCGACGCAAAAAAGAAACAGACACACAGACACACAGACGCACAGACACACAAACACACAGAAACAGGGACACCCAGACACACAGACACAAAGACACACAGACACACAGACACACAGACACACAGACACAATGACACACTGACACACTGACACACAGAAACACAGACACGCAGACACACAGAGACACAATCACACAGACACACAGACTCACAGACACATAGACACACAGGCACGGCCACACAAACACACAGACACACAGGAAGACACGCAGACAGAAACACAGGCACACATACAAACAGACACACAGACACACTGACTCACAGACACACAGACACACAGACACACAGACAAACAGACACACAGACGCACATACAGACAGACAAACAGACAGACAGACAGACACACATAGACACACAGACACAAAGACCCACAGACACACAGACACACAGACAAACAGACACACGGACACACAGACACACGGACAAACTCTCACACAGACAGACAGACATACGGCCATAGAGACACACAGACACACGGACAAACAGACACACAGACCCACAGACCCACAGACACACAGACACACAGACACACGGACAAATAGACACACAGACACACAGACACACAGACAAACAGACACACAGAAACACAGACAGGGAGACACACAGACACACAGCCATACAGACACACAAATACACAGACACACAGACACACAGACACTCAAGCACACAGACACACAGACACTCAAGCACACAGACACACACACACACAGACACACAGACACATAGACACACGGACACACAGACACGCAGACACACACACACACACGCGGCCACGCAGACACACCCACACACAGACACGCAGGCACAAGGACACACAGACACGCAGGCACAAAGGCACACAGGCACACAGACACACAAACACCCAGACAGACAGACACACAGACACACAGACAAACAGATACACAGACACACTGACACACTGACACACACAGACACACAGACGCACAAAAACACAGACACACAGATACACAGACACACAGACACACAGACAGGCAGACAGAGCCCCCCCACCCAACACACCCCCTTCCAGCGCTCCGGAGGGGGGAGGCGCCGCCCCATGTTGGGGCCGGCCCTCCCTCCACTCCAACCACTCCGCCCTCGCGGAGCGCCCGGAAGGGGGTGGGGCGGCAGCGCGGGGCTGCCAGCGCCGCGCGCGCACACACTCACACACTGACACGCACGCGCACACGCGCACACACACACGCAAATTCACGCGAACAGACAGACAGACACACACACAGACGCACAGAAAGACAGACTCACAGACAGATCCACAAACAGACACACAGACACGCAGACACACACACAAAGACACGCAGACACAAGGATACACAGACACAGAGACAACCAGTCACACAGACACATACACACCCAGAAACGCAGACACTCAGACACACAGACACACGAACACACAAACACACAGACATACAAACACACAGACACGACCACACGGACACACGGACACAAAAGACACGGACGTACAGACACACAGACAAACAGAAACAGAGACACACAGACAGACAGATACACAGACACACAGACACACAGACACACAGACACACATACACACAGACAAACGAACTCACAGACACACAGAAACACAGACACACAAACACTCAGACACTCAAACACACAGACACACGGACACACGAACACACAGACACCAGCACACAGACACACGGACACACCAACACAAAAACAAACAGGACTCACAGACATTCAGACACACAGACACACAGACACACATGCACTCAGACACACAGACACACAGACACATGGTTACACGGACACGCTGACACACAGACACACAGACACACACACGGGCCCACAGACACACAGACGCACAGACACACAGACACATGGGCACACGGACACGCTGACACACAGACACACGGACACACACACAGACACACAGACACACAGACACACAGACACAGAGACATACAGACACACAAATACAAGGATACACAGAAACACAGACACACAGACACACGGACACACTGACAGACGGACACCCAAACACCCAGACACACAGACTCACAGACACATAGACACACAGGCAACCAGACATACAGATACACAGACACACAGACACACGGACACAAAGAAAGACAGAAAATCACACAGAGGCACAGGGACACACAGACACACAAACACACAGACACACAAACACACAGACACACAGACACACAGACACGCAAAAACTTGGACATTCAGACACACAGACACAGAGACACACAGACACACAGACACACAGAAAGACAGAAAGACAGAAACACAAGCACACAGACACACAGACACAGAGACACACATACACATAAACACACAGACATTCAAGCACACTGACACACGCAGCACCAGACACACAGACACGCAGACACTCAGACACACAGACACACAGACGCACAGAGACGCAGTCACACGCAGACGCGGGGCCAGCCCTCCCTCCGCTCCAGCCACTTCGCCCTCACGGAGCGCCAGCGGAGAGAAAAGACTTGAGGGGGGAGGAGCCGAACCTCGCAGCACAGCCTTGCCCTAGTTTACCCGCTCTCCCCCCCCGTCTTGCTTCCCCACTCTTCCCCCCTCAACACCCAGCTCCCCCCGCACCCCCCGCCCTATCGACCCGCATGCCAGGCGGACCCCGCAGACGGATCCAGCTCATTCCCCTGCATATCCACGCACCTCCCTCGGGCCCCCTCCGAGACCCGCTGCGACGCGCGCGTCGCATCCCCCAACTCGCGGCTGCGCTGGAACGCAGCCAAGTTCTCGATCCTCCCCGCGCCGAAACCTGTCACCACTCGCGCGGCGCCGCCGCCACTCGACGGCCCAGACGGCTCCGCGCGCCTCGGGCGCACCAGTACCCCCCCCCGTATATACGCGCCCTCGCCCGCGGCAGCCCCCCCCTCAGCCGCGACGGGGCCAGGCGCAGCTCGCGCCGCCAAACGCGCCGAGCTCCTCCGCGGGACCTCCGCCTCTGACCGAGGCTCCACCTTTCGTTTCCCCGACGCTGAAACCCGCACCGCCTCCACCGCTGCCGCATCTTTCCCCCCCGCGACACTCGCGCATGCCACATCGCCACCTAGACCCCCGCCGCCCGCGCGCGCCTCCCCGGACCCTCGAGCACCTCGGACGCGCCCTGGCCCAGCGACGTCGCGCTCCCCGCCGACATCCCTGACTCCAGCCGCGCCCGCCGCGCCACCCGCCGCCCCTGCATCCCAGCGAGGCGTCGCCGTCTTTTCCCGTGCCCGCCGCGCGGCGGAACGCAGAGCGGCGCCACCAGGCGAGCCAGAGACCCCCCCCTCCCTCGGAGACACCGCCCCCCCGCCAACCCCAGCGGTCAAGTCGCGGGCGCCTGCCGCGCCCCTTGACTCGGCTGCGCCCGAAGCCCTGCCCTTCGTCGTGACCGCTCGCCGCCCAGCCGCACCATCACCATCGACGGCGCGCCCCCCCCCTGACGTCGAAACCGCACACTTCCTCCGCAGGCGCCTGCTCGCGGAACGCGGCTCGGCGGCGGCAACCGAGACAACGCCCTCCCTGCGTCCTCCACGGCCTGGCCCTGCACCAACTCCACCGCCGGACGTAGGCTCACCCCTCGACCCACCAGACGCCGAAGCCCCGGCCCGATCGCCAGCGACGCCGCCCGCGCGCCCGTTCCCTCGGGCCGCCGACGCCCCACTCCCCCCCTCGCGCTCCGTCGCTCCGTCGGCGCCACCACCAACAGCCCCACCCCCGCCCCATCCGCCGCCACCAGACGCACTCGCATCACCGCCCCCCGGCCCACTCCCGCCACTGCCCTGCCCCTCACGCGCTGCGCCCACCTCTGTCGCATCTGCACCCGCGCCCTGCCCCTGGCCGCGGCCCAGGCGGCAATGCACTGCCATGTACGCCTCCTTCTGCTTGATGTGCGCCGGCTCGTCTCGGATCAAGCGCGGTGGCTGGTCGTCGTCAAACATGAAGTACCTCCCATCATGAACGCGGCACAGAGTCGTGTAATGGCCGCTATAAATTGAGCGCCCATTGTGGTAAACCACACCGACCAACTGCATCTGGGGAAGCCCTGGCAGCCTCAGTTGCTCTTCCACCCACACTGCCTCCCGCGCCTCGGAGCCCCTCCTCAATTGAACCACCAGAACCTGTGGCACACCAGTGGCTCTCGTCTGCCTCACGTGCTTAACCCGGTCGCGCTCGTCGCGGCAGCACCCCGGGCAGCTCTTCTCGATATCTTCAGGAGCACAAAAGTCGCAGTACAACTCCTGCAGCATCAAGGGCCCACCTGACGCCCATGAACACGCAGCTTCAGCACATCCTCAGCCTCGTACGCGACAGTCTCGTAATTGCACACGTCACACTTCTCCCGCTTCTCCACGACGAACCCGAACATCTGATCAACGCACGTCACCCGCAGATTCACCGCGCGGATGCTATCGAGTTCCCGCTGCGCAAACCGACCTGCCAACATCTCTGCGTCACGCGCAGCCACCATCAGCTTACCCCAATACGCAAACACATCCTGCTGCTGCCACGGGTCATTGAACTCACTCTGCCGCCCCATCACATCGTCGTCGCAGTCAACGCTCGTACGCCGCAGCACACTCACAGGTCCCTGCTGCCAGCGTCGCGAGCACAACTGGTTGTACGTCTCCCACATCCCGCACACGCAACAACGCCCCGTGCCCCGGTCCTCGCACTGCTGCTCTGAATGCAATCGAAGCCACTCCAAGACGGCAGGCGTCCGCAACATCAGCTGCGTCACACTGACCACGTAGCAGGTGTGCCATGGCCGCGGCATCCCTCGGACGGGCACGCACCGCACGCTGTCCCACGAAGCCGCGCGAATGCCAGCCACGTTCGGGACATACATGTCTGCCGGGCACGGTGGCTGCGGAGGCGGGCAGGGGCTCGGCGGCGGCGGAACCGGGCGACCCAAAGCAAACAAACTCTGTGGCCCGAACGCTGCGGATATCGCTTGTTCCCGACGGCGCTGTCGGCGGCGGGCAGCCCGCTGCTGCGTCCGCAAGTACGCCTCTCGATCTCGTTCCTGCGCCTGCTGCCGGGCCAGCGCCGCGGCCTCTCGACCACGCTGTAACCGACTCTGAACCTCCACACCCTCCAGTCTCTGTGACTGATCACGCGTCGCCTGCAGCACGACTCTCGCGCGCTGCGCCACGGCCCTCATCTTCTGCTCCCGAGATCCAAAGCACGCGTGGGCACGCACATACCCGAACAGCCATAGTGGTCGGACATGTGGAACTCGGAACCTTCGAAGAACACCTTCCCTTTCCCTACCAAGTGCACCTCGGACCAGAGATCCGCTCCAAAGAGCACCCGGTCACGTCTCTGGCCGACAGCCCCCCTCTCGCCGAGACCCGAATAGACCTTATTGCCGGGGCAACCCCAGGATCGGCCCTCATACCATGCGTCCCTCAGACGCAACTGCTCCACGGCTGCCTGCACCTGCGCATCCGTGCTGTTCATGTCGCCCACGATGAGCAGCCGATGGCATTCGTCCCCGCACTTCGCCACAATCTTCCCAAGAATCGCACGACGCCGTTCCCATGACGCGTCCGTGGGCAGGTGCACCGCCGCCACGTGCACGTGCCCATCGCCGCCGGCGCCGCCGTCTCCGGGCACCTGGACACGGCACAGCACGCTCGGATCCTGCCCTGGCACAGCCACAGATTCCGCCCGCAGACCGTGCCTGACGTACAGATGCACATACCCCCTGGACTCGTGCGCCTGCGCAACGCCCGCCAATTGAAACTCCCCTGACAGCTCCTCGTACGCACCCCCGCCCTCGCACTCCTGCAAGGCAACGACGTCACACCCGCGCGCCTGCCTCCAACGGAGCACCTCGCCAAGAACCGCGGCGCGCTGATCCCGCGCGGTCCAGGAATGCGGCGCCACGGCAGCGTGATGCCCACCAGCAATGTTCCACGTCGCAAACGACAACGTCGACGCGCCCTCAAGGCCCTCTCCCTCGCCTGCCTCGTCCACGGCCCTCCCCACCACACCCGCCATCGCCCGGCCCGCGCCCGCCGCACTGGGCCCAGACACATCCGCGCGCGGGGCGACGCCGACGAGGTCCAGAGCGTCACGGCACTCCTGGTCCGAGAGCAACAACTCCATGACATCCCGCGCACCCCGCGCGCCGACGCCCGCGCGGAAAGACGCGAACGCGCCCCGCAACGCACGACACACGTCTGGCACGAACGACTCCGCCGACGCATCCTGCACCCTGGCACCGGCCCCGCGACCAACGTGGCCCAGCAGGAGCCCGAGTGCGCCGGCGATCCTCTGCGAAGGCACCCGAACGTGCGGCGCCTCCCCAAAATCTACCACTGGTGGCGGGCGCCGCCCATCACTGGCCTGTATCGGCCGCAGCAGCGCGTCGATATTCCGAGCGATTCGCCCTGCAACCGCCTCCCTGCGGCCTCGATCGTACACGCACACGGTCAGAGACTCGGCACGCCCGAGCGCCTCCCCCGCCCGACCAGCATGGACGCGCACGAAGATCCAATCCTGGGGAACGCCAGACACGCTCAGAGCGTCCACGGCAGCAACCATCAGCAACTCCTTCTTATCGCTGACGCAGCTCGCGTCCCAAACGCTCGTCCAGTTGTGCGCCACCCGAGCAAAATGCTCTGGGTTCTCCTCCGCGCCGACGTGCTCGCCCACCTTTGCCGAGGCCACAGTCATCGGCAGGTCTAACACTGAGCACAGCTGTCGCGCCACCTTCAGGAAGAACTCCAACGCTTGACGCTCCAGTCTGCCCTCCGCCAGAGCGCCCTCCGACCGCACGTTCACGACCCACTTGTCCATCCGCAGCGCGCAGCCACCGCGAACATCCCCGAACGCATCCTTCATCCTCCTGGCCGCCTTATCCAAGCTCCCGTGCAGTCTCGGCGGCACCAGCGCACCCATGGCCTCCTTCACAGCGCTCATGTGCAGCGGGCCCAGGCTCGGTTCCACGACAGCGAACACGCGACCATCCCACCGCCCACACGCCACCCACCGATCCACCATCATGTCAGCGACACGGCCCAACAACTCCACTCCGTCGTCGTCCGGGCGCTCCCGCGACAGCCGGGCAGCGGCAGCCCTCAAACGCCCCCGCATCTCTTCCACCGTGTCAACACCTGCGAAATCCTCTGCATCCCCACCCGCCAGCTCCCGCGCGGCCTCGCGTTCCTCCAACGTCACACCGCGCACCCTCTTCCGGTCCAGGAGCCTGTCAGCCACGGCGGTCAGACGCCGCCGCGCGACGTCATCACCCCCCGCCTCGGCATCGACAGCCTCAGCCAACGCGGACACGCACGGCGCGCCGTCCTAACCCCAGAGCCAAGTGTCATCATCCACCACTCTGTTCAGACCTCTGAGCCTCTCCGCCTGCGCCGCACGGACGGTCTCGAGACGGCCCAACAATCTCCCCGCCGCACACCTCTCCTCTGCGGTCCACAAATCCGCCTCGCAGTACCCATACTTCCGCAACGTTGCCGAAGCGCGCGCCTCCAACCGCAGCTCGAACCGACGGCGCTCCCGGAACGCCGTCGTGTGCCTGGCCCGCATGAAGTCCGCGTACTCCGGCAAGTCTTCCTCGAACACCAAGTCCCACGGATGCCTGACGCGCGTCGTTGCGACGAACCCGATCCCAGCGACGGCCGCGGTCTTCTCCGACATGTGCACGCGGACTTTCGCCAACGTCATCCCCTGCGCCTTCCAGTGCGTCAAAGCCCACGCCAGCTGCAGCGGGTAGTTCTCGCGCGCGAGGCCGTTCTCCGTCGTGGACGATACAGTCTGCCTCCAGATGGGCACCCAGTTCTTGCGCACAGGATCGTTCTTGAAGAAAGACCGCGACTCGCCATTCTCGTCCTTTCCCAGATCGACGTCGTCGAACTCGACGAAAACACAAATGGGCGCCTGCAGATCCGGGCGCGCACTGTTGTGCGGGTCCGCCCCGTCCGGCACATGTACCCGCGCAGCGTGCCCATCGCCCCGTTCATCAACCCCGCCTCGACCCACAAGTTCTGCGTCAGCAGCACGCGCGCCCCTTCACACATGTGAAGCTCGTTCTCGATCCCTCGGAAATCGTCGGCCGCCATCTCTTCCGGCCGAGATTTACTTTTATCCTTTCAATTGTGATAGGCGCGCAGAGACGCAATGGGCTTGCCACTGGCAGCCGCCACATGGTACAGCCTCTCCAGGTTCACCCTATCCGCGCCGCAGGCACCCGACGCCCGATCCTTCCTGCCATCCATCAGCAGCGGCGCCGTCTCGAACGCTGCGAGCTACTCCCTGCCCTCCTTCGTCATCTGCAGCACCGACCTGTTCCGGCGCCTCAACCACGCATGATCCGACTGGTCCCACGTGCACTGCGCCATTCCTTTGGTCACCTCCCGAAAACGATCGGCATCCCGCCGGTACTCCGCCTGCCGCTCGGCGGACAGACCCTCCTTCTTCCCACTCCATCTGTGCACGCGCCGTAGCACGGCGACGTCATGGAACGTATTGCGCACAAACTGGCCCGTGGCCACCAACTTCTCCGTGCTCCACGCATCGTCTGGAGTGCGCTCCGCCCCCCTCGGCTTATTTTTCCCATGCCCCTCATACTTGACCATTCGATACAACGGATCGTCGCCGATGGGCGGCGCCTGCTGCGGATCTCCTGCCAGCACGACATCCTTCCCGCCGAGATACACTGGCTCGTCCTCCTCCATCTTCCTCCCCTTTCCTCCTATTCCGCCTCCTCCGCGTGCCGCAAACTTCGCATCCGTGCCCAGAGTGTCCTGCACCTTGTACTCGATCTTCCCCAACATCTGCCGCCCGATCATACTCATCTCATCCAACACAAACAGCTTCGCCTGCCGCAACCGGTCCCGCGTCCGCAAGAAGCGTTCACCGCCCTTTTGCTTCCAAGGCCCGCAGTACCCCACCGGAACGCCGAAAGCCCTGTGCAGAGTAGTCGCCACATACTTCAACTGGAACGAGGCGCACCCTGTCGGAGCAGCCAGCAAACAGCAATTCCGCACCTCCTCATCAATCTCCGACTGAGAGCGCCTTCCCTCCCGCATCCCACCCCGGAGGCCCGGCACCCGATCCATTCTGGTCCGCGGAGCCGTCTGTCGCGCCCTCTGTCGCCTCGCCGCCACAAAACTACGCACCGTGCGCGACTTCCCCGTGCCTGCCACGCCCGTGACCATCAGGCGGAGCGGGTCCTTCTCGGAGTGGCGTCCATCAATAACGATGTCGTGGGCAAACTTCTGCCAGGGGTCCAGGTCTTCGCGCAAGACGACCTCGGCCCCGTCACCCACGTTGGCCTTGCCGTACCAGACATCCCGCAGCTCCTCGAGGCGCCGCTTCTCCCCTGTCGACACATTGCACGGTTCATCCAGCCAATTGAAATCCTTCGGGTTCACACGCACCCTCCCGCGAACGTCCTCCCGCGCCACATCCCCGACGCGCACGTCTGCCGCCTGCACCGCGGGGCCCGCCGCGCAAACACGCTCATCCGCTGGGCGGCGATCCCACTCGGACACCTCCCCCGCACCTGCGGCACCCTCCACACCCTCCCCTGGTCGCGGGTCGCGCAACACGATATCCCGAGGCTCCTCGTGGGGATCGTCCTCGGCGTTCTGCGCGAGTCTGTCCACCAGCTCCTCCACGTCCTCCCCCGACTCCGCCGCATCGCTCTCTCTGCCAGCGTCACCCTCCCTCGAGCCACCGTCGGAATACTGGCCCCACACGTCGCCCGCGGCGTCGCCCGCCCCAGCGTCACGCCCCTGCTGCCGCGCCCGGTGCCGACGCACCATCTCGCGGCGCGTCCGCCTCAGCAGCTCGCGGTTGGTCCGCACCCCACCAGCCTCCAAGATTGCGCCCAGCACCACCTTGTAGAACGGATTCGCGCGTTCGTACTGCTCCACGACCCACGCCGGCACCCACTGTCGGAGCATCGGGTCCGTGAGCATCTCCATCAACATATCTCCCAGAACCGATCCCCCCTGCCCCTCCAAGCCGCCCCCCCCGACTTGAACCACAGATCCTGCACTCCCAGGAACCGATCGCCCCCAGCATGGGGCACGAAATCCGTGGCCCCAATGCAGACTTCCGGCACAGGGCGGACGTCGCGCCGCATCTCTGCACCGATCATGGCTCTGCGGTCCGCCGTCGCCATGTGCAGCCAGTGCGCGATGACGTTCGCCCGCGCGTACGCCTCGTGGCAGGCGTGCTCCACGTTCGCACACTCCGCGCTATAGCCGGGCGTCACCTGCAGGCACACCGCAGGGTTCCCGCGCCTCAGCTTCCCTCGATACACGGCGTACTTCCAGTAAAACTCGAAGAGTGACACATCGCGCACCTCCTCCTCCGTGATGGACCCGTCTCCCCGGGCCCGCTGGCGCCGCCCGAACTCCAGGCGCTTGTCGAACTTGTCCACTTTGCTATCCCAGTGAACCGGCTCATCCTCCGACTTGTCCCGCAGTGCGGACGCAGGCTTCAGGGCACGCGCGCCCGTCGTGTTCAGAGTCACGACGGGCATCATGGACAAGACCATTGGCAAGCGCAACCCCAGCAGCACCACTTCGTAACAATGGTAATCCCTCTCCCCGAGCATCCGAGCGAAGAACTTCTGGATCGAGCGTCGGAGGAAGTCGGTGCCCTCGCCGTCGGGAACGTACGCGCAGACCTCGTTGACGGCGTCGTCCAGCACCTCCTTGATCTTCCGCGAGCCCTTGGGCGCTGTCGTCGCATATTTCGTGACGTACTCCACAACGGCCCACAGGTTCAGGACGGGGCGCCAATCGATGTTCCCCATATTGGCCAGGAGCACGTGCTCCTCGGAGCTGTTGCAGAGCCGGTCGTTCCTCGGGAACACCGCCTGCCAGTGGCCCTCCCTGCGCCCCTTCTCCATCCGGAACGGTCTCGGCCCGACGCGGCCCCACCTCTCTCGCGGAAAATCATACCGGCAGAACACGCACCCCTCCTTTCCGCGCGCACACGCATGTACCCCGAGCTTCGGCGGACCCATGCCATGCTTCGTGTGGCGCGCAACCCTTTTCACCAGCGCGGACACCATTCTCCGAAACGGCTGCACGTCCAACGTCCCTGCTGCCTCGGACTGAAAGGCCTCGTCCAGAACCTTCCGCAAGTTCAAGCACTCCGGCGCAGACGCAGGCACGCTCCGGACCGCCCGGGCCTCCGACGTCTCAGCAGCAGCCTCGTCTTCCATCTCCCCGTCAACATCGAAGGCCCCAACCTCATCGTCCCACGCGTATCTGCACGCGCCCGCGTCATCGTAGCAGGGGTTCCACTCCGAGACCACGTGCCCGAAGAACTCATAGAACCGCTTCTCCAGAACGCTCTGCAGCGAAACGTGCTCGTGTTCTGGCTTCAGCACGCCGAAATCAGCGCCAGCACCCGTCAAGCGCTGCAAGCGGGCCCCATCAGGAACTCCAGCAGGCCGACCCGCACCGGCGTCCTCTGCGCCGTCACCGCCCTCACCGTCCTCCACAGGACTCCCTCCCGGCGCGTCCACAGGCGCGGAAATCTCTCGGCCGACACGCTCGAACGCGACATCTCGTTCTCCTCCCCGACCTCGCGCACCCTCATCAACATCACCGATCACCAACCACCCGCGATCCACCAACGCGTCAAGCAGCGCGTCAGCCCTGCCCACGAACTCATCCTCATCGTCGTCGTCCGCGCCATCCTCACTCCCAGACCCTGAAGCCGCCGTACCCTCACCCCCACGACCCCTGGATGCCCGCGCGCCTGGCCGGCCGGCCGCGGCGCGCAGCACCTGCTCCAGGACCGCGAGAGCAGCGGCGCGGCGCTTCTGCTCCTGCGGGGGACAAGCCATCGGCCCCGCCTCCAGCGATGGCAAACACGCCGCCAAGTCGCTGGTCACGCTCGGCGGGAGCATGTCGCCCTCCCCGCCCACGTCCGCACGCACCCGCGCAACCTCGGGCCCGGGCAACCCTACGCTGAACCCGTGGTAGTGCAGATTCCCTCCCGCGCCACACTCGGCCCTGGCCATGGCCATGTACTTGAACTGCTCAGAGTGCGGCAGCACTGCGGGCATCACCATCCGCATGCTCAGCTCCACCCGCAGGGCCATCATGTACGCCACCAGGTCCGGGTTGTCCCGAGCGAACCGAAAGCGCTCCTCTCGCCCGTCACCCACCCAATCCCCGAGGGCGCGCTCCCCTGCCGCCCGCGCCCCCCGGCCTCCTCCCATGCGCTGAATGTCAAACGCGGCATTGTAGAACGGATTCTGAGTCCACCAGATGGACGGGTGCCGGCCGAGCCCGACAACATCCGGCACGAGAGGCCGCCTGCGCTGAGTCCGCCCGTTCCCCGCCGGCAAGTCCATCTTGCGCAGGAACCGCCTGCCGACAGGCTCCGCGCCGTCCGCCAGAGGGCCCTCGACCCAGGGCGGGTGCCAGGACAGGTGCTTCACGGTACTCTGCAACTTCTTGGACTCATAGGACCAATGCATCGTGGTCGAGGGCACGTCGCGCCCAACGTTCGCCAGCTGACCCACCAGGATCCGCACCCGGTCCTCGCTCTCCAAGATCTGCCTGAGCCCACCCTTGGTCATCACAATCGGGCCCTGCACCGCGAGCCCCGCCCGCCTGTACATGGTCCGATACACGCCGAAGCCCTTCGCCCGTGCCTCGTTCAGGAGCAGCACGTTCACCATAGCCCACATCACGCGCTGCCCACGCGGACCACCAACGAACTGCCCGGTGCGGTAGCGCATCAGGTGCTGCACCCACTCCTGCACGGAGACCCGGCGAGGGCGGTCCTCGAAGAGATCGCCGATGCCCATCGGGAACTCCAACGGGAACGCCCTCGCGAAGCGACCGACAGAGCGCGCCGGGATCGGGTCGTCACTCTGGCCGGGCCACCCGTAAATCATCCGCTCTCCCGTCCGCGCGACCACCTCGTCCTCGTCAAACTCCGGCAAATTCTCCTCCACGCACCCCGTATCCTTGTCCTGAGCAGCTCCCACGAACCTGCCAGCCATGGCCAACTCCAGCATCACATCGTCCAGGACCGCCTCCGGAGTGACGCCCCCGTCTGGGTCAGAGAACGGCCCCCCGACCCGCGGCCCGATCCAGTCCACGAGGAAATCGACGCGCACGCACTCCACGGGCACCCGATCCCTCTGCACGGCCACCACTGTGCTCTCCCCCCGCGCCGCGTCCAGCAAGCGCCCGAACAGGTCCTCCGTCGTCTCGTCATCACCAAACTTCCGCCCCTCCAAATGGCCCTCCGCCTCCGGCTGCAGCCCCGCCCACCATCGCTGCACAGCCCCGCCGTACCTGAACTGCGCCTTCTCGAGCCAAGCACTGAACACATCGTGATCGACGGCCATGGCCTCGTCTCCGTCCCCAACATCGAACTGGTCCTCATCTGCCTCCATCGCGCCACCGTCGCCCGCGGCGTCCTGGCCGCCCTGGTCGCCACGCTGTGCGCCGTCGCCGTCGCGGACTCTCGCCCCTCGCTGAGCCTCATCACGCGGCCCCACGAAGTGCACGTCGAAACCCGCGGCAATGAACTGCCGCGGCGTGACGACGTCGACGCCACACGGCACAGTATCCCTGGCAATGGCCTCCGCCCGAGTCACCGGCCTCGGCCCCTCGGCTTCCCCCGCCTCGTCCCCCGACAGCACGGCGCCGTCGTCGCTCTCCTTCGGCGCATAGCACCGGATGATGTCGTCGTCCGGCAGCACATCAAACAAACGCGGGTCGTAGTACTTGTGCATGGGCTCATTCGCAGTGCCGCCCAGGCGCCAGGGCCCGCACGTGCCGGCGAACGCGCACAGCGCCCGCAGCACGTGCCCACAGTAGCGCCAGCGCACGTGCAGACCCTCGACCACTTCCTTCCCGAAACCAACGTTCCGCCGCAGCATCAGACTGAAGGGCACCTTCCTCGGGTGCCAGGGCAGCATCACCCGCGGCTCCACGTTCTCCTGAAGCTCCCTCCCCCTGCCGCCATGGGCGTAGTCGATGATCACTTCCCCACTGAGCAGCACCTCCGCGACCCGACCGGGAAACACCAGGCGCCCGTACACGTCCACGCCGAAGCGCTGCCGCTCCTCGTCCGTGCCCCCCGCGGCAATGCGCTCCGGGCGGTGCGGGTCGTCGGGGCGCTCGCCAGGTCCGCGCACCGAGTTCACGCGATCCCCGACGCGGTACCTTCATTAGCTCGTGACGCCGCGCGAACCCGGCCACATCCTGCGGGAACGAGATGATGTTCTTGCGGAACTTGCGCAGCCCTGTCCGAGACACGGTGGCCAGATGCACCTGCATGTGGTCCAGAGCAATGAGCAGGCTCTCCGTGAGCGTGGCCTGGTTGAACAGGTCGCGCAGGTCATCGGAGGGGAACCGGAAGCACGGGTCCATGTGATTCTCCGCGGAGCGGAGACCCACCACCTGATACAGGTCGTCTTCCGTGGGCGCGGCCGCCGCCTGCTTGTCCAGATCCCGCCTACACCGCATGCACACGCCCGCGCACTCCAGGGCAAAACCATCCGGCGGGTCGCTCGGCGGCACCTCGTCCCACTCGGCCACCTCCGTGCTGCACGCAGCCAGCCCGTCCCCGCCGCGACGCAGCAGCAGCATCTCATCCGCCAGCTGGTCCGGCGGCTCGAAGGCAGGGTGGAACGCTGGGAACCGCTCCTGGCACTCGTGGCACGTGAACTTCACCATGCGCGTCAGGATCGCCTGCGCCGCCTGCACGGCACGCACGGACGCATCGCGCAGCTGCACGTCATACTTCGCCACGCGCAGCGGCACCGTCTTCATCGCCAGCAGCATGCACTTCTGGTGTACGTCCCCTGCCTCGACACGGCCTCGGCGATCCAGTTTGGGCGTCAACGCTCCCGCGGTTCCAAACGCATCGCGCAACTCCGCCTGCGGTCGGAACTCCCAGTGGCCAGCCTCTGGCGCGCCTGCAAACACAAACACTCCCGCTTCCCTGGGCGCGCGCGGTCGCCCGGGGCCCACCGACTTCGGAGCACAACCCTCAAGTCATTCCCGTACCGACCGCGCTTCTTCGCCGGGCGCCCTCGACCACGCCCCGCGCGACCCGCCCCCCGCGCTTCCTGACCGGCCTGATGCAACGCGTCGAGCCCCTCTTTCGCAGTGCGCTCGCCCGCGCAGCGCTCAGGCAGCAGCCCCGCCACGGCCGCGTCCTCCTGCAGCTGGCCCACCCAGACGCGCCCAGGGTTCTCCCCCTCCTCCGCTCTGCGCTCCCGCGGGCCCTGGCCCCGCCACCACGCCCCCGCCATGTGCGCGGGCTCTGTCCACCCGGCAGGCCGCTCCACAGGCAACCCGACCACGTCGTCATCCCGAACCACGTTCGCTGCGAACCCGGCCGCGACACGCGACTCGCGCTGCCACAGAGCCTGGAAAACGTCCGCATCGCCCCCGTCCGGGTCATCGCAGCACCGCACCGCCCGCCACTGCGTCCCGCCGCTCTCAGACACGACCGGCGTCTGCAACATACTACACTCGAAACGCACACGGGGCCACTTCGAGCGACGACGAAAATCCTCCTCCACGGCTATCGCCTCCCAAGACGAACGCTCCGCGCTCGGATCACGACCGCGCGCGCGATCCTCCATCTCCAACAGCACGCGCCCGAACCGCCCTGGCCGCCCCGGCTCCATCAGCGCACCCCACAACTTGTCGCCGTCCGACCCCTGGATCCGAAAACTACCCCTGCCGCACTGACGACACGACACCAGGTACTCGCGGACGGCACCGACCAATGCCAACATGCGCTTGTCCTTGAGGTGGGGCACGGACGCAACTGCCCACGCCCGCGCATCCCACCTCCGGCGCGACGCGGCGCGCTCCCGCGCCCCTCCTCGGCCGCTCGCGCCTCTGCCCAGTCTGCCTCCGTCGGCGGCCCAGCACCAGCGAAACGCACCAGCTCCGCAGCGAGCGCGCTGCGCAGCTCGCGCGGCAGCGGTGCCGCGTCTTCTTCCGAGGCGCACTCATGATCTGACGCAGAACGCTCGTCGTCGCAATCCGATGCCGATAACTCCGCCATGCCGCCGCAAGCCTCGTCACCACCGCCCTCCTCATCCACGGCTCCGCGGACCGCACCGCCCGCTTCGGCCCTCTCTTCGGCGGACGTTTTGCGCTCGAGTCTCCGGCGCCCCCGGCGCGCCTCCAGCACCTCCGCGCCCCCTTCGCCAGCTCGCCCCTCCTCCGCGCCCCTGCGCCCCGCGTCGCCCCCAGCAGCCTCTGCCTCGGACGTCTTGCGCCCCAGCCGCCGCTTCCGCGCCCCGCCGCGCACCGAAGCGGGCTCGGCAGCCTCCGCCTCGGACGTCTTCCGCCCCAGGCGCCGCTTCCGAGCGCCGCCGCGCATCTCCCCCCCCCCGCCGCCCTCGTCCGCGCCGCCGCCCTGCTGCATCGCACCCTCCACGGCGTCGCCGCCCCCCCCACCGAGCGCAGCGTCCTGGTCTCTCGACGCACCAGCCGCCGCCGCACACCGAAGCGCCGCCCCCCTCAACCACTCCTCCCAATCCAAGTCGGCATCGCGAACCTTGTAATACTCATCCCCTCGCGCGCGCGCAGCGCAGGCAGGCAGAAGCAGGCGCCAGCAGTGGCACCGATCGCACTGCGCCCAATTCCGCATACAGAACAAGTGTGACGCCCCGTCGTCGGCTCCCCCGCACGCCTCGGGCCCGGCGCCGCCGTCGCCGCCCCCCTGCGGATCCTCTCCGGGCGCATGCCCCATTTTCTCGTTCGCGTGCAGCCTGTTCTCCTTCGAACGCGGATCAATGTGCGGATAGCACTGCGGGCCTGCGTACGGCTTCAGATACTGCTGCTTCATTGGGTACCGCCGGATCTCCTCGATGGTCAACCGCAACGCCTCCACGCAGTCCTTCTCGCTACATTTCATTTCGGAAGCTTGCAGCTGCCCCAGGTACTTGTTGAAGACCGCCCTGCTGTACCACATGAACACCTTCCCCCCCTGCTGCCCATTGTAGGACTCCCTCTCCGATCCGAACCGAGAAGTTCCCTCCCCGCAGCGATCCTGCAGTGTCCGCACCCCTCCCCCCTTCTCGTATACGAAGCCAGAACGGCCATAATTCTTATGGATTCGGAGATTGTCATGGACTTGCTTGAGGCACTGCTCGTACTCACTGTTCGTTAACACAAATCGCCCGTGATCGTCCACATCACACAAGGACTTCAGCTCAGGCTTCATCTTCGACGCCACGTCCCACATCGCGTGCCGCGCGTACCACTGCTTAGATGGCTTGTTCGCCTTGAGCGCGAACTCCTTGAACTTATCCAACGCGCCTGCAGGAATCGGGCCCCTGACGCGCCCGTGCGGGCACCCATATCGAGCGCACTTCCCGCACACGTCGCCCCCCGCCTTCGGCCGAAACCGGCACTGCTCTCGCCCCCAGCCCCCCCCCCCCACGTCAGCCCTTTGCAGCGGTCCTCGTCCACGTAATCCGGCTGGAACTGCCGGGACTCTGCCTCGGACGCAAGCGCCCCGTCCGCGGCCCCGCGCTTCCGGCGCGCTCTCCGGGCACCGCGCGGACGCGCGGCCGGCCCGCTGCAATCGCTTGCACCATCGTCAGCACCCCCGACGTCCACGGTCACTCCAGGAAGGACCGGCATCTCCTCGCCATCAGAATCGCTCGGCGGCGCCGCGGCCGAAGCCGCGCCCCGAAGAGCGCGCCTCGCAGCCGCTGCCTGCGGTGCGACGGCGTCCGATCGCGCCCGAGCAGCCCCCGCGTCATCCTCTTCCACCGTAACCCCTGGAAGCAGCGGCATGTCCTCACCCGAATCGCTCTCGTCCCCAGACGCACGGCCATGCGTGGCGGCCGCAGCTGCAGGTCGACGAAGCACGGACGCCCCCGCAGCATCGCCCGAATCGGCATCGTCGACGGTGACTCCCGGGATGACAGGCATGTCCTCGCCAGACGACGACGGCGCCCCATCCTCACCAGTCGCGCGTCGCTGCCGCGCAGCAACGGCCGCCATGGACATTGGGTTCTGCGCACCTCGGAAATGCGCACCTCGCTTGCTTTTCGCGGCTGCCTTCTTTTTCGGCGCAATCCTCTTCGGCGCGCCTGCAA
>CAUYUJ010000245.1:83506-116410 GCA_963575745.1 Prorocentrum cordatum | reverse complement strand
TCCTCCTCCTCCTCCTCCTCCTCCTCCTCCTCCTCCTTCTCCTTGACCCTCGCACCATCCCCACGGAGCTCCTGCCCGCGGCCCCGGCGCTGGTCGGAAGAGAGGGCCGCGTGGTCGTTGGGCATCCGGGAGGCCTCCCGTCGCCACGGCCAGAGCCGCCCCGGCAGAGTCTCGGCCTCCTGCAGTGGCCGGGGGCAACGGCAGGTCGGGGGCGGCAAAGAGGGGGGGCGATGACGAGGGTCAGGAGGGAAAGGAACACACAGACACAATTGATCGTCGATTCCCAGAAAATATGGAAAAATATGGGAAGTGGGGGGGAAGAAGAAAACCCCAAAAATGTAGGAACATGTGGGTGATATTTTGATTTGTGTGTATTCATTTGTGTGTCCCAGGGCCCCTTCACAGGGGGGGGGATATGGCGTGCAGGGCACCTCTTCTTGTTTCGTTACGTCCCTTGCCCCCCCCGCTGGGCCGCGCGCATGCCGCCGGTCATGATTTGCACCCCCCCCTCTTGGACACCCCCCTCTTGGCCGCTCCCGAATAGGGGGGGGTCGGCTCAGGGGGGAGGGCGCATCGACCCCCAATCGCCCATGGATCGCCGATAGGGGCCCGATAGCCCCAGCCTGCCCAGGAGGGTGCGGATTCACTATCGGAGGCTTATCGCCGATCTATCGGCGATGTGCCGCCGATTCCAGGTCGATGTTTCCCCTATCCCTATCCCCCCCTATCGTTGCCCCTCAAGTGGGGGCCCATGACAAGAAACACCCTGCTTGCCTCCAGGGTGCCCTGGGTTTCGTTGGGCTTCGATGGTTTTGCTGTGGCAGGTGCGACGCTCCCACGCCAAGAATCGGTGGGCGTCCTGAGGTCTGAGGGTTGGGTTTCTTGCGGACGATGTCTTGTGGATTGGCCTCCATTGTAGGTGGGTTCAGAGCAGGTGGTCAGGGTCGGCCTGACCGACCTTTAGCAAGCCATGCCCCTTCCGTGACGCCCCCCTCGACCCGCCCCAAGACGTCTGTATGCGGCCGGGGGGGAGCTCGAAAGGCGAGGATGACGTCACGGAAGGGGACGGTGTGCTAGGGGTCGGTTAGGCCGCGCCCGAGATGGGGTGTGAGGATCGTGCCGCATCGCCTTGGCGATGCATCGGCGACGAGGCTCGATGTGGGGCCCGATTCTCTCCGCGCCGACGTCGCCGATGCATCGCCGACGTCGCCAGTGCATCGCCGATGCAGCGCCGACGTATCGGCGACGCATCGCCGACGTATCGGCGATGCGGCGCGATCCTTCGACCCCAGCTGCTGGACCCCCTCTACGAGGCCTCTACAAACGGGCCCGGATGGCCTGCCACCGGAGGGGTCCGAGGGCCGATCCCTGGCGGGAGAGCCGCCGTTGCCCCACTCTGGGCCTCGTTCGAATTGGGTCGACCTGAGCTCGACGCTGGGTCGACCAGGGCGCCTCGCCTTGCCGTTTTGGAGCTCGGAGCCCCCCATTGGCTCTCGCATCTGCTGCCCCCGCGGAACTCCTCCTCCTCCGCATCCTCCACCTCCCTCTCCTCGCCCCCGCCATCCCCTTTCTCCCATCCTCCCTGCCCTCCCCCTCCCCTCGCCTCCGCGGGCTCCTGAGAGCTCATCGTCCGGTCGCAGCCCGCCTCGCGAAAGGAGCCACATTCTCGCGCAGTGGGCGTCGTGCATCGTGGCCCTGGGGCGCCCACATCAAGGCAGCGTTACCGAACTCGACGCTCGGCGCCCCTTGCTGGATGGCTCTGATCTTTCGCGCCGTGCATCCCCCCGTCCGCGCCCGGCAGTCCGCCTTCCCCATCATTCTGCGCCCTCTCTCGGGACCCTTCCCCCCTCATGCAGGACTGAAAGGCCGGGCGCGCTCGAGCCTCCATTGCACGCCTTCTTTTTCGCTCCGGGAGGGCGCCCCGCGCTAGCGATCGTCTCCCGTGCTAGCGATCGTTTCCAGCAGGCCTCGCCCCGCACGCGCTCCACCAGGGCGGGGCCGGCTGCAGGAGCTTTTTATGTTTAGTATAGTATGTCGGTCGAGTGTTGCCAGAGGTGTCCTTGCCCCAGGGAGGTTCCCCAGACTTTCCACCTCCTCCTCCTCCTCCTTCTCCTCCTCCTCCTCCTCCTCACGCCTCACTCCTCACGCCTCACTCCTCACTCCTCACGCCTCACTCCTCCTCACTCCTCACTCCTCCCTCCTGCTCCTCCTCCACCTCACACCTCACTTCCTCCTCCTCCTCCCCTTCCACCTCGGTCTGCGCTCTGGTCCACCTCCGTCCTCCTCCTCCTCCTCCTCCTCCTCCTCCTCCGCCTGCTGCTCCTCCTCCTCCTCCTCCTTCTCCTTCTCATCCTGCTCCTCCTGCTTCTCCTCCTCCTCCTCACACCTCACTCCTCCTCCTCCTCCTCCTCTTCCTCCTCCTCCTCCTCTATTCCTTATAGATAACTTCTCCCTGTCGCACCCCGAGGTCTGTTTTTAGGGCGGGCTGGGCGTTTCGCCTGAGACTTCCCCACCATCTATGAATCTGAAGATTGAAGGTTGGCAACAGCTTCACGAACCGAGGGCGGGTGGTTTTCAAAATGTGGCTCTCGCCTGTGCGCGGTGCACATTCGTTCAAACATTTGCAAGAGTTTCACGGATTGAGGGCGGGTGGTTTTCAAAATGTGGTTCTCGCTTTAGCGCGGTACACATTCATTATAAACATTTGCAAGATTTTCACGGATTGAGGGCGGGTGGTTTTCAAAATGGGGTTCTCGTTTTAGCGCGGTGCACATTCATTTTGAACATTTGCAAGAGTTTCACGAGTTGCGGGCGGCTGGTTTTCAAAATGTGATTCTCGCCTTAGCGCGGTGCACATTCGTCTGAAAAGTTTGCAGGAGGTTTCACGGAATGAGGGCGAGTGGTGCGGTGCACATTCGTTTGTAAAATTTGCACGAGTTTCACGCATTGAGGGCGGTTCTTTTTCAAAATGTGGTTTTCGTCGCAGCGCCGCGCACATTCATTCACGAAAGTCTCAAGAGTTTCACGGACTTCCCATCATCAACGTACCAGAAATGACGTATTGGAAGGATTCAGGGTTCTGCGGGTGCAACAGTCAGGTTGGTCTTTTGTGTTGAAGTCTTCGGAATGGTGTTCTGGTAATTGCAGGATCGGCACGACGCAGCAGTGAGGTTGATTCGTGGCGTTGGAATCCCGAGGACAACGTTTTGGCATGTGTCAGGGTCTTCAAACGGGTGACTTCACACGAGGCAGTCTGGAGGGGGGGTTTACTCCAACATCGTTGATGACTCTTGTGCTTGCACTGGTCCTCCTCCTCCTCCTCCCCCTCCTTTTCATCCTCCTGCTCCTCCTCCTGCTCCTCCTTATCCTCCTCCTGCTCGTGCTCCTGCTCCGCATCCTCCGCATCCGCATCCGCATCCGCCGTCTCCGCCCGCTCACTCTTCTTCCATCCTCATCCTCATCCTCATCCCCCTCCTCCTCCTCCTCCTCCTCCTCCTCCTCCTCCTCCTCCTCCTCCTCCATCTCCTCCTTCTGCTCCTGCTCCTCCTCCTCGTCCTCCTCCTCCTCATCCTCCTCCTCCTCTTCCTCCTCTGCTTCCATTTTCTCCTCCTCCTCCTCATTCTTCTACTCCGACGGGGCTCGAGGGTGCCCGAGATGTTGCAAAAAGTTGCGGGTGCCTTGGGCCAGGAACACTTCTGACAACCCCCGAACGAGGGCTTGCACCCGCGTCCACGGCCGCCCAGGGTTGGGCGAGGTGTTCTGGCGGCAGATCGGGGAGGGCGGAGGGAGCAGGCACCATAGCCATGTGACCATGTGTTTGTGTGTTCTTCCCATGGGGGGCGAGGTTCAAGAATTGCGCCTAGCCTAGCGCCCGAGGCTTGGCGTCTTCCACGGATCCTCCCACAGAGGCGAGGCAAGTTGTGGCGCTTTCTCGAGGACGCCTTGACCGCCCCTACGGCATGTGGGAAACACCGACGTGTCCGAAAGTTGAGCCAAAGTTTGGCCGGGTTGCTGTAGCGTGTGCTCCCCCACGTGTGCTAGGATTCAAGGCATCTAGAAGCTGAGCGCGCGCGCGGTGGTTCTAGTCCTAGTAAGACGTGCATAGCAGGCTCGGTGCGCGTTCTGAGCAGCCCACTCCACGATTCGGTGCGCCTCTGAAGCGAGCGGGGTCGTGGGGGTGGGAGGGCGCCAGAAACACAATCCTCATGGGGTCGCCTTCGTCGCCACGGCTGGGCGCGCGCGGCTCCAAAAATCAGTCACGAGACCCGCGGGGAGACGCGACCCCACCGCCCAGAGGTTGCCTGCCTGGGGAGCGAGAGAGCTACCGAGGCCAGGATGCGGGGGCGGCCCCCGTGCACAATCCGCGGCTTGGCTCCGCCGCTCGGACAGGACGGGCCCCTGGCTCACGCCTCGCCTCCTCTCCAACGGCGCACACGAAAGAGGGGGGGCCAGGGGCAACGATAGGGGGGATGGCCATAGGGGGGGGGGGCATCGAGCCCCAATCGCCCATGGATCGCCGATGGGGGCCCGAGATCCCCACCCCGCCTGCTTTACCCCCCCTATGTTATCGGAGGCTTCTCGCCGATCTATCGGCCATGCGTCGCCCATTCCAGGCCCGTGCTTCTTCCGCCCCCCCTGTGCCCATCCCCCCCCCTTGCGTTGCCCCGTAAACCTGGCATCGCTCGGACGTGTGCGTTTTTTTCTCGGCGAGAACCATCGAGGAGCGTCCTTGATCATTTGGCGAAAATGCCACGCACGAAACCGAAAAAAACACAGGGAATGGACGTCCGAGCGATGGCGAGTAAAGTGGCGGGGGAGCGCCTGAGAAGGCAGGGGGCTGCTGCGAAGGGCCCCCCGCCGGCCAGGAAACCTCCAGGGCCCCCCGCGGCGCCTCCGAGCGCAGCCCCCGCGGCGCTGCCGGGAGCGGCCGCGCTCCTCCTGGCGGGTGCCGCCCCTGGCCCGGGCGCCGCTCCAGCAGCTCCCCGGACCCCCTCCATGAGGGGGAAGGCAGCGACTATGCGTTGCCAGCGAAGGCGTCGAGGGGGCCTCGCGTTCGGCGCGGCGCGACCTCGGCGGGCGCCCCCCGGGGAGGGCGAGAGGCGGCGGCGGCGGCGCGGGCGGAGGCCACGGAGGGCGGCGGCCCTGTCTGCCAGCCGAGGGTGGCGCCAGCAGCTCCCCAGGTCCAGGCCTCCCAGACTCAAGGGAAGAAGCCTCAGGAGGGGCAGAGACGCACAGGCACAACGAGTCCTCGATTCCCAGGACAGTGAGGGAACATATGGGACGTGGGGGGGGAAGACGGAAACCCCCAAGAATTGAGAAATGGAATCTTGGTATTTGTGTGTATGTGTGTATATGTGTGTGTGTGGGTGTGTGCGGTGTGTGTGCGGTGTGTGTGCGGTGTGTGTGTGTGTGTGTGTGTGTGTGTCTGTGTGTGTCTGTGTGTGTGTCTGTGTGTGTCTGTGTGTGTCTGTGTCTGTGTGTGTCTGTGTGTGTGTGTCTGTGTGTGTGTGTCTGTGTGTGTCTGTGTGTGTGTGTCTGTGTGTGTGTGTCCGTAGACCCCTTTAAAACCATCCGGACCCGACAATTGACCTTCTCTAAATGGTTTTGGGCGTTTACTGGACAGCCCTGCCCTCTTCGATTCTTTCTTTCCTTGGGTGCGTTTGCTAAACGGGTCCGCTTGTCGGGCTGATCATTTATGGGGTCGGAGTAGATGGGGTCGGAGGATCCCGCCGCATCGCCGATGCATCGGCGATGCGGCTCCATGTGGGGCCCGCTTTTCTCCACGCCGATGGCGCCGATGCATCGCCGACGTCGTCACCTCATCGCCGATGCATCGGCGATGCAAGGCCGATGTATCGGCGATGCGGCGAGATCCTCCGACCCCATCTTCTCGGACCCCATCTAGGAGGCCTATACCCAGGGACACAAGGACACGCCAGTCGTTGAAGGTATGTATTTGGGGAATCTCAGATCCCAATCTACGTCAAGCGCCTTCATACTTCAAGAATCGATATAATTTTGCTGTGTTTTGTGATTATGCGGGAGGGCCTGAGCCCAGCCTACTGTATCTTCGTGCGTTTTACCTATGGACGCCCCATATGTTCGCAGATCTTCTCGATTTTCCTCTTCCCCTCCGCGTCTCATAGTTTCCCATGCTTTCCGGGGAGTCGACGCTTACTTGTGTCTGTGTGTTGTCCTCCCTCCCCCGGGCACGCCCACGAGAGCCGCGCGCGGCCGCGGCGGCGAGAACCCCCCAGAGACGGCCAGAAACGGCGACGTCGCCGCCGTCGCTGTGGACGGCGTCGCCGCCTCGCGCCCCCACCTTTCCGCGCGCCGGTGGGCCCCTGCACTCGTGAGCGGGGTCAGCGGCTCGGCGCCAGGGGGGGAGCGTGGAGGAGGCGAGGCAGCAGCGGCAGCACCGAGCGGCAGCAGCCGCAGCCACTGTGTGCGACTCGCTGCGGCGGCCCGCGCGAGCCACCGCGCAAGGTCGCTGTGCAATCGTGCGCAAGACTTATGGTGTTCCAACCGACTTCAGCCTTGATCACCACAAAGAGTTTCGTGCACCAAGAAAGTACCGAGACTTGAGGGTTTTCACGTGTCGGGCCCTGGGAGGCGATACTCGTCCGACACTGTTTCGATACTTGTCTGGGGGCTCGCGAAATTATTTCAAGGATGTGGTCCGTAAGTACGATGGGAGCAACAGAACGCAAGACCCGCTTCTTCCCGGTCAGAGGAGGGCCGGCTGAGACGCTGGCAGTTGGCCGTCCGGGAGTTCGAGCCCTCTCGTCGCCACGGCTGGCCGCACCGCGGAAACTTTGGTGCGCTTGGACCCCGAGAGGGGTCCGGGGACCGATCTTGAGCTCCCAGTTCCAGACACGCTCGCGTCGTATAAAGAAAAAGATCAGGACGGGAGGTTCTTGGCAGTTTTCGGCCTCGGGGGGCCCTCGGCGGCCCTCGGGGCCGTCGTAAAACGATTCAGGATGAAGAACCGGTCCCGGGGAAGGGGTAGGGTCTTCCCGGGACCCCGTATGGAAAAAATCGGGACATCGCTTGGGTCTCAGACCGCCCTGCTCCGATCCCCGCCACAGCACCCCGCTGCCACGCGGAATGCCCTGTCTCCCCCGCCCGCCGCGCCGGGGAAGATCTCCGGCGGAGGGCGGGCGAGGATGCCCCGCGGCGGGGTGCGTTGCGGGCGCCGCTGTGGACGCTGCTGCTCGCGAGCGTGCCGCCCCGCTTGGAGAGCCTCGCCTCTGTTGGGTCATCTTGCGAATGCACACACACACACGCATGGCTCGGACGTGTGCATGTGTTCTCGGCGAGAAGCATCGAGGAGCATGTTGTGTCACCTTGCGATAATATATATATATATATATATATATATATATATATATATACATATGTATGTGTATGTGTATGTGTATGTGTATATATACATATGTATATACACATATACACAGGAAGCCGAAAAATGCACGGGGGATGGGCGTCCGAGAGATGGGGAGTTCGGGGGGATGTCCTGGGAAAAGACGGAGGGGGCGTGGGTCTGGAGGAAAAGGAGTGGGCGCCGCCCCGCAGGGGAGGGGGGGCGGCAGCAGGAGGAGGACCCGTAGCGGCGGCGGTCATCGAGAGAGGAAGCACGGGGATCATGACAAAGGTGTCGCGGGATTTTGTCGACACGATCTTGGTCATGGCCCATGTCGGCCGTCGCCGACTCGCGAGGAGGATTCGCGAAATGACGCTGAACAAGATCGACGATGACCGACATCGACACAACACCTCCGCGTGAAGTCTTGGTCATGGTCACCGTTCCCTTCCCCTTCAAGTCAGAGGAGCAATAGGTCATGAGTTGGACAAAAGCGCGATAGGGTGCGGTGATCAATCATGAGGACAAGAACGGAAGCGAACAGAAAGATTCAAGAAAAACAAAGTTGCTCCAAAGGTCACGGGCCCCTTGGCGCGGTTCTTATCAAAATGTTGGAGTGTTCGTTATTACCGGAGCCCTCGGATCTGGTGCCACATCCAAGCCTACGTTTAAATTCCTGCGCATGAGCAATAATATGTGTTGTTCCGTCGACCCGTACCAGGCCTTCAGCTCCCCCCCCGTCCCCCCGCATCCCGTGACACAGCTCGGGTTATGGTTTATTGGAGGCCGTTGGGCCCACATTTGCAAAGCAGATTGAGGGTAGCGACCCGCCGGATCCCATGATGCAAGCCGCGCGCCGCGCGAGCGTTCATGGACAATATTCCCGTGTGTTCTCTGGCAAGATACGTCATAAAGCGGATGTTCTCAGAAATGCCAAAACCCCAAATTTATCTCCAGTATTTCGTGATATTTCTTGGATGAGGACCTGGCGCCACCACACTTACCACTGGTAGGCGTGATGCAACGAAGGGAAGGCGCCTACCGCGCCACCTGGTACCGCAGGGGTCACCCCTGCCCAGGCCGCCCAGTGCCACCACACTGGGACTGGCGCACCCCGCATCGGGGCAACGCTGGCAAGCTAGACCCCAGTGCCACACACGGGGTACGGGCTACCAATGCCACCATGGTGCACGGGCAGGAGCCCACCATGGTCACCAGCACTGGCCCCGTGCTGCTGGTATGCCTGCGCAGCCACACTGCACCAAGAGCACTGCAGGCCCAGGGGGGGTCACCCTGCCCAACATCGGGTGGGCGCGCCTGTGGACGATCACACAATACCCCGCACTGTGGCAATGCTGGCACGCCAGCCCACAGAGCCGCACGGGGAAAGGGCAACCAAGGCCACCGTGGCGCACGGGGCACCACCACGGCTTTGCCGCGGTGCACGTTCTAGAGCCCACCACGGCCCTACTGCGGCGCACAGGCTAAAGCCCACCACGGCCACAGGCAACGGGCCCGTGCTGCCGGCAGGCACGCGCGGCCGCACTGCACTAACAGCAGATTAGGTCCAGGGCCCCACCTTGCCCCACCCAATGCTGGGGAATGGGACAATTTATTATGGCTTGCGCAACAAACTACCAGTGCTACCGACAATGATGGGACACGGCAACAAAATAATAAGATCACAAAAGAAGCGAAACAAATTGAGAAGGTAATGGGGCTCATCAAACAAGGGGAACTCAGCCACGCAGCACCGGTAATTTCCTCCAGCGGACTCGCACCAGGAGATGACAACACTTATGCTAAGCTCACAGATCCAAGGTTGCGCCTGTAAGATCTTTCGGAAGAACACCCTCGCAATTTTCTTGAAGAATTCGTTCCCGCGGAACCCGTCCACCTTGTTAAATGTGTTCGCTGTTGTTTTACGGGAATCACGGAAAGGACTCAGTGGTGGTTTATAGAAGGGCACGGTACTAATATTTCAAGACTTGTTTGGCAGATGATATGGCGTTGGAGACTACATGATGTCGCCCTGCGTGTAGCACGGGCGGAACTACCGATGGTTGTTTATGCGGTACCCTTCACTACCTGCAACTTTGAAGCCAAACTCCCGGGTCCGCGGCATTTCAGCAGGGGACACGTTCAGACGGTTGGTGCCGAAAGCGCATGCACGACAATACCACGATGCCGTCAAAACCATGATTTGGTCTCTTAACTTTGGGCTACACGACCGAAGTGGGACAAATGCAGCAATACATGTTACGCAGTACCTGACCTGACCGACACGGATTCGGACAAAGTAATAGTTAGCATAGACGGTGTGGGAGCATTCGACTATGTGTGCCGAGTTTGTTTGTTTGAACAATTAATGGCGCATGGGTCTTTACACGAATTAGCGCCATTCGTACGACTATGGTATGCCGTGCCTTCCAAATTCTAATTTCGGAACAACCAAGGCTTTGCGCACAGGATTGCCCAAGGTGACGGGGGGGAAAAGGGGACAGACGGCCTTACGCCAGCATTGTTCTGCCTGGCATTGGACCCTGCGTTGCGACAAATTCGGGTCAGGTTGCCAGCGGGAGCCGAAACCATTGCATATTTAAACGACATATACATTATGTCTGATCCTGCTGATGCGGCCACCATATTCGACGATGTCCGGACAAGAGCGACAACCACTTTTGGGTCCACGACCGCCCACTACCAGAAGAAAGGAAACGTATTCTACTGCAATTATTTGGTTAATTGGTATGGGAGCTCAACCCGATTGCCCCCGCGCCGCTGAAAAGGCCGGCAGATTCTGGTGTACATTGACACACAGAAGCCATGCGCCAACCTTCGGCACGGCGCCTCGAACGCGCGCAGAACGGCACAGAACATGCCAAACGCATGCAATCATGCGTCTGTTTCGCCAAATGCATACTAAAAGGAAGGAGGGGGAGGGAGAGGTCGACGATGCGGGATGATTCTGATTTTTCCCATGCAACCTTCAATCGGAAGTTTGAAATCATGTTTTATACGCAATTGTTGACGCGTCGCGAATCCCCACCAGCCCATCCAGAAACGATGCCCAGAGGAATTGCCTGGATCAGGGAAGTGGGCAGCACACAGCGGAAGCTATTATGATACATGTTGGGATATGTTGAGCCATCTTGGAGGTCATCTTGGGCTCTCCCAGGCGCTCTTGGAGTCATCTTAATCAGTGCTCCCCCCAAGAGGCCAACATGTGGCTAAAACCTTAGTGAAATCAATGATTTGGCATTTTCGCCGAGGCCTCTTGGAGCATCTTGTGTGCCTTTGCGGGGTCTCTTGGGGCCTCTTGGGGGTCTGTTGGGGGCATCTTGGGGGCATGTTGGGGGCTTCTTGGGGCCATCTTGGGACCTCTTGGGCACTTCTTGGGGCCTGGAAGAGATCGATCAAACAAGAGGGGAGTATGAATTGAAGCAGTGTTTGGGCGTCTGGGGTCCTTTTAGACGCCATCGGGGCGCTCTGGGGGGGCATCTTGGAGCAAATCTATCAAAGAAGAGCAGAGCTTTAATTAGCGTTGCCCCTCCAGACTGTTTAAAATCCTTTCCTGGACCCTTCTCGGATCGCTCTTGGAGCGCTCTTGGACGCTGCTGAGGCAGTCTTGAGGCTCTCTTGGGCCCCTGTTGGGGCCCAGTTGGGACATCTTGGCGCTATCGAGGCCTCGGACGGGCTTCGGAAGCGAAAAAGTGAGAACACCAAAAACATTGATTTTCCCTAGGGTTTGAAGTATTTCGGCATTTTGAGGGCACTATAATGATGCTCTTGTGGGCACTTGGAACCATCTTGGAGCGGTCTTGGAACGTGTTGGAGCCATTTTGGAGGCAATCTTGGGCTCTCTGAGGCCCTCTTGGAACCGTCCTGGGCCATTTTGGAGGCTCTAACCGCTCCCCGCCCCTCCTGTCCACGTCAGAGTGGTGGGGGTAAAGGGGAGAGGTAAACGCTTCTCCGAAGGGGAAGAGGGAGGGGTGGAAGAGGAAACGCCCTAAACCACCGACGCCCAGAGGGCCAGTGAGATTTGCCCATTGCAATTTCGAGCGGCCCCTGTTTCGCGCAAAATTCCATTTCTTGGGGAGAGCCTTCCCCGGCTTGCAAACCCATTGTCATATGCTTTCCTGGCTAAGGTAGAAGGGCGTATGCAGCGATCCTGGGCTCAAGATTGGCCTGGTCAGAGACTCGGTGGGTGCATGTGCATAGTTTTCTTCCCTCTGACGGCGCTGGTTGCGATATCCATCGACATTGGTTTCGGTATCTATCGATACAGGTTTTGGTATCTATCAACGCCAGCTTCCATATCCACCGACACCGGTTTTGGCATCGGTTCCGGTATACACCGACAACGGTTATGGCATTCACCGGCATGTGTCTTCAGCGGGGCGACCGCCGTTTCAGAAAAAGAACACAGCAGGTTTAGGAAAAAATGCCGTTTCACAAAACGCAACAACCGTTTCAGAAAAAACGTTCGTCGGTTCAGAAAAAGCGGAGATCGTTTCAGAAAAAAATGCTTTCGTTTTAGAAACAACGCTACCCGTTTCGGAAAAGGACGTGCAATTTCCGGGGCAGTACCACTGCTCATCAAATTCAAATCCGTACGCCCTTGTGAATACCCGGCGGACTCTCAGCGGACACGCGACACGGCGATCGCACAAGGAAGGCGGTGGCGGACGGATGTTCCACGCAGGGTTGCCGCAGGTCGTGGACGCGGAAGCGGGGGGAGAGGTGGTCGTGCTGGATGGCGCGATCATGCCGACGGAAGCAGATGCCGGGGGAACAGTGGGTGAGGCCGCGGCCGTGGAAAAACGCGACCCTACCTCCAGCAGCAATGGTGCTGATCGAAAATGCGGGGAATCAAAAGACCGTCCGTCCTCGTTGAAGCGGAGAGTAATACATGCCATGGGATCTTGGCCTCCCATGGCCATTCTTGACAATGCGCGTTCCGAAAGATTGCGCAACGGGCATGATCTACGACGGAGCGGCGGAGAACTTAACGGCCGAGACGACGTTTGCCAGGTCGCGCGGGGCAGTCGCGCGTCTCTCTATCACGTCCGCGCGCGAACGCGCGCGGGCGTGATGAGAAATGCAAGCGCCTGCCCTCTCAAGGCACCTAAGTGCCTCGAGCTGGCGTACGTCGGCACCAGGGACGGCACCGGGGAAGTCGTGTACACGGACACCCCGATCGACGCAAACTGCAAGTTGGAAGTGGTGATGTACGAATACGTGGACTCACTTGCCCTGGCGGGCGAGGGCGTCCCCAACGACAACGAGATCCCCATTGACGAAGACGACGACATCGAGGTGGTCGTCCAGAGCGGGAAAGACATGCTGACAACGCTGCGCTTGCCATTACCGAAGAAGTGGCTCAGTTGCTGGACGTGCTCTTAATTTAATGCAAACCAGGACGCGATATACTTTCATCTTTGCCAACCTTGGGGAAGGATTCTTCATGACGGCCGATATGGAAATGGCGGACCCGCTGCGGCTCGGGGTGCAGAAAGACGTGGCCGCCGGCTGACGCGCGTTCTCATGCGGGAGGGCACGCGCGCTACGGGACTTAGGATACACGTGGAAAAGTCCGTCGAATGATGAAGAGGTTGGAAGGATGGGAAAAATTTGGCCCTGGGTGGGAGAAGTGCCGGAGTCGGAATCGGAGTCGGAAGTGGAGGAGGACCGAACGGGAATCGCAGTCGGGGCCGGACGAATATCCGGAGCCGGAGTCGGAGCCGGAGGAGGCCGGAACGGGAGTCGGAATCGGAGTCGGAAGTGGAAGAAAACCGAACGGGAATCGGAATCGGAACCGGACGAAAATTTGGAGCCTGAGCCGGAGTCAGAAGCAAAGGAGGCAGGAACGGGAGTCGGAATCGGAGTCGGAAGTGGAGGAGGATCGAATGGGAATCGGAATCGGGGCCGGACGAACATCCGGAGCCAGAGTCGGAGCCGGAGGAGGCCGGAACGGGACCCGGGAGTCGGAATCGGAGTCGGAAGTGGAAAAAGACCGAACGGGAATCGGAGTCGGAGCCGGACGAAAATTTGAAGCCGGAGCCGGTACCAGAGGAGGCTGGAACGGGAGTCGGAATCGGACTCGGAAGCGGAGGAAGATCGAATCGGAATCGGAGCCGGACAAAAATCCAGAGCCGGAGTCGGAGACTAGGAGGCGAACTCCTTCCGTGCCTCTCCCGAATCCAACCTTCCCAATCTCACTCACGCCCGCTTCCTTCCCCCATCGTCCTCCTGCCTCCTCCAGCCTCCTCCTCCGCGCTCCTCCCGAAGCCAAGCACGGCCTTGCGGCAATGACTGTTTCAGAAAAAAACGGCGGGGGTCCGGGTGCAAAAGTCCAGGGCCCGCGGTCCAAGGTCGGGCCGAGGCCCAGGGGCCCGGGCAACAAATCGGGGGTGGGGCATTTTTCTGAAACCGCGCGCACTTTTTCTGAAACCTCCCACGCTTTTTCTGAAACAGCGCGCCCTTTTTCTGAAACTGCTCAGCCTTTCTGAAACGGCACGCCTTTTTCTGAAACCGGCCTTTTTCTGAAACTGCTGTATTTTTTTCTGAAACGGTTGCCACCGGTCTTCAGCGGGAAAGCTGTTTGTTTTGTGCGGCCCAATTGCACCCGACTATCATGATGACCATCTGCTGGATGATCACGAATGTCTTTGAGAATCCAATGGCGAGGACCTGCACGATGAAATCGAAATTTACCAAATTTCTTGTCATTCTCTTTTTGCTTTAACCTGAAGTTTTCCGCGCCCTCTGCCACCGCCCCGCAAGAGGCGGAGCCTTCTATGCACAAATTCATATTGGGGCAAAAGCACCGTGCAACCACAATTTGCTGGAAAGAGCGATGTTGAAATATGCGCAAATTCAGAATGCGTCAAAAACGAATCGGATGCTGCAGCGGAAGTGCCTCTGCATATATGTGCGGTTCATGACAAACCGACGGCGGAATGTTGTCGGAAGTTGTGAAAACATCAAAACATATTTACATACATACATACATACATACATATATATTATATAATATATATATATATATATATATATATATATTCGTAACTGTTCGCAATCAATTGAGCACTGGGTAGATCGGGAGGAAATCGCAATGGGAGGAACGGGGAAAGCCATCAGGAACCCAGATTGGAAGGAAACCAAAAAGGGAGGAAACCAGAATAGGAGAAATAGAAAACAAGAAGAAGAAGAAGGAATATGAGGAAGAAAGAAGAAGAAGGAGGAATAGGAGGAAGAAAGAGGAAAAAGGAGTGGGAAAAATAGGAGGAAGCCGCAGTGGGAGGAATGGAGAAAACCACAATAGGAGGAACCCGGAATGGAAAGAAACTGCAGAATGGGAGGAAACCGGATGGGAAGGAATAGGAACGGGAATGAGAGAAATAGGAGGAAACTGACATGGGAGGGGATGTCAGGCAACCGGAATGGGAGGAACCCGGAATGGGAGGAAACCAAAATGGAAAGGAAGAAACATATGTGTCGGTGGATACCGAAACCGATGCCGATGGGTACCGAAACCGGTGTTGGTGGATACCGCCGGTGGATACCGAAACTGGTGTCAATGAATACTGAAACCAATGTCGATGGATACCAAAACCGGTGCCGATAGATACCAAAACCGGTGTGGTAGATACCGAAACCATGGTTTCGATACCGAAACCGTGGTTTCGATAGAGTCCCCTTCTGGATCACGCAACCAAGCAATCGCTTTGAATAGATAGCCCGGGACCGACCACATCGTCGACAATATGACGAAGAGCGCTGGCAACAACAATGCAGCGATATTTTTCGCTTTTCTCGACGCTTAATCTCGAATGAATTGATTGTTACTTGGAATTTTCATGGAATGCGACAAAACCAAAACAATTTCACACATTTTCAACAACATATAGAGAAACAATAAACAAACACATCTTTTCCATTTCGTGTAGGAAAGAAACACACGTAACGATTTGTGGTTCATGCTATTGTCAGGCACGGTGCCCGCTAATGAGAAGTACTTTTATTCGGACGTGGGCTTCATCATAATGCCAGAGGCGATCGAATCAATCATACATTTTTCAATGCTGGAGTATATCTTCTAAGTGAAGATGCGGTTGTCCCGGTATCATGTTCTGACATTTCGGCCTTATCGTTCCGTTTGAATGCCCCGCGCGGTTTGCCATTAATTTGTGAAATCGCCATAATTAATTCACTAATTCAGAATAGGAACCCCGCGGCCGGGCACGAACGATCAAAATGGTAGATTATTGGGAAATGCCGATACGAGAACATCATTACAGCCGGCCCCCGGGATGGCTGATTTGGCAAGTGCACAGAAATCGCCATCGACAAGAACAATTCAGAGTCAATTGCTTCCGCCAGCTCCCGTCTGCCAGCGCGTGCCCCCCAAATTCCACGGAACTGCAAGTAATTTGTCAACCCCGCGCCCTGGACCTGAACAACATGGACGATGAAGCCTTACTACCTCCAGCACAAATACCAAGCGCAGAGGCACCAATAACCATGGGGGCGATGAACACCATGTTCCGGGACTACCTCGCTCCAGTCATGAAGGTCTCCCGGGCTCTAGGGCGCGATTTCAAAGATTTCAAGCAATCAATGGAAGCCAACAAGGAAGAACAAAACATCCACGCACATTTATGGTGCACGCACGGCCGCATGTTGCGCGCGAGGCGCAAGGCGAAAGAGCATAATAATAAACAGCAGCCATACGCCAAAAGCGCGGGGGCAAGGAAAACAAGAGCGACATGCCAACTGCGCGCGAGAGAGCAGATGATTACGCGCGCGCCAAACGCGCGCCAACCTGGCCTGGAGGCGCCAAATGCGCGCCGAGCGGACGGAAGGAAGAGGGAGGAATATGATTAACAGACGATTGCACGCCAAACGCGTGCCCAAGTGGCCTGGACGCGCCAAATGCGCGCCGGGATGGAGGGGGAGGAGGCGGAGGAAGAAAATGATGATGTATTTGGTTCCTGCCAAGACGCATCGTCTTCTCCGCATTCAAGTGGCCTGGAAACTTTGATTGCTAACGCGTCCCATTTTTTGTTGTCTAGCAGAGTGCCCATTAAAGCTTCAGAACTGGGGAAACAAGAAGAAATACATGATAACAAACATACATACAACATCAATACATAGAGGATCGCCAACATCAATACGCACATAATACAAAAACCTCACTTGCGTTGGTGGACGCTGAAATTAACGTCGATGGATATTGAAACAAGTCGTGGTGATACCGAAGCCTTTGTGCAACAAATTCAAAATCTGGCGCTGCCAGATAAAAAATATGAGCGCCTTCTGTTCTGAGACAAATGGTGCTTATTTCTGATGTGGGCGACGCCTCTTTCCAAAGCGAGCGAAGCTTGATCTCCGGATGGACACACGTGTCCAAAATGGGGCGAGATATATTTCCGGTACGTGGATTCGATATCGGAACATTGGAAATGCATGTGGGTTGTTTCCATGCACGAATTTTGGGAACCAATTCGATTCTGCAACAAGCGTGCCGCGTCCGAGGAAAATCCACCACCGTGTCGGTGGGCACGGGGTTGGCGTGTCCTCAGGTCCTTCGCTCAATCCCTGGACCCCCCCCCACTCCTGAGACATGTTTGAAAGGCATGGACTTCAATTCCGAAAACTCGGCGGCTTCCCGCGAGCCCCTAGGCCTCCAAAACGCCCCAAGAGGCCTGCAAGAGGCTTCCCAGTAGGGCCCCAAGAGGCAAACATGGTCGACTTTCACTAGGTGTTCGCAGCAATTCAGGCGTTTTCGCCTTTTCGGTTCTCCGATACTCCGAGACAGTTCAAGAGGTCTCCCAAACCACACCAAAATGTCTCCAGAGGCCATTAGATATTTGCTGCGCCTCACATAAATGCGGAATTTCTAAAACGCAGGTGTCCATGTACTACCACTGTGCTGTCCGTTAGGTACGGCCTTCGTGAGTTGGCACACCGTATATCGCCATCCACATCGAGAGGAGGTCTTAGGGGGATGCCTAGGAATTAATTCCGTCCAGTAAACAACCATTCGTACAACAACAAGTCACAACGATGCTGCATCGACATAGACTTGGATCGATATGCTGCTGTCTTACCGGAACTAGCAAAACATGTGCGGCCGGAGCCGGAAACGGATATGATGTTCTGTATCGGGCATGTATCGCCGCCCACCCAAATATAGTGATGACATTTATGTTTGCTCCTCGGTGGCCTGTACAAGATGCTAAATATTCCTCCGTACCATGTGCCCGTCGGGTCTGGAAAACTGGGGTGGATGCCTTATTTGCTGATATCTGACTTGGCCCAACTCTGATTTGCCGATCAACTAATTATTGGGGCAACTCCTCACTGATGCGTGCCACGATCGATCAACTTATTGGGAGAATCTCCCACTGACGCATGATAGGAACCCCTGCAGACCTCAAACAACGTGTTTTTTCCCCTTATCCTTGTCCGCAAGGTGCCTCGACCCCTTGCCTAAGTCTGGGGCTTGCGCCGCGGGCCGCTTTTTTGGCTCATGACGCGCGCGCGGCCCTGAAGCGGCCTCTGGAGGCCTGAATCGGATAACAGAGAAAGGCGCGACTGGAAAACAGACGCGGTGTCGAAGGTCTGCCGGGTCGGACACGTGGGGCGAACACACCAAACCGGGGGCCAGCAAAGCAGCTCACGTAGCTGGTTATCCCAGCGCCACCCGGCGCCGGGGCGCGCGAAGGCGCACTGCAGCGGGGCCGAAGCCAACGGAATGCAGCAAATTTCGCACCCCTCCATTCCCCATCCCCTCTCCATCCGACCCGGCCTCCTCCTCCCCCTCCTCCTCGATTCCTCCTCCTCCTCCTCCTCCTCCTCCTCCTCCTCCTCCTCCTCCTCCTCCTCCTCCTCCTCCCCCTCCTCCCCCTCCCATTCTGTGCACTCGGGCCCCCGCCACCGGCCTCCGCCCTGGCTTGCTGCCCGCTGGCCCCGCCGAACTCCGCCGCCCTCCCACTCTGTGCACACTGGCCCCCGCCACTGGCCTCCGACCTGGCCTGCTGGCAGCTCCGCCCGCTGGCCCTTTTGAGCTCCGCCGCCTCCCGGTGCCAGCAAAGCGTCGCGGGCCACCTCCTCTTCCCCTGTTTTTTTTTTCGTGGCGGCGCGGCGGCGAGATTTCTCTCCGGTCGTCTGCACGATTCTCTACAGGGGAGATCGCGGCGGGGAGAGGTGGGAAGAGGGACTCGAGTAGGGGATCGACTCCAGAATTGACTTACCCCAGAACTGATTTGTTCGTCGACTCCGTGAGAAATGCGTAGTACGGTGAGGGCATTCAATAAACCATTGAACAAGGAACCCAGGGTCTGGAAACCAGTGGGGCGCCAATATTGGACTGGTCATGGATATCACCGCCGCCCTCATGAGATGAGAGATCCCCCAGGGTCTGAAGCATTCTGGGCACATTCCTTAAGCAACACCCCCACCGTAGATCTACGAACATTTTACGTTTCACTCGACGGGACAATGAATTTTGGGGTAAATCAACTTTGCAGTCGATCCCTTACTCGAAGGACGGGGGGTTTCTGGCGCGAGGAGGGGGCCTCCGACGCTAGGGGATGGGGGGCCCACCCGCGCGGGTCACTGGTCGCCAGCGCGAGGTGGGCACTGGGGCCCGCCCAACTGCTGCAGCCCCGCTCGTCCCTTCCGCCGAGGCACCCGCCAAAATAGCCCTCAGACCAGCGCGCTCCACGAATCGCGAAAAGCAGCTGCTCGCAAGTGGTCTGGATCCGTCGCGGGGGATGCACCATCCATTACGTCGAGGCAGCTACGTGTTTTTTTTTTTGTTTTGTTTCCTCCCCCCCCTCGGACGTTTGCGAGCAGGCACTCTGCGAGTCGCGGAGCGCGCCGGTGAGCCCCGAGCGCTACCGGAGCGCGACGTCCGCCTCAGGGTCCTCGGCGGTCGTGGTGCTGCCGGTGCTGGTGCTGGTCGCGGCCTCCCCCGACGCAACTCTGCAGGGCTGCGGCAGCCGTGGCCCTCTGCCCTCCGAGGAGGCGGGGAAGGATGAGGGGGCGGAGGAAATGGAGGGGTGGGAGGAGGAGGAGGAGGAGGAGGAGTGAGGAGGAGGAGGAAGGAGGAGTAGGAGGAGGAGGAAGGAGGAGGAGGAGGAGGAGGAGGAGGAGGAGGGAGGAGGAGGAGGAGGAGGAGGAGGAGGAGGGGAGGAGGAGGAGGAGGAGGAGGAGGAGGACGGAGGAGAGGAGGAGGAGGAGGGGGGAGGAGGAGAAGAGAGGAGGAGGAGAAGGAGGAGGAGGAGGTGGGAGGTGAGGAGTGAGGAGGAGGAGGGAGGAGGAGGAGGAGGAGGAGGAGGAGGAGGAGGAGGAGGAGGAGGAGGAGGAGGAGGAGGGGGGGAGGAGGAGGAGGAGGGGAGGAGGCGGGAGGAGGAGGAGGAGGAGGAGGAGAGGAGGAGGCAGGAGGAGGAGGAGGAGGAGGAGGAGGAGGAGGAGGAGGAGGAGGAGGAGGAGGAGGAGGGGGACAAGCTAGGTGCGCTCGCGTCATATCGGACATCCTACCCCTCCCTCACATCCCTTACCATGGCGCAGATCCCCTCTCTACTCGCTCAGTCGGATGTCGAGCAGGGCAATGATGGGTACGCGATGTTGTAGAGCACAGCATGGCATGGCGTAGAAGAGCACTGCAAAGCGTAGCACCAACCTAGCATTGCAAGGCATGCCGTGGCATAGCACGGGAAATGACGCCAGCGCTGCAGCGGGAGCAGAAATCGAAACGAGCGGAAGCGCGGAAACGAGGCCAACGCTGCAGCGGGAACACGATTCGGAACGAGCGGAAGCACGGAAATGAGGCCAGCGCTGCAGCGGGAGCACGATGCGGAACGAGCGGGGCCCGAAAATGAGGCCGGCGCCTCAGCGAGAGCAGCATTTTGAAACAAATGCAAGCGAACACCCAACTCTGGGGAAACCTGTGTAAAAAAACAATACGCGGGGGGGGTCGAACACTCCCAGGCCGTCATCAGGGGAAGGAAGAAGAGAATAGTATTCATATTGAAAAATTGTGGAGGAGGCGGAGGGAGAGGATGGGGATGAGGATGAGGATGAGGATGAGGATGAGGGGGAGGAGGAGGAGGAGGAGGAGGAGGAGGATGGAGGAGGAGGGGAGGAGGAGGAGGAGGAGGAGGAGGAGGAGGAGGAGGAGCAGGGGAGCGAGGAGTAGAGGAGGAGGAGGAGAGGAGGAGGAGGAGGAGGGGAGTTGGAGGAGGGGGAGGGGGAGGGGGAGGGAGGAGGAGAAGTAGGAAGGGCTAGGGAGGAGGAGGAGGAGGAGGAGGAGGAGGAGGAGGACGGAGGAGGGGGAGGAGAGGAGAGGAGAGGAGCAGGAGGAGGAGGAGCAGCGCAGCAGGAGCAGAGGAGGAGGAGGAAGGAGGAGGAGGAGGAGGAGGAGGAGGAGGAAGGAGGAGCCTGAGGGGGAGGGGGAGGAAGGAGCAGGCGGAGCAGGAGGAGGAGGAGGAGGAGTGGAGGAGGAGGAGGAGGAGGAGGAGGAGGAGGAGGAGGAGGCGCGCACCACCTGGCGCGACGGGAGATCCGAGGCGCGGGCAGCTACTATATGGAGTGCCCTCCAGGGGGAGGGACTTACCAGGGCCTGGGACGGAACGCGCGGCACTGGTCAGAAAGGGGAGGGGAGGCCATCAAATTTATTCCCCACATCCTGAGTGGGGTTCTTGTTTTCCCAGAACACCCTCTCCTTCCCACCCACCTCCCGCTCCATCTCCCATACAGCACAATATTATTCCTACCACACACACCATACCATACCATCATAAGTTCCTACCACACATTACCATACCATAACAGTGGAGCTATTACTATGCTACCAAATGACCATACCATGGCGTACCATAGCATACCATACCCATATCACACCAATCCACACGTACATACCATACATACCTCCAGTACAATACCATACCATATCATACCATACTATTTACATGGTTTCGTGCCCCTCCCACACCTCCAGGGAGGCCCCGCCTGAGCGAGGAGGGTATCGGAATACCATACTATTTACATGGTTTCGTGCCCCTCCCACACCTCCAGGGAGGCCCCGCATGAGCGAGGAGGGTATCGGAAAACCATACTATTTACATGGTTTCGTGCCTGGCCCTCACACTGCCTCGCCCACCCCTTCCAGCGGAGTGATGCGAGGGCTCAAGGGTCTGCCTGCGAAGGCCGACGATTTGTGGGTATCGCGGTAATACCCCACTATTAGTTTACATGCTTTTTTTTTCCCGCTATGCCTCCTCCCACACTCCAGGGAAGGGCTTCCCACCGCCGGATGCCGCGAGTCGCTCAGGCTAGACCAAGAGTGGGGGGCCGGAGGGTATCCGAACACCATACTATTTACATGGTTTCGTGCCCCTCCCACCCCTCCAGGGAGGCCCCGCCTGAGCGAGGAGGGTATCCGAAAACCATGCTATTTACATGGTTTCGTGCCCCTCCCACGCCTCCAGGGAGGCCCCGTCTGAGCGAGGAGGGTATCGGAAAACCATACTATTCACATGGTTTCGTGCCCCTCCCACCCCTCCAGGGAGGCCCCGCCTGAGCGAGGAGGGTATCCGAAAAACATACTATTTACATGGTTTCGTGCCCCGCCCACCCCTCCAGGGAGGCCCCGCCTGAGCGAGGAGGGTATCGGAAAACCATACTATTTACATGGTTTCGTGCCCCTCCCACCCTTCCAGGGAGGCCCCGCCTGAGCGAGGAGGGTATCCGAAAACCATACTATTTACATGGTTTCGTGCCCCTCCCACCCCTGCAGGGAGGCCCCGCCTGAGCGAGGATGGTACCGGAAAACCATAATATTTACATGGTTTCGTGCCCCTCCCACCCCTCCAGGGAGGCCCCGCCTGAGCGAGGAGGGTATCCGAAAACCATACTATTTACATGGTTTCGTGCCCCTCCCACCCCTGCAGGGAG
Organism: Prorocentrum cordatum; assembly: GCA_963575745.1. Taxonomy (NCBI): domain Eukaryota; class Dinophyceae; order Prorocentrales; family Prorocentraceae; genus Prorocentrum; species Prorocentrum cordatum. The sequence goes on along the minus strand of CAUYUJ010000245.1, from coordinate 94,080 downwards.
GCCCCGCCTGAGCGAGGAGGGTATCCGAAAACCATATTATTTACATGGTTTCGTGCCCCTCCCACCCCTCCAGGGAGGCCCCGCCTGAGCGAGGAGGGTATCCGAAAACCATACTATTTACATGGTTTCGTGCCCCTTCCCACACCTCCAGGGAGGCCCCGCCTGAGCGAGGAGGGTATCGGAAAACCATACTATTTACATGGTTTCGTGCCCCTCCCACCCCTCCAGGGAGGCCCAGCCTGAGCGAGGAGGGTATCGGAAAACCATACTATTTACATGGTTTCGTGCCCCTCCCACACCTCCAGGGAGGCCCCGCCTGAGCGAGGAGGTATCCGCAAACCATACTATTTACATGGTTTCGTGCCCCCCCCACCCCTCCAAGGAGGCCCCGCCTGAGAGGTGAGGGTATCCGAATAACCATACTATTTTACATGGTTTCGTGCCCCTCCCACCCCTGCAGGGAGGCCCCGCCTGAGCGAGGAGGGTATCCGCAAACCATACTATTTACATGGTTTCGTGCCACTCCCACACCTCCAGGGAGGCCCCGCCTGAGCGAGGAGGGTATCCGCAAACCATACTATTTACATGGTTTCGTGCCCCTCCCACCTCTCCAGGGAGGCCCCGCCTGAGCGAGGAGGGTATCCGCAAACCATACTATTTACATGGTTTCGTGCCCCTCCCACAACTCCAGGGAGGCCCCGCCTGAGCGAGGAGGGTATCCGAAAACCATACTATTTACATGGTTTCGTGCCCCTCCCACCCCTGCAGGGAGGCCCCGCCTGAGCGAGGAGGGTATTCGAAAACCATACTATTTACATGGTTTCGTGCCCCTCCCACCTCTCCAGGGAGGCCCCGCCTGAGCGAGGAGGGTATCGGAAAACCATACTCTTTACACGGTTTCGTGCCCCTCCCACCCCTTCAGGGAGGCCCCGCCTGAGCGAGGAAACCACCAACGCCCAGAGGGCTGGTGGGATTGAGAGTCTGTGTGCCGGAGCTCCTTACATGTCTGCAAGGTCGCTGAGCCTAGTGCACACCAAGGGGTCCTCCAGGGCCTCGGCAAACCCTTTCAACATGAGCGGACAGGATGAGGAGGAGGAGGAGGAGGGGGAGGAGGAGGAGGGGGAGGAGGAGGAGGAGGAGGAGGAGGAGGAGGAGGAGGAGGAGGAGGAGGAGGAGGAGGAGGAGGAGGAGGAGGGCATCAAGAAGGGGGGCATCAAGAAAGTGAGGAGGGCATCAAGAAAATGGGTCCCACGAAACCGTTAATCTCTTTATGTGGGGAACTCCGTTAGCATAATTTTGCGGCGCCCACCCCGACCAGGCGGTCGAGGCGGCACCCGACAGGCCCCCCCCCACATTAAATCGGTTCAAGTGGCTTCCCTGTGCGCGGGTGGAGGCCACGAGACGCGTGCTTAATCTTGGTCGCCTGGGAACTCCGAGTTGACGGGTGCAGGGAACGACCAAGACAGCGCTTCTCAAGCCCACGGAGCAAACCTCCTGGGAGGATGACGTGGGCTGAGCACAACGAACAAAAGGCCACTCGGCCCGCCTGCTCCATCTGGTGGCCCAGGGACACAAACCGAGCGGTGAGGGTTTCAGTCGGCGGCACCTGGGCCAGGTCAAAAACGGACCCCAGGGACCGAGCAGCAGCCTCTAGCGCCGCAGGCGCCGAAGAAAAAACCATCCCCTCCTCATCTCGCGTCGCGAACGCCGCCTGCGCCTGCCACGCCTGGAACGCGCTAGGCCCACAGTGGCGGCCGCTGCCAGAACGGAGCCGGGCGAGGGAGGAGGGGGTCTTGGCATACATATTGCATCTCTTACACCGCCACTCCCCAGAGGATGGGAAGTGGTACAGCAGATCGTGCCCGAGCAGCGCCAGCCCGCTCTCTCCTTCACGCTCTCGCGCACGCCGCAGCATGGGAGTCGGGGCCGAGAGCTCCTGGGCGCACGCGCCAATACTCTGAGCAAATCTGGACAGAAAATCGAAAGTCTGCCGTGTCTGTGTGATCACGGCACTCTGGACCTTCTCAAGCGTCATAGCAGCAGCGTGGGAGTCCGCTCCGACACGCGCAAAAAAGTCGGCCCACGTGTTCCCTAAAAAGTTTTGCACCTCGACCTCGGGTCCCGACGCGACCACAACATCCCACTCACGGTGAGCGGGTGTCCATTCGAACGACGGCCTGGGACCAGGGCGGTCATACAACTGAGAGGTCTGCCTCCAGACAGCGGCGTGACGCCCTCCGCTGGCCGCCAGGCCAGGGTCCCACGACTGCCCCTCCAAGACCGCGCTCAGCTGGTCTGACACCACATGCACATTTAGGGGGCAGACTCTAAGCGCCTGGAAAACCGCAAACCTCTCGGCCCGAGGCACCGTCTGAGTGCCGCCAGGCAACCCCCCGAAGCGGGCCCGAATCGGGAGCCCACGCGGGTCCGGCTCGACCACGGCCCATCCACACCGCCTAAGTTCGTGGCTGCTGCTGCACAGCCCCGAACCGTCGGTATAGACACGCCGCCCCCATGGCGCTTCGGTGTCACCCCACGTGCACACAGGGAGCTTGTCAGGGACGGGGTCAAGATTGACGGGGTCAGGCGGGAGGCCATACAAGGCCTCGAGAGAATCCCAGACCTGCATTCCCGCCTCGAACCGACCCGTGTCCCTGAGCTCAGACCTGCGCAAAACAATAGCATCGGGGAAACAGTTGCCCTGGGACGCTGGATGTTTCAGCACAGCGTCGTAGTCATATATCTGATGACCAAGAGAGCCTACAACATTCTTGCCACACAACTTACACTTGCAGCTGTCGCTCAGGCCAGCCTCATACTTTCTCTCTTGCGACCACAAAGCGTTGCCTATCAAGCAGCGGAGAGCTGCACGACGGGCATTGTCACGAACCTTGAAAACTGCTATTCGCACTCCTCGGAGCCACAGGCGCTCGGACCCAGCCTGAGGGAGGTGGGACAACAACTTCCTAGCTTGCCACCTCTGGATCCCCGACCGCAGCTGTGCCTTCACATCGAGCGGCGCGGTTCGCAACAAATCAATATGAAAACCTTGGTCGTCCACCAACACATGCGCAGCAGACATCGACCAGCCGACACGGTGTAGACTGATAAGCACTGCACTAATTGGGCCGCGGCATGACTTCCACGTCGGCCGCTCGAGGATTCGACTCTTGACGGCCATCCACGCTTTTTGGAGTCGGCCTAGCGAGAACCTCGAGTCCCAAATTACAGCTGCATAGCGTTGGACCAGCGGCACCGTCGCGTCGAAAATGGGGTCATCGAAAGGGTCGGGCTGAATTGCAAGCCAAGTCGTCAAGGACCCAGACCGCTTCGCGCCCACTAAGGTTCCCGCCACGGTTCGAACGGTCCCGAGGGTCGGATCCGTGAGCCCAGAGACCCCAGCCCCGTGCGACCCAGCGGGCATGAGCCCAGTGCGCCACAACAGACTCACCTTGCTGGACGCAGCACGACGGAGGGAGGCCAACTTGTCCCGACGCCGCAGCAACTTCTTGAGACGTAGCTGCTCTTGGGCCCTCACAGGCCTTCCAGAAAAAACCTCATGGCCAAGGTTTCGCATATGGGCGTGGCTGCGGAGCTTCACCAGACGAGCAGACGACGACAAGTTCGACGACACTCTCACCGCCGTAGCCACATACCCACTCTTGGCCGCTTGGAGGATTAAACCTAGCTTGAGGACCTGGCTACAATACCATCTAACCGCGGCGAGTAAAATCTCACTAAACTTAAACAGCTTACCAACCCACTGAAAGCTGGAATCGTCCATGAGGACCCTGGGCCAGACCGTAGGGTATAGGGTCCTCATCTTAACGATCACACGGTGGAGGAGCACATGCATCATAGTGTTGGCGTGGCTACATCCAGCAAGGATGCCTTGATTTGTCACGACCTGCCGCGACACCGAACCGAACGCCTGAATCACCCTAGGGCACCGATAGGATGCAAAGACCATCCACATCATCCGAGGCGGGTATCCAACCTGCCTGGCTTCGGCAAACAGTCGCTCCACGATTACACACTCATAACATTTAAACATGTCCAAGAACACGCTCACAGAGTACTCCCCAACCGCCGTAGCAGCCTCCGCCTCCATATTGTGGTCAAAGGGAGGGGGAGGAGGAGGAGGAGGAGGAGGAGGAGGAGGAGGAGGAGGAGGAGGAGGAGGAGGAGGAGGAGGAGGAGGAGGAGGAGGAGGAGGAGGAAGGACGAGAAGATGAGGAGGAGGAGGAGGTAGGCGAGGAGGAGGAGAAGAAGAAGGAGGGAGGAGGAGAGAGGAGGAGAAAGGGGGAGGGGGAGGGGAGAGAGGAGGGGGAGGAGGAGGAGAGGAGGAGAGGAGGAGGAGGAGGAGGAGGAGGAGGAGGAGGAGGAGGAGGCGGAGGAGGAGAGGGAGGAGGAGGAGGAGGAAGGAGGAGGAGGAGGAGGAGGAAGGGAGGAGGAGGGGAGGAGGAGGAGGAGGAGGTGAGGAGGAGGAGGAGGAGGAGGAGGAGGAGGAGGGGGAGGAGGGGGAGGAGGAGGCCGGAGGAGGAGGAGAGATGGAGGACGAAGGAGGAGGAGGAGGAGGACGAGGAGGAGGAGGAGGAGGAGCGAGGAGGGGAGGAGGAGGAGGAAAAAGAGTGAGGAGAAAAGGAGGAGGAGGCTTCTTTTTTTTTTTTTTTTTTTGGAGGGAGGAGGAGGAGGAGGATGTATAGTTTCCGAAATCTGTCCTCCTCATCGTGCGCTCTCGCCGTCTCTCGGTGCTGCCGCCAACTCCGCTGCTGCACCGCCTCCCGCCGCCCTGCCTGCGGTGGCCGACCCGCCAAAACCCGTGTGGGCGGCCAGCGGCTCAGAGCAGCCGCCCACACTCCTCTCTCCAACATCTCCCTTGCATCCACCTCGCAGTGCAGACAAAAACACACGACGGGAAATTTTCGGCTATTCTCGGCCTCGGGGGGCCCTCACTGGGCCCCGGGACTGTCCAAGAACGACTCAGGACGAGACACCGGTCCCGGGGAAGGGGTCCAGACCTCTGGGGATCGACGTTGTGAACAAAAATCCGGACGGCGCCCAGATCTGGCCAGGGCCTTGCTTTCTACCTCTGGGGGTGAAGACGCCAAGAAGCAAACACACAATAAATCATGAAGTCCACACTTGCCTGTGGCGCTCTCACCATGTACTGGAAAATTCGTCCACTGTGGCCGGTGCGTATCGTTCTGCCCGGGTTGATGCCAAAGAACTCGCTACATGCGTACACGATCTCTTATGACACATCACGCCAGAAACGTTGATGCCTGGCAGCTCGCTCCATGCACTCGACGCACACCTTGTTGCTATCTTTAGCAGCTCGCATCGCGCGCTACCGCTCGCCGCTCTGATGCCGCATTGCTCGGTGCTAAGGTTTTTCGCGCATGCCGAAGCGGCGCTCTCGGAGTTGCTAGAACAAACGTCGCGAAGGCAGGGGCCCAGCGGGCAGCCGCTCGGCTGATGGCAGCTGGTACGATCTCAAATGTAGCACTCTTGCTAAGTGAGCGGTGCCTGGCAGGTCAGCACACGTGATGTTCCAGCCTTAGGCCTTCGAGGGGACTGCCAGACCGAGAGTCTGTGAAATTGGGTGCATTATACTGCACTGGCTCGGTAAATATGGTGCCTCTCGGTGTCGCTTCTGGTTTTTGGTAATTTCTTTGCCGTGGCCTGAGGCAAGAAAAACTGTCTACCTCTTCGCTCCTCGCTGCTCCTCTCCCCCTCTCGCTCTTGCCCCCTCCCGCTCCCCCCAATCCTCCCCGCTGCTGCTCCTCCCCTCGCTTCTCCGTTCCCCCCCGCCCTCCACCACCTCCTGCTCACTCCGCTCCCGTCTCCCCCTCTCGCCTTTTCCCCCGGGCTCCCAGCTCCCGCCTTCTCGCTAGTGGTGGTGGCAATGCTCGTCGTGGTGGACGGCGAGGGAGTCGGCTCGGCGGTCGCCTCGGCCAACGTGCGCTGCCCCCCGCCGCGGTGCCCCCCCAGGGGCTACCTCCTCCTGGGGGCGTCGCGCGCCCAGGCCCAGAGGCACGTGCGAGCGGTGCCGAGCCCAGGGCGAGCCATGGCCGAGGGGCAACGACAAGGGGGGAATGGCATAGGGGGGGGGAAACATCGACCTGGAATCGGCGATGCATCGCTGATAGATTGGCGATGGGCCCCCCACCACAGCGAATCCCCACTTCCATGGGCGGGGTGGGGCCATCGTTTTTGTTCTTGTTTGTTTGTTTGTTTGTTTGTTTGTTGTTTGGTTATATCTGTATATATCACTGTTCGTATTCTTAATATTGTTGTATAATTCACAGGCAACGATGACCCCATGAACTGATGGCGGATGCTTCGAATCTTCAAATCCGAGCGGGGAGTCGGCAAGCTGTCTTGCCGCCGCCGGACCGTTATCGCCCGATCCTCCCAGACGAGACGAAAACTAAAGCGCGGAAGAAAAGGAGCAGAACAGGGGGAGGCGGAAAAAAGAGGCGATGGGAGAAGGGAAACACACGACATATCGTAAAGCACCCACTCGCGGCCTGCGACGTCCAGTCGTGGCTCATGCAATCCAATGGCCTATTCAGCTGCAATGCATGAGGTCAACATCAAATAATCAATGCACCCACAATCGGAGCCAAAAGTGCCACGCAACAGTACCCGTGCAAAACAAGGAGGAATAGGAAGAGAGGGGAGAAAGGCGAGAAACAGGAAGAAATAACGGAATATCCATGCTCAGAAAACGCGCGCGTGCGTACACCTTTATAGGATACCTCCAGCGGTACTCGCACAAATTGCCCTCACGGGAAAAACTAGCGCGGTAAACGGAGGATGGGAGAACCGGCTGGTTGAAACATTTGGCGGACAAGGCGGCGACACGCTCACAGCCAGGAGGCTCCGCGAATCGAACTGCCCAGCGCGCTACGAGCATAAGCAGTAAAGGGTCCGAGGACACCCATGACAAGGCACGACAAATTCTTTGAGGTATGGCGACGGGACCGAAACCATTCATAACAGCCGACCAGAGCGGCCAGGCGCCTGCATGGGCGACCGTCGCTTGCCGTGCCAGCCCGGGCCGACAAATGGCGAACGTGTGACCCAGTGTCGAAGAGACGTGAAGAACAGCTCAACCTACAACGGAACATGCATGAGGAGGAGGATTAATAATACATCGCACCAAAAAAACGACGCCATCGCCAGCAGCGTCCGTGAAACGAGCGCTCCTCCCACCCATGATGGGCAAGAGTGCGGAGGAGGGGGGGAAGAGGAGGAAGAGTCGAGACAGACCGCGCTGTCCTTTGGCGAGGCCCAAGAGATATCGACCCAACAAGTGCTGGAAAGTTCGGGCCTGCCCCCGGCCTCCAGCCAGTCCCCAGACCAGAAAGATACGAACCCATGCGGCGTCGTATCCTCGATTGTGGGCGAAACCGTCCGCATCGCCGCCCAGCCGGCGCAGCCCGCAGAATCGGCCACACGAAACGGAGGGCGAGGGGGGAGGGGGACGGAGGGCGGAGAGTAGCCGCGACGAGGACGAAGGGAAAGGGGCGGTCCCCTGCCCCCCCGCGGCCCCCCCAGGGGGAGGCGTGTGATTGGCGCCGCTTGGCTGCCAGCCGCGGAGATGTAGCACGCCGCGGTCTGTGGTCGGTCAGATACCTGCCGCGCGGCCGGGACGCGCGGGGAGAGGAGCGAGGGCGAGGAGGGAAGGACGAGAAACGGAGGAGAGAGGAGCCCTCACCTGCAACGGCGTCTCGTGCTCGAGGATGGGGAGCCTATCGTTGAAGGTGTCGCTCACGACGTCGGCTGCACGCGTCGGCGTCCCGCGTCTCCCCCAGCACGGCGTCGAACGGCGCCCCTGTCCCAGTGTGGTTGGCAAACTCGCCGAAGTCGACCGTCGTCTCTGGTGGCTTCGTGCAAGAGCTGGTCCATGACCGCGTCGGCGGTCTCTCGGCGCTCCGCACACGGCTGTATCTGACGCCTACGCATATCTTTCACCGCGCGGTGCAGAAAGTAGTTGGTCACCGCCTGTTGCTTGCAATTGCTTGTCTGTCATGACCGATGCCAGCATTCCCTGCGTCAGAGGCTGCTCTGTCAGAGCCCATCCCAGCCGTCTTCTGTACCATGTCTGGCCCACGGGGCAGCGCATGTGGTGCTCCACACAGTCGTCCGCTGTACAGGAGCACCCGAGCACGCAGACCCGGCGGCCCTCCCGGCGAGACCGCATTCGACGGTTCGTTGTCCATCGGTTGAAGACGGTGCTGATCATAGCGGCCCGTATCCGGGGCGGAACAAGGTGTCTGAGGCGCCGTAGATGCTGTGCCACCCGCCGGGCCGCACGGCCGGGCAATTCTGGCAGACTCCACCTGGCCAGGCGCGCCCGGAGACGTCGCTCCACGCAGTAGCCGTCGCGAGCAAGGAGGCGGCCGGCGAACCATCTCTGAGTGCCCTTTCTGCATTGCCTCTCCTTCTGCTCCGTGAGCGGTCCGATGGCGACGCCGCCGAGCGCGGCCCTTGCTGCGTGGATGTGCGCGCCGCTTTTGGCCTGCCGGTCGACCTCCGCCAGCACCGTCGTGGGGATGAGCCGATCAAACCACACAGAGAACCGGGCAAGTTTCATCATTCGATCGGCGCGGCCTGCCTCTCGCTGCGACGAGCTCATCAGCCATTCCCTTCCAGTCAATGCCGCCGTCCTGTCGAGATTCCCCCCACGCGTGCATGCGGAGAATCGAAGCGCGGCAAGAGATCTCCCGCGGGCGTAGGTGCGCAGCAAGCTCGAGATCCAGACCATGGTGCAAGTCAGCTGAAGAATACCAAAAACCTGGTCCAGGCGCCACTCGCCGAACAGCAACCCGTTCCCTGTCGATGACCTCCTGAGGCGGGGCTTCAAGCTGGGCGATAAACAAGACCGTTGGTAAGACGTAGACATTGTAGGCAATGGGCGCCATGTTCAGGCCGAGTTCGCTCCAGCGCCAATCACCCAGACGACTGGCGTACTTGTCAAGCGGCCTCTCCCACGATTCGTTATGCCGATGTAGTACCCGATATGTTCACCCGTCATGCCCCATGTGATGTGGATGGCCGCTTGGTCCGATCTAGTGCTGTCCTGAAGCTGTTCGATGTCGGCCTCCCACCCCCATCGGACCCCCATCGGACCCCCCCGCTGGGCAGCATGGGGCCATCGGACCCCCATCGGCGACGAGTGGACGATTGGGGGTCGATGCGTCCCCCCTGTGCCTCTCCCCGAATGGCGAGCTGGCCGGTGCGCATGCTGCTCTTGCTGGTCCTGTGAACGGCACTGCCTCCCTGCTCGATGCGCCTCCCCTCCTCATCGTCCTCAACTACCCCTCCTCCTTCCCCTGATCACCTCGTCCTCCCCCTGCTCCCCCCTTCCCCTCCGCCACTCTCCTCCTCCTCCTTCTCCTTCTCCTTCTCCTCCTCCTCCTCCTCCTCCTCCTCCACCTCCTCTCTTTCCCTCCCTCCCGCTCTCCCGCCCTCTCTCCCTCCCTCCCTCCCTCCCGCCCTCCCTCCCTCCCTCCCTCTCCCTCCTTCCCTCCCTCCCTTCCTGCCCCTGCTCCCCCCTTCCCCTCCCTCGCCAGTGCCTCTATCCCCCTGTGGGGGCAGCGGGTGCGGTCCATGAGTGGCTTACCCCCCCACCCCCTGCTGCGGGTCCCAGGCGTGCGAGAGCACGCGACAATGCCAGTAGGCACACTTGGGGCTGGTTGAACGGTCACTGGCTGTGCCTGCTATGCCATACTAAAGCTAGATCCGACGCCACCAAGAAAGCCCGCACGGCGGAGCCGTGCCCAGGCAACTCGGCGACTCTCTCACAATTAATTAGAGACCCCCAGAAGCACCAACTTATGATATGTGATTACCTTGATATTGAGTCCTTCATTGTAGTGTGCAAGAGGTGCGGCCGATATACGGAAAGCAACCTCAAAGGGCTCAAAGGTGAATGTAAGGAGCGCTTCCGAAGCAAGTTCTCCCAAGGTGCGTGGTCTCTTCTGTCAGGCGGCCGACATCCCAAGAGCAGTATGAAGGCCCGCCCCCGACTTGCCCTGCCCTTTCCTGCTGCCCAGCTCCTCAAGGAGGGAGCGGCGAGGCAGGATACATGTGAGCGTAAGTGGTGAGCGGATGTAACCTTAAGGTTTCGGTTAGGGTCGGGTCGGCCTAACCTTAGCCTTCCTCATTAGCCTGTGATGGTCCCCCCTTCCCCTCCGCCACGCTGTCTCCTCCTCCCTACACCCACACCCACACCCACACAGACACAGACACAAACACACACGCACAGAACACGACCGCACACACACACAAACACACATAGACACAGACACAGACACAGCCACAACCACAGCCACAGCCACAACCACATGCACACACACACACGCACACACAGACACGGACACAGACACAGCCAAAGACACGCACACACAGGCGAACACACACACACACACACGCACACGCACACGCACACGTACACCCCCACACCCCCACACCCCCACACCCCCACACCCCCACACCCCCACACCCCCACACCCCCACACCCCCACACCCCCACACCCACACCCACACCCACACCCACGCAC